>OX442356.1:31105842-31150842 GCA_949357725.1 Hyperoplus immaculatus | reverse complement strand
GCACAGTGGAAGCTTCTGGCTTTCCAGTTTTTGAGGTCAGAAACGAGGAGAATTCTGACTGGAGTATATTGGGGGGGAGGGGTGGGGGTTTCAGAAAGGGGGAGAGTGAGAAAAGGAGAGATTGTTATTTTTTTAAATATTTTGGCAGTCTCTAGGCACAGCGTGGACCCATGGATATGTTAGAACAAATTTAAAAAGTGCATTTAGCATAATATGTGACCTTTAAAGGTGAAGTGAGCAATATATTTATGTTAATATACGTGGTAAATCGCTCTATATTCGTAAGCGCTTCATAAGTCACCCGCTCTGCTTGTAATCGGCAAATAAAAATTTCTGGGATCCCACAACATGATATCCAATCAGAAGAGAGAATGCTACAAACGGGCACGTCTCACTGCCGGTGCAGGCGCAGAGAGCAACACATGGGTGAATGTTTATGCACCTTCAATGGCGGAGCAGGTACAAATCCTTCCCAGTGTCTGTTTTGATGGTTTTTATCATGTTTCAGATTGATCAGATACAACAACATTGCACCCTCAACCAGGGCTGTACAGTGTGACAGTTCGCAGTTACAGTGATCGCATTTGCTACTGAAATTGATCACGTGCGAATCGATGATGAATACAAATCCATTCGCACTCCTGCGACAGGTTGCTAATGAGGAGAGGCTGTCTTTGAAACACAGAGGAGCGCTGCACAACACTGCTTAGAGGGCTCTAAATTAACACTCCAAATGGGGGTAAATGTAGTCTTAGGCAAGTAAGTTATTGAGTCCACCCTCCACTTTGGCTGGTGAAAGATGTGTGTCCTCGGGATCTGTGCTCGTGCAGCGATTCTAGGTATAAAAACTTCACCAACGGTAATAACCGGAAGGAGCCGGCACATTACGACAGTTAAGTTAGCGCGTGTACAAACAGAACATTTCCTGTGCGCATTCACATTAAAAGCCTGAAACTAGCCAAACGTGAGTTGACTTTTATTTTGAAGCCGGTAAGAACAGGAAGTTAGCGCTTTTTTCTAGCTTGAAAGGCAACTCCTTCAGGAGCAGCGAGCAGTCAACAGTAGCCTAGTCTATTTAAACAAAGTTTTAAATAAGCCACTGAAAAGCTACTCCCAACACATTCACAACAACCTATTTAATTTATCCTAAATTGTACCAATATGTATACTTATTTATTTAATAGGCTATGTTTAATGTTTTAAAGTTTGGTTTTAATTATCAGAAGGACATTATAATAATAATAATTCTGAATCAGAAAAAAATTGCAATTGGCAGGTTAGATTCTTTTGTCTAAGTTGCAATCAGTGCACCCCTATTCATTTTTCCATAATTATTACTGCACACACTAGGATATAATATTAATTGACAGGCTCAAAGGTAATTAGAGCGAAATGCATGGGTTAAGGTTATGCAAGTTTTCGATCATACTTTGTGTGCTACCAAATTTATTTTTGTGCTACTGAATTTTTTTGCTTGCTAGCACCAGTGCTACCACCTAAAAACATAAGCGTACAGCCCTGCCCTCAACCATTATTAATCCTAGACTTTCAGAAACTTTTGCTTGCACATTTAATAACCGTGTAGAATACTTGATTAAGAGTACTATGGCCTGTCAAAGTTTATATCTGCATAGCTGCGTAATCAGTTTGTGTGTGTGTGTGTGTGTGTGTGTGTGGCCTTTATCCTTAGCTTATTTTGGCCCTGGGGTCTGACTTTGCAAGCATATGTCTGTGCCTGTTAGTTAAAACACACACACACGCTCACACACAGCTAAATTCCCTCACTTACTCATTCCTGTATGCCATTGCCATGGCGATATATATACAGCAGAGGTTTAAGGGATTATCCATGACATACACACACACACACACACACACACACACATACATACACACACACACACACACTCATACTGTTATATACCCTCTGTGTTTAGCTAAATGTCTTGTTTCAGAAAAGACTTTGAAAACAATTCTCAATAAATATAGTGAGTCAAATAATTTATATTTTAATTTTTATTGCATTAAAGCCACTACGAGTAACATGGCACGTTGGCGTCCCCTTTGGACAAAAGCGGTAGTATTTTTACGACGCCCGCTGTCGCAAAGCTGTTTACTAGCGCGTGCCAGGCGCATGAGTGTGAACTGAGAAGGGAGCAATATAGTGCATGTCCGTGTGTTGAAAGTCTGAGGACTCTTTTCGGCTCCGTGAGAGTGGTTTTGACACTGCATGAACTAGGCTAATGCCAGTCACTGCCACACGCACCTGATTGCAATGCTGATTGTTAACTACTCTTAGCCTGGTGCTACCAGACCTACTGAAGACCTCCTCACAGAAAGCAAATGAACGATAGACGGCAGTTAGTATGGATCACGATGAGGTAATGTGTTTGTGTTGTTGATGTAAATAATGACTATTTCAGATAATGGTTATTATCTGATGATGGTGAAGCAAAGCAAACTTTGTGTTAGTACCAACCGCTCATTCATTTAGGAGTAAACACTGCAGTCTAGTTTCGCTCTCGTGAAATTGTATACACGTTGCTTGGCAACGCCCTCGTCCCCCGTAGCCTATATCACTCTCCCTTTTAGCTTTTCTTCATTGCATTTTCTTTTTTTTCTTTGATGGTTCAGCCCCGTTATCAGTCATTATGACGACAAATAACTGTATCAAACAAGGCTCCCACTCCCCTTCCCTCACCTGGAGGGATAGGCTTCTCAATTGACGTTGCTGCGCCACACTGAAATCTGCGACCAATACGGATATGTGACCATAGAGCTTGCACGAGCGAACCGAAAATCGGACTGGGTGTGCGAGCAGACCAAAAGCAGTAATAAAAACTATTTAAAAACGTCTTTCTTTGCACTGATGGTCTCGTTTGCTGTTAAAGGTAATTAATGATTATCAGAGGAAACATGAGGCTGTTTAAAAGATATTTAAATGTTACTCATAGCCGCTTTAACAGTTCACATAGTTTAGTAGTAAATTCAGATCAAGTCCAGGTCAGAATGTCTTGGGGGCTGACACATAGAAATAAGGCCGAAACAGTGTGTCTCCATTTGTTTCTGTCTGACACATGGTGACATATCAATAATCACATTCACTTACAAGTCAATAAGTTGTTTGTTTGTTTATTTGTTGTAAATATTATTTGGGGGAATTCTGTATGCCTTTTTTGACAGAGACGAGATGAAATGGAGTAGAGAGGGTATGCCATGAGTCTTTTCGGCGTTATGGGGCCAACAGATTGTACCATATCAATAATTAAATTCACTTTTAAAGACAATTTACAGACTTCAATAAGTTATCTGCAAATCTTTAACTGTGGGAGGAAACCGGAGCTCCCGGAGAAAACCCACGCAGGCTCAGGGAGAACTAACTCCACTCAAGAAGAAGCCCAGAACATGTTGCTGTGAGGTAGCAGTGCTAAGCTAAACACTGCACCACTGTGCCTACCCAACTAAGGTCAGTGTGTTTCTGGGTATTACTTTTTTTGTTTGTTGTGAAGATTATTTTTGGGATTTTTTCATTCTTCGGGACAGTCCGGAGAGGCGAGATGAAATGGAGTAGAGAGGGGTTTGACATGAGTCCTTTCGGTGTTATGGGGCCAACAGATAGTGCCATATGATATCAATAATTCAATTCACTTTTAAAGATATTTTACAGACGTCGTAAAGTTATCTGCATATCTTTAACTGTGGGAGGAAACCGGAGCCCCCGGAGAAAACCCACGCAGGCTCTGACGTAGCAATGCTAAGCTAAACACTGCACCACTGGGCCTACCCAACTTTTTTTTCTTTTTTTTTTTAAAGTGAATCTAAATTAATCCAAGGTCCAAAAAAAGAAATGTCCCAACTGGCACGCTTGGCCAGTAGATTAGCGTGTCAGTGACTTGCCAATCAACTTGCCCTGTATATCATTCTAGTGGCAGCATGGCCAAGGATTAGGTTGAACCCAGTTTTAACGCCTGAAGATGGAAGCCACCGCATTAGATATTCGGCGGGCAAATTTGATGATCCTGTCCAATGGTTTTGCCCGCCGGGCTTTAACTGGTTCTTTATAGTGATTGCGCCGTAGAAGAATCACATGGTCACCAATTTTTCCAATGGCTGGAGCAATGTCTTGGTCAGGGACATTCGCAGTTGCTTTTTTTGTCTTCTTTTTTTTGGCCATTTGGTCCTTTTTTGGCCGGTTTGGAGAGACATCGATTGCACAGTGGCGAGGTTCGGGCAGGATTCGAACCTGTGGACTGCTGCCTGTGATGACAGGCTTACCATTTTTCAAGGCAGTGGCTTGAGCTCTGTCCTCGTAGGCCTCATTGCCAGTTGTTTCCTTCTTATTTTGAAGATTCTTCTTTTTGGCCTTTTTTGGACGGTTCTGAGAGACAGAGATTGACTGGGATGGAGGTTCAGGCAGGATTTGAACCTGTGCACCGATCCGGTCAATTGTTTTAGTCTGCCGGGCTTTATCTGGGTCGTTGTTGCAGTCGTCTGGAACATCAACAGGTTTAGCGTTACTTAAGGTAGTGACTTGAGCTCTGTCTTCATAGATCTCATTGGAAGTTGTTTTCTTCTTATTTTGGGCCTTTCTCTTCCTTATTGGCCGGTTTGGAGAGACAGAGATTGACTGATTGGGAGGTCCAGACAGAACCTGTGGGGCGATCCGGTCAATTGCTTTGGTCTGCCGGGCTGTACCTGGGTCGTTGTTGTCTAGAACATCCACAGGTTCAGCATATTTTGTAGCAGAAGCTGGAGCTCTGTCTTCCTGAGTCACATTGGCCGTTTGTTTGTTCTTCTTCTTTTTTCTCTTTATTGGAGAGACAGAGGGAGAGGTGGAATGTTGGGGAGGTTTGGGCAGGGGTCTAACCTGTGGTCTGCTGCTCCTGAGGACAACTGAGCCTCTATGGGTGGGCGTTTTAACCACTACACACACTTCTCTCTTACAGCTGGTCTGCGGTGGAACTTCTCTACCTGGGTTGTTGTGGCAATCTTCTAGATCCACAGGTTTAGAAGTAATTGGAGAAGTGGCTGGGGCCCTGTCTTCTTGAGTCACATTGGCCGTTGTTTTTTTCTTTTTCTTAAGATTATTATTGTTGGCCTTTTTCTCCTTTGTAGGCCGGTTTGGAGACACAGAGGGACGTGATTGGGTTGGAGGTTCAGGCAGGGGTCTAACCTGTGGTCTGCTTCCCCTGAGGACTACTGAGCCTCTATGGGAGGGCGTCCTAACCACTACACCACCAGCGCCCCCGGCATTGGCAGTGCTGCAGGCTGAATTTCCACCACTCAAGCTGGGTAATGCTCTCTTGCAGCTCGTCTGCGCTGGAACTTCTGTACCTGGGTTGTAACCGTCTAGATCCACAGGTTTAGAATTATTCAGAGCACTGGCTGGAGCTCTGTCTCCGTTAGTTACATTGGCCGTTGTTGTATTTTTCTTCTTTTTCTTAAGATTATTATTTTTGGCCTTTTTCTCCTTTGTAGGACGGTTTGGAGAGACACCTGCCTGGGTTGGAGGTTCGGGCAGGGTTCGAGCCTTTGGTCTGCTGCTTCTGAGGACTGAGCCTCTATGTGCGGGCGTGCTTAACACTACACCACAAGCATTGGCAGTGCTGGAGTGTGAATGTCCATCACTCGAGCTCAAACCACCACCATTCTTAAGACTATTTGTTTTGGCCTTTTTGTTCTTTTTTGGAGAGACAGAGGGGTGTGACTCGGTTGGAAGTTTGGGGAGGGTTCGAGCCTTTGGTCGGCTATTCCTGAGTACTGAGCCTCTATTGGCGGGCGTGCTTACCACTACACCACGAGCGACACGAGCATTTGCAGGTGGTAAACAAGCATTGGAGATCTCATGAGCAGAGGAGGCTTTATATCTGGCCCCATGAGTGGGTGATTCTCTCCTAAAGCTCGTCTGGGCTGGAACTTCCTCCTTCGATGTGGCTGAGTAGGTTCCATCGATGTCCAGGCCAGCTGATGCCTTGTTACCGCTTGGCTCAATATCATTTTCCTCCAAGAAACTGATATTGCAGGAGATAGGGGTGACCATTTCTATCTCACTGGATCTGTTTTTGTCAGAATTATGCCTCCGACTTGCCCAGTAACTGACAGGTGATGTTAGAGGAAGATGATCTCCAGGGGCTACGTAAACAAACCTGTAGAGACCTTTTCTCACGACTCCGCAGTCAGGTGACTTTGTTTCAGCTGCCAAGTCAGGTGACTGCCTTTCAGCTGCCATTCTCGAAGAATCACCGCATCCTTTCAAATAATGCTTGGAGGCGAATTTCATTAACTCCAAGGCATCATCTGCAGAATTGTTTATGTTCTTCTGGAGGTGAGCCATCGTAATGAAATTAAATCCTAGAGCAGCGTCTGGAGTGACTCTCCTTCCAGCATCTACTCTAAGCAACATTTTAAGAAGTCTAGCAAATCTTCTTCTGTCTCCAAGCAGACCACTGTTATTTTGGGTCACTATGGCTTCCTTCAAATCATCAATTTTAGTGAATCCCCACTCTGTTATCCACGGCTTGATCCCCGTTGCCTCGTTGTACTGCTCTGGGTTCTTCAGTATCCATCCTGTCTCGAGAATGTCCCTGTGGAAAAACTGCCAGGTGTTTCTCCCAGCGTCCAGCAGGTGGTTCTCCGGCTTTCCCAACAGGTCGCAAACTCTCTGCAGCATGTGGAATTTGCATCTTGCAGGAAAGAGGTCGTTGTTAAAAAACAGAAATGCCAAGACGCATCCCAATCCCCACATGTCGACGGCTTCTGATATGGGGAGACCCAAAGTCACCTCCGGAGCCCTGTAGTTAACATTTTGCAACAGCGTTCCAGTCCGTACATTGGCCACTTTAAGGGAACAACCAAAGTCGATCAACTTCACTCTAAAAGGCTCATACTTGTGGTTGACCAGCATCACATTGTCCGGTTTGAGGTCCGCGTGAATGATGCCGATTGACTTCAGGGCCTGAAAAGCGACAAGCAGCTGTTGTGCTATTGGTCGGATTTCGTTTAGGTGCAATCCTGTCTTTCTCTTCTTCATGAAGTCCCAGAGACTCTTGTCCAACATCTCAAAGGCGAGGCAAGACAGGCCTTTGAATGTGAAATTGTCTATGAATTTCACCAGGTTGTGCCTATCTGCGTCCAAAGCCTTAATTTCCTCCAGCATTGCAATTTCTTTGTCAATTTCATAAGATCTACAATCTATGTGGATCTTGATGGCTGCTGCATCGGCTGTTTTTAAATCCACACACTTGGCTACTTTGCCAAAACCTCCTTCTCCAATGAAGTTCATTACCATGTAGTCTGCAGACTTGCTGTGGATGATGTCATATACTTGTACCTCAAATGGCACAGGTGCTTTCTTTACCGGAAACATGTTTGCAGTAAAATGATTTCAAGTATTATCTAAGTTAAGTAGGTGTGCAGTAGATTCACCTGTGAACCTACTCTGAAGGATACCAGAACTTAACTGACCAGGTTCTGTTTGCTGGTCTAGAAACTGTGAGCAGCTTAGAATGATGACACTGCAGAGTTCTAAAACATCAAAGGAATTATAAAACATCATAATAATTATAAAAGATCAAAGGCAAAATGGAATTCTAAATGACATAGGTACAGAATTAAGCCCCGCCCCCCCTTAGTTACTGTTGCTTAGGGCAACAAGCATAGCCAACATGGCTCCCTGGAGAAATATTGCCAATTTCTTTAAAAAAAATGAGAGCCATTTCAAACAGACTGGTTTACAATCTGCATTTGAAAGGTATATTCACTTGATCATTAATACATTTAGTCATCTAGGTAACGCCAGGGCCAGCGCGAGGCATAAGCAAAACTAAGCATTTCCTTAGGACCCCCCGACCGCCAGCCTCCCCCCACCCCCCAAAAAAAGAGAAAAATATCACGAAGATAATATTTTATTTTAAATTGATATTTTTATGGAAAATCCGTGGATCTTTCTTCAATAGCTTCTAATTCATCCGACCCAGTGTCCTAAAATTATTTGTTGACAGAACATTTTAAGGATCTTTTCTTTCATTTTCTGATGCCTTTTGATGAATGCAACATGAGGTTAACCGTAGAGTTCTGGCAGTCAAGACTCCGCAACCAACCAAATACAGGGTTAGGAGTTAAAGTTATTGGGGTATGAGATCAGCAAATAAAGCTGGTCAAATAACTAAAGGAAGTCCCCCGCTCGGAATATTGAATTAACTTGTTTTTAATTAAATAATCACAATCGCGTTTGCGGAAATGATATTAATCTCAAAAGGAATCTAGTTGTAGTCTTGCAATATGAGACCCCTGTCTTTTCAAAATCTCACTCTGTGACTGAAAACTAATGACTAGTTGTCTTCAGGTGTGGGTTGATTGTCTTTAGATGTAAGAGGGTTTCAGTCTTCAGTCTTTTCAAAGTCTTTTAAAAGTCCTCTAGTGCAGCGGTTCCCAACCTTTTTTAGCCGCGCACCCCCTTCTATGTCCCAACCAGGTTGACGCACCCCCACACATAAAAAAAAAAATGCAACAAGCTTTTTTATAGCCATATTAAAGGTGGCATGTTTAATCATGCTCAAATGACCAGAACACACATGATAAAATAATCATGATCACAACAAGGGGCAGAAAGCAGATAAAATGGGGAAAATATTATAGCCTAATATTTTGAGTCACGTTGAGCAACAATTGCAGCAAGTTTAAATGACCGTGGAGCAAACAACCCCGTCATCATGACACAGGTTATGGAAATAAAATTAGAACGCCAGTAATTTTAAATAAATTGCGAGAATGAATGTAGAGGCCACAAACTAGGTGCACATATGCGTAGAAGAAGATAACTTCGCTTCATTTTGAATAGCCTCCATTTATTTATTAATTAAAATTCAAGTTTTTGATTCTAAATTTTACAAATCTAATCCAGTATTAGTACTGAATCAGCATTAGTATTAAAGGAAATGTTTATTTACACGTCTTTATTGTGTGGAGAAAAAACACTGTACCCGTATTGGTCCGAGTATAAGACAACCCCGATTATAAGACGAACCCCCCGTTTTTCAAAACTCAACTCAATACATTTTATTTATTTAAATGATGTACGAAAATAAAAACGCATTGAAAAAAACACTTTTCTTCATTGCAAATAAACAGTAGGATAGTGCAAATAGACCGAACTCTGATGTGTTCACTACAGACTATTCTTCACACGCAAATTCCTCTGCCCCGCTGTGATCGCTCTCGCTGTCATCTCTCCTATACTCTGGTTCGGTGCATAGCGGGTCATCCTCGCTGCTGTCCTCGGCATCTGAGACGCAGCATTTATTTAATGCTCATAGTTAATCACATAGCCTAGTGCTGAAACGAAAGCTATCAACGCCGTGGTTTAAGGCTGAAATGATAACCGGGGCACTTAACGTTGTCGAGGGGAAGCCCTCCGAGATCTCCGTTGGTTTCAGTTTACAGCTCACAAAGTGACAATTACCACCATCACATGGACAGCGTTTAAATAAAGCGTCTCATTCTTAAAATCATTAGAGCTTTGATGCAAATGAGGAAATCTGAACATTACAGCAGCAGTGCTGGTGCGTAAAAGGACAGCGCAGTTGGCAATCTCTCCTCAGCACAACTGCAGCAGCTAAAAAGCCACAGTCGATCGCTCTGCCGATTCCTGCCTCTGACACGTTGACTCGCAACATAATGATTTGAGGCTTTGAATCAGCTTTGTCGATGTCCCGTGCCTCTTTTTTCTCTCCACACAAAGCGTTCTCTCTCCAAGCGCACAAACGCCCCGGCCGCTTCCGAGAGCACAGCCAGTGTTCCACCCAATTAAAAAAAGAAAATAAACACAACTTAGAAAACACGACCCGACTTTTTACGACCTATTTCCGCGAAAATAAAACCCTCTTATCCTCGGACCAATATGGATTGTGTAATGATCAGACCGCCATTACATTTTTCATCTCGCGCACCCCCGAGCAGCAGCTCACGCACCCCCAGGGGTGCGCGCACCACACTTTGGGAATCCCTGCTCTAGTGTAAACCCAGCATAAATTACCCCTTCCAAGATTGATGGTTAACATCCCACTCCACATTGAAGTGGGGTGGGATTGAGAAGTGGGGTGGGATTGAACAAGTGTTTACTTCTTACCACCCCTTTTCAAATATGTTGTGGCATTTTTATAGAGTGCTTGGCGGCCTTATGAGTGCAGGAGTCTAGTGCTGACTCCTGTTGATGCATTTTTAATATTGTATTGTTGTTGCATATTTGAAATAAATCATTCATTCATTCATTCAACAAGCAGGAAAGTGCTGTTTTTTTGGGAAGAACCTTACCATCCCTTAAAAAAACAGTAAAGGACTGCAATTGATCACACTGCCTTGTATATTAACAGTCAAATGCTATTTTTATAAATAACAGGTTAAAGCGGCTACGAGTAGCCTAACATTTAAATATCTTTTAAACAGCCTCATGTTTCCTCTCATAATCATAAATTACCTTTAACAGCAAACAAGACCATCAGTGCAAAGAAATACGTTTTTATATAGTTTTTATTAGCCTACTGCGTTTGGTCTGGTCGCACACCCAGTCCGATTTTCGGTTCACGCATGCATGCTCTATAGTCACATATCCGTATTGGTCGCAGATTTCAGTGTGGAGCAGTAACGCGATTTGAGAAGCCTATCCCTCAAGGTGAGGGAACGGGAGCGGGAGCCTTGTTTGAGACAGTTATTTGTCGTCATAATCAGGCCCGGATTAAGAGGAAAGATTACACTAGGCATACTGCATTTTTTCGGGCCCCCCTCCAAACGGATACTTCACGATTTAGTGACAAAACTACATACATTTGAACTGCCACAAGAGTATTATGCTCATTCATTTGTTTAAGAGTTGCGCGTTTGTAAACGGGAGTAAAGAGAAACGTAACCGTGTGCGACTTCACGTCTGTTTGTGAGCGCACTGCAGGAGCACTTCTGTAAAGAGCGTGCAGAGTCCAGTGTGCAAGGACAGATTAACATGACCACGGGCCCTGGACACAAACCAGCCATGGACCCCTACCAACACGCAAATACACGGACTAGCACACCGTGCAAGCCACAATCACACACATTATAATGCAGCGCACAGCCTAGAGAGAGAAAGAGAGAGATAGAGCGAAATACAATTCTATAAAGTCTCTCTGGTGCTGCGCAAGAGAAAGAGAGTCTTTGCGCCGGAGTCTACTAGACAGTTAGATTAGGGCAGAGACACCGACGATGCGAGCGCGCTCTAAGCGCGCGAACAGATTGTTTTTGCCTTTGAAAGATCTCTGCGCCTGCTTTTTCGCCCACCCTTGCCCCCCCCCCCTCGGAGCCTACACTCAATGTCTGAGCGAAGCAGCGCGTCACCCCGTGAAACGCTGTGTTGGTGTCTTCACAGTGAGACAGACACACTCTGTGGTTTAAAACTAAATGATCACAGGGGATTCCTGCACGTTAACGGGTGTCGAGGGGACAGGCTCCGCGATCTGATTGCATGTCCCGAGCCTGGATACCCCAATCCCCAATCTCACTGCCGACTAACTGTAAAGTGAAACAACCGCCTCGCTCGTTACACTGGTACTGGTGCGTAAAGGGGACGCACAGTTAGCACACTTTCCTCACTACAACTGCCACAGCAGAAAAGCCACGGTAGGTCGATCGCTTTGTCGATTCGTGCCTCTGACACGTTGACTCGCAACATAATGAGTCGCGCACACACGCTTGTCCCGGCCGAATATAAGACCCCGAATATAAAACAACCCGACTTTTTACGACCCAGGGGGGGAAACCCCCGTCAAATTTTTTTAATTAAAAAAATAATTCAAGGGCCCCCCTATTGGCCAGGGCCCTGGACATGTGCCCACTTTGGCCATGCGGTAAGGAGCAATTTTTCAAACTGGATGAAAAACAGTGCAGTGCAATGCTTTATTCAGCATAAAGTTAAAACACTCGTGCAAGCCAGATTTAAACACAAAAGCCTTGCGTGAGCGAAGCAGCGATTCACCTGGTGAAAACTGGCGTGGAACTCTGTGGTGGGTAACGGCGAAATTCACATTGATGAGACATCGCCGGTGTGAGCCGCCGCACAGAAAAACTCTGGTTTGACGGCTAAAATAATAACCGGGAGCAGAGCCGGCCCAAGCCTTCATAAGGCCCTAAGCCGAATTTGATTAGGGCCCCCTCTTCAATGTTATCGTGGCCAAACGATTGACTATTGTTAAATGTCATTCACACACCCAGTTCATTGCTAGTGCCTCCAATGTCCAGCTTAGTGAAAATAGTGGCTAGCCGAGATCCTGACTCTCCTAGGGGGGTCCGGGGGTATGCCCCCCCGGGAGATTTTTTTTTACCTTTTTAAATTGAAATGCATGAATCTGGTGCACTTTGAGAGGGAAATTAAGAGGCTAAATCTGAGGATTTTTTTGTGAACAAATAATTTGGAGATACTGGCTCAAATGAAGTAGAATTAAAAGCTATTGAAGAAAGACATATGGATTTTCCATAAAAATATTAATATAGAAAAAATATAATTCAGTGTCCTCTGGGATGGGCTTGGTGCTTTTTTTTCTTTTATGGGACATATTTCTCTGTAATTTAATGAATGCATTTAAATGCAGTGAGAGGAACGTAGCAGAAGAACTCTGTTGTCCAGCTATCTTTTTTTTCCACAGATGAGGCTGAAATAGGCTATAGGCTAAATAGACTATACACAGTGCATGGGCAACTGAGGGCAGCCCCATTTCCAATTTTTTTAAATAAACTCAATACCGAGTGATAAGTTAACCTCGGATGAACTGATTCAATTATTAGGCTATTAACTATCCAGACCAAAACATTGTATTCATTTTTTTTGTATGATAACTTACATTTGCATAATATGATGTTAATATCAAACACACATACTAAAAAAAAAAAAAAAAAACATTTTTTTTTTTTTTTTTTTTTTTTATCCTTCTCACTGGGCCCCCTAGTGGAAATGGGCCCTAGGCACGTGCCTAGAATGCCTATGCCTAGATCCGGCCCTGGTCATAATGACTGATAACGGGGCTGAACCATCAAAGAAAAAAAAGAAAATGCAATGAAGAAAAGGTAAAAGGGAGAGTGATAGGCGGGCGGAGGGCGTTGCCAAGCAACGTATACACAATTTCACGGAGCGAACTATAGACTGCAGTGTTTACTCCTAAATGAACGAGCGGTAGCCTACTAAAACAAAGTTTACTTTGCCTCGTCACCAGCATCATCAGATGACCATTATTCATCTGAAATAGTCGTTATTTACAACAACATAAACACGTTACCTCATCGTGATCCATACTAACTGCCGTCTCTCGTTCATTCGCTTTGTGTGAGGACACAGAATCTTTCAGCTCCGTGAGAGGTGACACTGCATCAACTCATTGCAATAAGGTGTGTGTGTAGCACTGACTGACATTAGTTGATGCTGTGTCACTAACCACTCTCACGGAGCCAAAAAGAGTCCGGTGCCATCACACTTCCAACACTCGGACATGCACTATATTGCTTCCTGATCATTTGAATCTCGCACGCCCGGCACACGCTAGAAAACAGCTTCACGACAGCTGGCGTCGTAAAAATACTACCGCGGACGCCAACGGGCCATTTTACTCGTAGTGGCTTTAATGTTGTTGAAATCCTGCTGTAAATTTACAGCAATTGTTTACAGTGAATATACAGCAGGTGGGATTATCCATGACACAAATATTTTAAAGTAGTGACAGCCTGATGTCTAAGACCTGTTGGCGCGCACACACACACACACACACACTCACACTCATACTGTTATATACCCTCTGTGTTTAACTAAATGTCTTGTTTGAAAACTTTGAAAACAATTCTCAATAAATATAGTGAGTCAAATAATTTCTATTTTCATTTTTATTGTGTTAACAGTTCACATAGTTTAGTAGTAAGTTCAGATCAAGTCCAGGTCAGAATGTCTCGGGGGCTGACACATAGAAATAAGGCCGATACAGTGTATCTCCATTTGTTTCTGTCTGACACATGGTGACATATCAATAATCACATTCACTTACAAGTCAATAAGTTGTTTGTTTGTTTATTTGTTGTAAATATTATTTGGGGGAATTCTGTATGCCTTTTTTGACAGAGACGAGATGAAATGGGGAAGAGAGGGTATGCCATGAGTCTTTTCGGCGTTATGGGGCCAACAGATTGTACCATATCAATAATTAAATTCACTTTTAAAGACAATTTACAGACTTCAATAAGTTATCTGCCTATCTTTAACTGTGGGAGGAAACCGGAGCTCCCGGAGAAAACCCACGCAGGCTCAGGGAGAACTAACTCCACTCAGGAAGAAGCCCAGAACATGTTGCTGTGAGGTAGCAGTGCTAAGCTAAACACTGCACCACTGTGCCTACCCAACTAAGGTCAGTGTGTTTCTGGGTATTACTTTTTTTGTTTGTTGTGAAGATTATTTTTGGGATTTTTTCATTCTTCGGGACAGTCCGGAGAGGCGAGATGAAATGGAGTAGAGAGGGGTTTGACATGAGTCCTTTCGGTGTTATGGGGCCAACAGATAGTGCCATATGATATCAATAATTCAATTCACTTTTAAAGACATTTTACAGACGTCGTAAAGTTATCTGCATATCTTTAACTGTGGGAGGAAACCGGAGCCCCCGGAGAAAACCCACGCAGGCTCTGAGGTAGCAATGCTAAGCTAAACACTGCACCACTGGGCCTACCCAACTTTTTTTTTTTTTTTTTTTTAAAGTGAATCTAAATTAATCCAAGGTCCAAAAAAAGAAATGTCCCAACTGGCACGCTTGGCCAGTAGATTAGCGTGTCAGTGACTTGCCAGACAACTTGCCCTGTATATTATTCTAGTGGCAGCATGGCCAAGGGTTAGGTTGAACCCTGTTTCAACGTCTGAAGACGGAAGCAACTGCACTGGATATTCGGCGGGCAAATTTGACGATCCGGTCAATTACTTTTGTCTGCCGGGCTTTAACTGGTTCTTTATAGTGATTGCGCCGTAGAAGAATCACATGATCACCAATTTGTCCAATGGCAGGAGCAATGTCTTGGTCAGGGACATTGGCAGTTGCTTTTTTTGTCTTCTTTTTTTGGGCCTTTTTGGTCTTTTTTGGCCGGTTTGGAGAGACACAGATTGCATGGTGTGGAGGTTCGGGCAGGATTTGAACCTGTGGACTGCTGCCTGTGATGACAGGCTTACCATTTTTCAAGGCAGTGGCTTGAGCTCTGTCCTCGTAGGCCTCATTGCCAGTTGTTTCCTTCTTATTTTGAAGATTCTTTTTTTGGGCCTTCTTCTTCCTTATTGGCCGGTTTGGAGGGACAGAGATTGACTGGGATGGAGGTTCAGGCAGGATTCGAACCTGTGGGGCGATCCGGTCAATTGCTTTGGTCTGCCGGGCTGTACCTGGGTCCTTGTTGTTGTCTAGAACATTGACAGGTTCAGCACATTTTGTAGCAGAAGCTGGAGCTCTGTCTTCCTGAGTCACATTGGCCGTTTGTTTGTTCTTCTTCTTTTTCCTCTTTATTGGAGAGACAGAGGGAGAGGTGGAATGTTGGGGAGGTTCGGGCCGGGTTCGAACCTGTGGTCTGCTGCTCCTGAGGACTGAGCCTCTATGGGTGGGCGTTTTAACCACTACACACACTTCTCTCTTACAGCTGGTCTGCGCTGGAACTTCTCTACCTGGGTTGTTGTAGCAATCTTCTAGATCCACAGGTTTAGAAGTAATTGGAGCACTGGCTGGAGCTCTGTCTTCTTGAGTCACATTGGCCGTTGTTGTTTTCTTCTTCTCAAGATTATTATTTTTGGCCTTTTTCTCCTTTATGGGACGGTTTGGAGAGACAGAGGGAGAGGTGTACTGGGTTGGAGGTTTGGGAAGGGGTCGAGCCTGTGGTCTGCTGCCCCTGAGGACTACTGAGCCTCTATGGGAGGGCGTCCTAACCACTACACCACCAGCGCCCCCGGCATTGGCAGTGCTGCAGGCTGAATTTCCACCACTCAAGCTGGGTAATGCTCTCTTGCAGCTCATCTGCGCTGGAACTTCTGTACCTGGGTTGTAACTGTCTAGATCCACAGGTTTAGAATTATTCGGAGCAGTGGCTGGAGCTCTGTCCTCATTAGTCTCATTGGCCATTGCTGTTTTCTTTTTCTTAAGAATATTATTGTTGGCCTTTTTGTCCTTTATAGGACGGTTTGGAGAGACAGAGGGGTGTGATCGGGTTGGAGGTTCAGGCAGGGGTCTAACCTGTGGTCTGCTGCCCCTGAGGACTACTGAGCCTCTCTGGGAGGGCGTCCTAACCACTACACTACCAGCGCCCCCAGCATTGGCAGTGCTGCAGGCTGAATTTCCACCACTCAAGCTGGGTGATTCTCTGATTCTCCTACAGCTGGTCTGGGCTGGAACTTCTGTACCTGGGTTGTTGTAGCAATCTTCTAGATCCACAGGTTTAGAAGTAATTGGAGCACTGGCTGGAGCTCTGTCTTCTTGAGTCACATTGGCCGTTGTTGTTTTCTTCTTCTCAAGATTATTATTTTTGGCCTTTTTCTCCTTTATGGGACGGTTTGGAGAGACAGAGGGAGAGGTGTACTGGGTTGGAGGTTTGGGAAGGGGTCGAGCCTGTGGTCTGCTGCCCCTGAGGACTACTGAGCCTCTATGGGAGGGCGTCCTAACCACTACACCACTAGCACCCCCAGCATTGGCAGTGCTGCAGGCTGAATTTCCACCACTCAAGCTGGGTAATGCTCTCTTGCAGCTCATCTGCGCTGGAACTTCTGTACCTGGGTTGTAACTGTCTAGATCCACAGGTTTAGAATTATTCAGAGCACTGGCTGGAGCTCTGTCTCCGTTAGTTACATTGGCCGTTGTTGTATTTTTCTTCTTTTTCTTAAGATTATTATTTTTGGCCTTTTTCTCCTTTGTAGGACGGTTTGGAGAGACACCTGCCTGGGTTGGAGGTTCGGGCAGGGTTCGAGCCTTTGGTCTGCTGCTTCTGAGGACTGAGCCTCTATGTGCGGGCGTGCTTACCACTGCACCACAAGCATTGGCAGTGCTGGAGTGTGAATGTCCATCACTCGAGCTCAAACCACCACCATTCTTAAGACTATTTTTTTTGGCCTTTTTGTTCTTTTTTGGAGAGACAGAGGGGTGTGACTCGGTTGGAAGTTTGGGGAGGGTTCGAGCCTTTGGTCGGCTATTCCTGAGTACTGAGCCTCTATTGGCGGGCGTGCTTACCACTACACCACGAGCGACACGAGCATTTGCAGGTGGTAAACAAGCATTGGAGATCTCATGAGCAGAGGAGGCTTTATATCTGGCCCCATGAGTGGGTGATTCTCTCCTAAAGCTCGTCTGGGCTGGAACTTCCTCCTTCGATGTGGCTGAGTAGGTTCCATCGATGTCCAGGCCAGCTGATGCCTTGTTACCGCTTGGCTCAATATCATTTTCCTCCAAGAAACTGATATTGCAGGAGATAGGGGTGACCATTTCTATCTCACTGGATCTGTTTTTGTCAGAATAATGCCTCTGACTTGCCCAGAAACTGACAGGTGATGTTAGAGGAAGATGATCTCCAGGGGCTACGTATACAAACCTGTAGAGACCTTTTCTCACGACTCCGCAGTCAGGTGACTTTGTTTCAGCTGCCAAGTCAGGTGACTGCCTTTCAGCTGCCATTCTCGAAGAATCACCGCATCCTTTCAAATAATGCTTGGAGGCGAATTTCATTAACTCCAAGGCATCATCTGCAGAATTGTTTATGTTCTTCTGGAGGTGAGCCATCGTAATGAAATTAAATCCTAGAGCAGCGTCTGGAGTGACTCTCCTTCCAGCATCTACTCTAAGCAACATTTTAAGAAGTCTAGCAAATCTTCTCCTGTCTTCAAGCAGACCACTGTTATTTTGGGTCACTACGGCTTCCTTCAAATCATCAATTTTAGTGAATCCCCACTCTGTTATCCAGGGCTTGATCCCCGTTGCCTCGTTGTACTGCTCTGGGTTCTTCAGTATCCATCCTGTCTCGAGAATGTCCCTGTGGAAAAACTGCCAGGTGTTTCTCCCAGCGTCCAGCAGGTGGTTCTCTGGCTTTCCCAACAGGTCGCAAACTCTCTGCAGCATGTGGAATTTGCATCTTGCAGGAAAGAGGTCGTTGTTAAAAAACAGAAATGCCAAGACGCATCCCAATCCCCACATGTCGACGGCTTCTGATATGGGGAGACCCAAAGTCACCTCCGGAGCCCTGTAGTTAACATTTTGCAACAGCGTTCCAGTCCGTACATTGGCCACTTTAAGGGAACAACCAAAGTCGATCAACTTCACTCTGAAAGGCTCATACTTGTGGTTGACCAGCATCACATTGTCCGGTTTGAGGTCCGCGTGAATGATGCCGATTGACTTCAGGGCCTGAAAAGCGACAAGCAGCTGTTGTGCTATTGGTCGGATTTCATTTAGGTGCAATCCTGTCTTTCTCTTCTTCATGAAGTCCCAGAGACTCTTGTCCAACATCTCAAAGGCGAGGCAAGACAGGCCTTTGAACGTGAAATTGTCTATGAATTTCACCAGGTTGTGCCTATCTGCGTCCAAAGCCTTAATTTCCTCCAGCATTGAGATTTCTTTTTCAATTTCATAAGATCTACAATCTATGTGGATCTTGATGGCTGCTGCGTCGGCTGTTTTTAAATCCACACACTTGGCTACTTTGCCAAAACCTCCTTCTCCAATGAAGTTCATTACCATGTAGTCTGCAGACTTGCTGTGGATGATGTCATATACTTGTACCTCAAATGGCACAGGTGCTTTCTTTACCGGAAACATGTTTGCAGTAAAATGATTTCAAGTATTATCTAAGTTAAGTAGGTGTGCAGTAGATTCACCTATGAACCTACTCTGAAGGATACCAGAACTTAACTGACCAGGTTCTGTTTGCTGGTCTAGAAACTGTGAGCAGCTTAGAATGATGACACTGCAGAGTTCTAAAACATCAAAGGAATTATAAAACATCATAATAATTATAAAAGATCAAAGGCAAAATGGAATTCTAAATTACATAGGTACAGAATTAAGCCCCGCCCCCCCCCCCCTTAGTTACTGTTGCTTAGGGCAACAAGCATAGCCAACATGGCTCCCTGGAGAAATATTGCCAATTTCTTTAAAAAAAATGAGAGCCATTTCAAACAGACTGGTTTACAATCTGCATTTGAAGGGTATATTCACTTGATCATTAATACATTTTGTCATCTAGGTAACGCCAGGGCCAGCCCGAGGCATAAGCAAAACTAAGCGGTTCCTTAGGACCCCCCGACCGCCAGCCTCCCCCACCCCCCAAAAAAAGAGAAAAATATCACGAAGATAATATTTTATTTTAAATTGATATTTTTATGGAAAATCCGTGGATCTTTCTTCAATAGCTTCTAATTCATCCGACCCAGTGTCCTAAAATTATTTGTTGACAGAACATTTTAAGGATCTTTTCTTTCATTTTCTGATGCCTTTTGATGAATGCTACATGAGGTTAACCGTAGAGTTCTGGCAGTCAAGACTCCGCAACCAACCAAATACAGGGTTAGGAGTTAAAGTTATTGGGGTATGAGATCAGCAAATAAAGCTGGTCAAATAACTAAAGGAAGTCCCCCGCTCGGAATATTGAATTAACTTGTTTTTAATTAAATAATCACAATCGCATTTGCGGAAATGATATTAATCTCAAAAGGAATCTAGTTTTAGTCTTGCAATATGAGACCCCTGTCTTTTCAAAATCTCACTCTGTGACTGAAAACTAATGACTAGTTGTCTTCAGGTGTGAGTTGATTGTCTTTTAGATGTAAGAGGGTTTCAGTCTTCAGTCTTTTCAAAGTCTTTTAAAAGTCCTCTAGTGCAGCGGTTCCCAACCTTTTTTAGCCGCGCACCCCCTTCTATGTCCCAACCAGGTTGACGCACCCCCACACATAAAAAAAAAATGCAACAAGCTTTTTTATAGCCATATTAAAGGTGGCATGTTTAATCATGCTCAAATGACCAGAACACACATGATAAAATAATCACGATCACAACAAGGGGAAGAAAGCAGATAAAATGGGGAAAATATTATAGCCTAATATTTTGAGTCACGTTGAGCAACAATTGCAGCAAGTTTAAATGACCAACAACCCCGTCATCATGACACAGGTTATGGAAATAAAATTAGAACGCCAGTAATTTTAAATAAATTGTGAGAATGAATGTAGAGGCCACAAACTAGGTGCACATATGCGTAGAAGAAGATAACTTCGCTTCATTTTGAATAGCCTCCATTTATTTATTAATTAAAATTCAAGTTTTTGATTCTAAATTTTACAAATCTAATCCAGTATTAGTACTGAATCAGCATTAGTATTAAAGGAAATGTTTATTTACACGTCTTTATTGTGTGGAGAAAAAACACTGTACCCGTATTGGTCCGAGTATAAGACAACCCCGATTATAAGACGAACCCCCCGTTTTTCAAAACTCACCTCAATACATTTTATTGGTGTGAATGCTGAAAGCATTCACAGCTTTAATATTCTGCGTATTTATTCTTATTTTTATTCCGCCACTTTTTTGGAGTTCAATAACTTCAACATACTTCAACCTTCATACAACTTCCACATATCAACATTTTCAGCTCTTCAAGGGCTTTCTAGGACCATTTCAACATTTTCAAAAAAATTCATAATTTCATATTTATTCAAGGTTTTATGAAAAATATTCAGATCCCAGCCACTCATTCATACTTATTCCCACAAACTTCATATACACCTTCAATTGTTCAGCTATTTCAGGACATTAATCTGTATGATTCAGAATTTTTTGCTACACTGCAAAATTTCAAATAAATTCAACTTTTATGAATTTTAATATTTCATGCAAAATTATGATCGTTCCTACTCGTCCATACTTCATCGTAGAAACTCGATTTCAAGCTCTTCCTGTTTGTCTTGCACAGTTGCACACTTTCATAATTCAATATTTTTTCATAAAATGTATAACTTCAGAGATATTAAAGGTTTATTAAACATAAAAGTCTCTCCATGCAAATGAATAGGGAAGGATCCAAACTCGAAGAGTTTCGACATGACGCCAAACCTATCTCCTCATTCATACGTCATCCTAGAAACATGATTCTAACATATAAATATTCAGCTGACTTCCCTCTTTCATAATCTTAAACAGTTTTTTCAACAAATGTTTAGTTTTCTCATGAGACAGCCTTGTTTGAAGGCACGCAAACTCAAAATCAAACAGTGAGTGGATGGAGCTACACTCCATGATCGGATGTCAAATGAACTCCATTTTCAACTTGCTGGCCTAACCAAATTGTTTACAATACAGACCCAAATTTCACAGTGAATATTAATTGGAATCTTCTCATTCTCACGGTACCATCATTTTTTCTGTCAGACAAACGGTTTGCGTGTGAGAGGCAGAAGTTCGAGGCATGCGCTTCGGTGTGCTCTAAAGGTGGAGAGGTAACACAGCTGTTACCAATTGGCCCTGATTAGCTGTGACCACAGCACCATAGCAATATATAGTTCTCTTGTTATGTTATTGAACACAGGTCTGGTGGCTTAGTGGTTTAAGCCCAGGTCTCGTAGTTCAAAGGTCTCAGGTTCGATTCCAGCTGAGGGAATACAATTTTCACCTCAAATGTTTGTGTGAAGGGAAGCATGTCTCGTGGTAAGTGCATATGGCACATTAAGCACACACACACACACACACACACACACACACACACACACATACACACACAATTCAAGTTGCCTTTACTCAGTCAGTTTTCATCCGATAAACTTCATACCACATTCTACATGTTCAGCTCCTTCAGGACATTACATGGTAGTATCCAGATTGAGCTGAACACAGGGTTGGGGGTTCAATTCCCCGTTCCAACACCAAATTTTAGACTTCACCGGATTTTCTTAAAATTTTGCACAGATGTTCATTATGACTCAGAGATGACATCACAAGAGTTTAGAGGTCAAAGGTCAAATTTCAAGGTCACTGTGACGTTGCCTTTTGTGACTGCATTCTCATGAACGCTTCCACGGTTTTTCTTCAAATTTTGCACAAATGTTGATTCTGACTCAAAGATGAACTGATAACATTTTGGAGGTCATACTTCAAGGTCATAATTCATTCCTCAATTCGGCTAGAAAATCCATTCAAACTTCCAAATATTCCACATTTTTCAAACATTCTATTATTCAACCATTCTGTTGATTCAGATATATTCATCCTTCGTTCTTCATCAACATTCAGCAGTGAAGCGTCAGCTTCTTCAACATCAGCGTCAGCATTCACACCGCAATTTCTTCAAGGAATTGCAATTCTAGTTTATTTAAATAATGTACGAAAATAAAAACGCATTGAAAAAAACACTTTTCTTCATTGCAAATAAACAGTAGGATAGTGCAAATAGACCGAACTCTGATGTGTTCCCTACAGACTATTCTTCACACGCAAATTCCTCTGCCCCGCTGTGATCGCTCTCGCTGTCATCTCTCCTATACTCTGGTTCGGTGCATAGCGGGTCATCCTCGCTGCTGTCCTCGGCATCTGAGACGCAGCATTTATTTAATGCTCATAGTTAATCACATAGCCTAGTGCTGAAACGAAAGCTATCAACGCCGTGGTTTAAGGCTGAAATGATAACCGGGGCACTTAACGTTGTCGAGGGGAAGCCCTCCGAGATCTCCGTTGGTTTCAGTTTACAGCTCACAAAGTGACAATTACCACCATCACATGGACAGCGTTTAAATAAAGCGTCTCATTCTTAAAATCATTAGGGCTTTGATGCAAATGAGGAAATCTGAACATTACAGCAGCAGTGGTGGTGCGTAAAAGGACAGCGCAGTTGGCAATCTCTCCTCAGCACAACTGCAGCAGCTAAAAAGCCACAGTCGATCGCTCTGCCGATTCCTGCCTCTGACACGTTGACTCGCAACATAATGATTTGAGGCTTTGAATCGGCTTTGTCGATGTCCCGTGCCTCTTTTTTCTCTCCACACAAAGCGTTCTCTCTCCAAGCGCACAAACGGCCCGGCCGCTTCCGAGAGCACAGCCAGTGTTCCACCCGATTAAAAAAAGAAAATAAACACAACATGGAAAACACGACCCGACTTTTTACGACCTATTTCCGCGAAAATAAAACCCTTTTATACTCGGACCAATATGGATTGTGTAATGATCAGACCGCCATTACATTTTTCATCTCGCGCACCCCCTAGCAGCAGCTCACCCACCCTCAGGGGTGCGCGCACCACACTTTGGGAATCCCTGCTCTATGGTCACATATCCGTATTGGTCGCAGATTTCAGTGTGGCGCAGGAACGCAATTTGAGAAGCCTATCCCTCCGGGTGAGGGAAGGGGAGCAGGAGCCTTGTTTGAGACAGTTATTTGTCATCATAATGACTGATAACGGGGCTGAACCATCAAAGAAAAAAAAGAAAATGCAATGAAGAAAAGCTAAAAGGGAGAGTGATAGGCGGGCGGGATGGCGTTGCCAAGCAACGTATACACAATTTCACGGAGCGAACTATAGACTGCAGTGTTTACTCCTAAATGAATGAGCGGCAGCCTACTAAAACAGAGTTTACTTTGCCTCACCAGCATCATCAGATGACCATTATTCATCTGAAATAGTCGTTATTTACAACAACATAAACACATTACCTCATCGTGATCCATACTAACTGCCGTCTCTCGTTCATTCGCTTTGTGTGAGGACACGGAATCTTTTAGCTCCATGAGAGGTGACACTGCATCAACTCATTGCAATCAGGTGTGTGTGTAGCACTGACTGGCATTAGTTGATGCTGTGTCACTAACCACTCTCACGGAGCCAAAAAGAGTCCGGTGCCATCACACTTCCAACACACGAACATGCACTATATTGCTTCCTGATCATTTGAATCTCGCACGCCCGGCACACGCTAGAAAACAGCTTCACGACAGCTGGCGTCATAAAAATACTACCGCGGATGCCAACGGGCCATTTTACTCGTAGTGGCTTTAATGCTGTTGAAATCCTGCTGTAAATTTACAGCAATTGTTTACAGTGATACAGCAGGTGGGATTATCCATGACACAAATATTTTAAAGTAGTGACAGCCTGATGTCTAAGACCTGTTGGCGCGCACACACACACACACACTCATACTGTTATATACCCTCTGTGTTTAGCTTAATGTCTTGTTTGAAAACTTTGAAAACAATTCTCAATAAATATAGTGAGTCAAATAATTTCTATTTTAATTTTTATTGTGTTTAGTACATAGTACTTCACATAGTTTAGTAGTAAGTTCAGATCAAGTCCAGGTCAGAATGTCTCGGGGGCTGACACATAGAAATAAGGCCGATACAGTGTATCTCCATTTGTTTCTGTCTGACACATGGTGACATATCAATAATCACATTCACTTACAAGTCAATAAGTTGTTTGTTTGTTTATTTGTTGTAAAGATTATTTGGGGGAATTCTGTATGCCTTTTTTGACAGAGACGAGATGAAATGGAGTAGAGAGGGTATGCCATGAGTCTTTTCGGCGTTATGGGGCCAACAGATTGTACCATATCAATAATTAAATTCACTTTTAAAGACAATTTACAGAATTCAATACGTTATCTGCAAATCTTTAACTGTGGGAGGAAACCGGAGCTCCCGGAGAAAACCCACGCAGGCTCAGGGAGAACTAACTCCACTCAGGAAGAAGCCCAGAACATGTTGCTGTGAGGTAGCAGTGCTAAGCTAAACACTGCACCACTGTGCCTACCCAACTAAGGTCAGTGTGTTTCTGGGTATTACTTTTTTTGTTTGTTGTGAAGATTATTTTTGGGATTTTTTCATTCTTCGGGACAGTCTGGAGAGGCGAGATGAAATGGAGTAGAGAGGGGTTTGACATGAATCCTTTCGGTGTTATGGGGCCAACAGATAGTGCCATATGATATCAATAATTCAATTCACTTTTAAAGACATTTTACAGACGTCGTAAAGTTATCTGCATATCTTTAACTGTGGGAGGAAACCGGAGCCCCCGGAGAAAACCCACGCAGGCTCTGAGGTAGCAATGCTAAGCTAAACACTGCACCACTGGGCCTACCCAACTTTTTTTTCTTTTTTTTTTAAAGTGAATCTAATTTAATCCAAGGTCCAAAAAAAAGAAATGTCCCAACTGGCACGCTTGGCCAGTAGATTAGCGTGTCAGTGACTTGCCAATCAACTTGCCCTGTGTATCATTCTAGTGGCAGCATGGCCAAGGGTTAGGTTGAACCCAGTTTTAACGCCTGAAGATGGAAGCCACCGCATTAGATATTCGGCGGGCAAATTTGATGATCCTGTCCAATGGTTTTGCCCGCCGGGCTTTAACTGGTTCTTTATAGTGATTGCGCCGTAGAAGAATCACATGGTCACCAATTTTTCCAATGGCTGGAGCAATGTCTTGGTCAGGGACATTCGCAGTTGCTTTTTTTGTCTTCTTTTTTTTGGCCATTTGGTCCTTTTTTGGCCGGTTTGGAGAGACATCGATTGCACAGTGGCGAGGTTCGGGAAGGATTCGAACCTGTGGACTGCTGCCTGTGATGACAGGCTTACCATTTTTCAAGGCAGTGGCTTGAGCTCTGTCCTCGTAGGCCTCATTGGCAGTTGTTTCCTTCTGATTTTGAAGATTCTTCTTTTTGGCCTTTTTTGGACGGGTCTGAGAGACGGAGATTGACTGGGATGGAGGTTCAGGCAGGATTTGAACCTGTGCACCGATCCGGTCAATTGTTTTAGTCTGCCGGGCTTTACCTGGGTCGTTGTTGCAGTCGTCTGGAACATCAACAGGTTTAGCGTTACTTAAGGCAGTGACTTGAGCTCTGTCTTCATAGATCTCATTGGAAGTTGTTTTCTTCTTATTTTGGGCCTTTCTCTTCCTTATTGGCCGGTTTGGAGGGACAGAGATTGACTGATTGGGAGGTCCAGGCAGAACCTGTGGGGCGATCCAGTCAATTGCTTTGGTCTGCCGGGCTGTACCTGGGTCGTTGTTGTCGAGAACATTGACAGGTTCAGCATATTTTGTAGCAGAAGCTGGAGCTCTGTCCTCATTAGTCACATTGGCCGTTTGTTTGTTCTTCTTCTTTTTTCTCTTTATTGGAGAGACAGAGGGAGAGGTGGAATGTTGGGGAGGTTCGGGCAGCGGTCGAGCCTGTGGTCTGCTGCCCCTGAGGACAACTGAGCCTCTATGGGAGGGCGTACTAACCACTACACCACCAGCGCCCCCAGCATTGGCAGTGCTGCAGGCTGAATTTCCACCACTCAAGCTGGGTAATGCTCTCTTGCAGCTCATCTGCGCTGGAACTTCTGTACCTGGGTTGTAACTGTCTAGATCCACAGGTTTAGAATTATTCAGAGCACTGGCTGGAGCTCTGTCCTCGTTAGTCTCATTGGCCATTGCTGTTTTCTTTTTCTTAAGAATATTATTGTTGGCCTTTTTCTCCTTTATAGGACGGTTTGGAGAGACAGAGGGGTGTGATCGGGTTGGAGGTTCGGGCAGGGGTCGAGCCTGTGGTCTGCTGCCCCTGAGTCCAACTGAGCCTCTATGGGAGGGCGTCCTAACCAGTGCACCACGAGCGCCCCCAGCATTGGCATTACTGCAGGCTGAATTTCCACCACTCAAGCTGGGTGATTCTCTAATTCTCCTACAGCTGGTCTGGGCTGGAACTTCTCTACCTGGGTTGTTGTAGCAATCTTCTAGATCCACAGGTTTAGAAGTAATTGGAGCAGTGGCTGGGGCCCTGTCTTCTTGAGTCACATTGGCCGTTGTTTTTTTCTTTTTCTTAAGATTATTATTGTTGGCCTTTTTCTCCTTTGTAGGCCGGTTTGGAGACACAGAGGGACGTGATTGGGTTGGAGGTTCAGGCAGGGGTCTAACCTGTGGTCTGCTGCCCCTGAGGACTACTGAGCCTCTATGGGAGGGCGTCCTAACCACTACACCACCAGCGCCCCCGGCATTGGCAGTGCTGCAGGCTGAATTTCCACCACTCAAGCTGGGTAATGCTCTCTTGCAGCTCGTCTGCGCTGGAACTTCTGTACCTGGGTTGTAACTGTCTAGATCCACAGGTTTAGAATTATTCAGAGCACTGGCTGGAGCTCTGTCTCCGTTAGTTACATTGGCCGTTGTTGTATTTTTCTTCTTTTTCTTAAGATTATTATTTTTGGCCTTTTTCTCCTTTGTAGGACGGTTTGGAGAGACACCTGCCTGGGTTGGAGGTTCGGGCAGGGTTCGAGCCTTTGGTCTGCTGCTTCTGAGGACTGAGCCTCTATGTGCGGGCGTGCTTACCACTGCACCACAAGCATTGGCAGTGCTGGAGTGTGAATGTCCATCACTCGAGCTCAAACCACCACCATTCTTAAGACTATTTTTTTTGGCCTTTTTGTTCTTTTTTGGAGAGACAGAGGGGTGTGACTCGGTTGGAAGTTTGGGGAGGGTTCGAGCCTTTGGTCGGCTATTCCTGAGTACTGAGCCTCTATTGGCGGGCGTGCTTACCACTACACCACGAGCGACACGAGCATTTGCAGGTGGTAAACAAGCATTGGAGATCTCATGAGCAGAGGAGGCTTTATATCTGGCCCCATGAGTGGGTGATTCTCTCCTAAAGCTCGTCTGGGCTGGAACTTCCTCCTTCGATGTGGCTGAGTAGGTTCCATCGATGTCCAGGCCAGCTGATGTCTTGGTACCGCTTGGCTCAATATCGTTTTCCTCCAAGAAACTGATATTGCAGGAGATAGGGGTGACCATTTCTATCTCACTGGATCTGTTTTTGTCAGAATTATGCCTCCGACTTGCCCAGTAACTGACAGGTGATGTTAGAGGAAGATGATCTCCAGGGGCTACGTAAACAAACCTGTAGAGACCTTTTCTCACGACTCCGCAGTCAGGTGACTTTGTTTCAGCTGCCAAGTCAGGTGACTGCCTTTCAGCTGCCATTCTCGAAGAATCACCGCATCCTTTCAAATAATGCTTGGAGGCGAATTTCATTAACTCCAAGGCATCATCTGCAGAATTGTTTATGTTCTTCTGGAGGTGAGCCATCGTAATGAAATTAAATCCTAGAGCAGCGTCTGGAGTGACTCTCCTTCCAGCATCTACTCTAAGCAACATTTTAAGAAGTCTAGCAAATCTTCTCCTGTCTTCAAGCAGACCACTGTTATTTTGGGTCACTACGGCTTCCTTCAAATCATCAATTTTAGTGAATCCCCACTCTGTTATCCAGGGCTTGATCCCCGTTGCCTCGTTGTACTGCTCTGGGTTCTTCAGTATCCATCCTGTCTCGAGAATGTCCCTGTGGAAAAACTGCCAGGTGTTTCTCCCAGCGTCCAGCAGGTGGTTCTCCGGCTTTCCCAACAGGTCGCAAACTCTCTGCAGCATGTGGAATTTGCATCTTGCAGGAAAGAGGTCGTTGTTAAAAAACAGAAATGCCAAGACGCATCCCAATCCCCACATGTCGACGGCTTCTGATATGGGGAGACCCAAAGTCACCTCCGGAGCCCTGTAGTTAACATTTTGCAACAGCGTTCCAGTCCGTACATTGGCCACTTTAAGGGAACAACCAAAGTCGATCAACTTCACTCTGAAAGGCTCATACTTGTGGTTGACCAGCATCACATTGTCCGGTTTGAGGTCCGCGTGAATGATGCCGATTGACTTCAGGGCCTGAAAAGCGACAAGCAGCTGTTGTGCTATTGGTCGGATTTCATTTAGGTGCAATCCTGTCTTTCTCTTCTTCATGAAGTCCCAGAGACTCTTGTCCAACATCTCAAAGGCGAGGCAAGACAGGCCTTTGAACGTGAAATTGTCTATGAATTTCACCAGGTTGTGCCTATCTGCGTCCAAAGCCTTAATTTCCTCCAGCATTGAGATTTCTTTTTCAATTTCATAAGATCTACAATCTATGTGGATCTTGATGGCTGCTGCGTCGGCTGTTTTTAAATCCACACACTTGGCTACTTTGCCAAAACCTCCTTCTCCAATGAAGTTCATTATCATGTAGTCTGCAGACTTGCTGTGGATGATGTCATATACTTGTACCTCAAATGGCACAGGTGCTTTCTTTACCGGAAACATGTTTGCAGTAAAATGATTTCAAGTATTATCTAAGTTAAGTAGGTGTGCAGTAGATTCACCTGTGAACCTACTCTGAAGGATACCAGAATTTAACTGACCAGGTTCTGTTTGCTGGTCTAGAAACTGTGAGCAGCTTAGAATGATGACACTGCAGAGTTCTAAAACATCAAAGGAATTATAAAACATCATAATAATTATAAAAGATCAATGGCAAAATGGAATTCTAAATGACATAGGTACAGAATTAAGCCCCGCCCCCCTTAGTTACTGTTGCTAAGGGCAACAAGCATAGCCAACATGGCTCCCTGGAGAAATATTGCCAATTTCTTTAAAAAAAATGAGAGCCATTTCAAACAGACTGGTTTACAATCTGCGTTTGAAGGGTATATTCACTTGATCATTAAAACATTTAGTCATCTAGGTAACGCAGGGCCAGCGCGAGGCATAAGCAAAACTAAGCGGTTCCTTAGGACCCCCGAACGAAATCCGTGGATCTTTCTTCAATAGCTTCTAATTCATCCGACCCAGTGTCCTAAAATTATTTGTTGACAGAACATTTTAAGGATCTTTTCTTTCATTTTCTGATGCCTTTTGATGAATGCTACATTTAATTTTCATTTTCATTTAACTTTTATTTATCCTCGAGAGACCAATTGAGGGGTGACCCTCATTTACAATGACGTCGAGTCAAAACAAATTCAAAACAACAATACGTACAAAATATTCAATGCAAATACATCAAATACACAACAAGTGAAGAGAAGAGAAGAGAAGAGAAAAAAAAACAAAACAATTGAAACATTTACAAAGTGGTGAAGAGTGGCAGCAATTAAAAGGAATAAAGTACAATATAGTCTAATTAAAACAGTTACAGGTAGAGTTTGGCAGATCCAAGATAGTCTGTTTAAATTGGCCAAAGGATATGAATGTATTTAGTTTAATTTTTAGCTGTAAGTTGTTCCAGGAGTCGGGGGCACTGAAGCTAAAAGCTGTCTTTCCCAGCTCAGACCGGGCTTGTGGGACATAAAGCAAAAGCATGTCAGTGGAGCGGGTTTGATAAAGCCCATCTGAAATGTGCAGCATTTCTGTTAAATAACGAGGAAGCTTCCCAGTCAAGGCTTTGTAAATAAAAATGTGCCAATGTGCGTCACGTCTCTCTTTAAGGGAGGACCACCCAACCTTTTCATATAAGAGACAATGGTGTGTGTCATAAGCATCTCCTGTGATGAATCTTAAAGCAGAGTGAAAAACAGAGTCTAGGAGTTTAAGACATGAATGAGATGCATGCCGGTAGACCACATCACCGTAATCAAGGACAGACATAAAAACTGCCTCAATAATCCTTTTCCTACTAAATAAAGGGAAGGTGGTTTTATTCCTATAAAAATAGCCAATTTTTGGTCATAGTCGACAAACAGGATTATTTATATGAAAATGAAAAGTGAGTTTATCATCTAACCAGATGCCGAGATATTTATACTCCGTGACTCTTTCAATTAAAAATCCATTCTTTGTAAACATATTAAAATCATTAAAATGTGTAGTTCTTGCTCTGGAGAAACACATATATTTGGTTTTGTCTGTATTAAGAACAAGCCTGAGGTCCACTAGACAGTCCTGCAGGGTGTTAAAAGAGCTTTGTAGGTTCTCAATACATGAGGTTAACCGTAGAGTTTTGGCAGTCAAGACTCCGCAACCAATCTATTCAATAAGTGCTTTGTCAGCCTCTTTGGAACTGGGTTTGTAATAGCAAAAAGTAGCAGAAATCGTCCCAAACAAAACAGCATTTGTTGAATGTATCCATATACAAAAAAACTAAGGATGCCTGTGAGGTAGATTAGATACTGTTTGTTATAGTATAGAGTTACATACAGGCCTAGAGATTGTGTAGCAGTGAAACCAGAGTTTTTGTTTCCCCATAATAAAAGCAACTGCAGTAAAATAGCAGAAGGCCGAAGATAAGCCTGCTCCTTAAGGGCTTATACAGATACAATGAAGAATTATGGTTTGTGAGTATCATATGAGCCGTAGATCATATTTTGTTGTCTAGAAGTTCAAGATAAGTTCACTTTACATGCTAACCAGTTCCACAAGGCCCAGGCTGTATACTGTCAAAATGCTAGAGGACTTTTTACAATGTATTAATACTGCTCCCAAACTGTCCTCTTCACGCTTTCTTTATATGAAATGCCAAGAAATTAGAATTCGCAATAATAACTTTAAATGGAACACACATGTAGGTTTGGCAGTAGAATGGGATTTTGGAGGGGAAGATTTTATAACTTTAAAAAACTTTAAATCAGGTATCAACATTTATAAAGGACCAGCAATGCCTTCAAAATTAATTTTCATATTTGATTCACATTATTATTATTATTTAAAGGTGCCACGAGGAACTTTTAAATATTTCTCAAACAGTCTCATTTTCCCTCTAATGTTCATAAATTACATGTAACAGCAAACGAGACCATCAGTGCAAAGAATGCTATTTTTATATAGTTTTTCTTAATGCCTTTGTCATGGGTACACGCTCACCCAGGAACAACAGCTGGCGTAGCAAAAACACTACCGCTTTTGTCCAAAGGGGGTGCTGGAATTAACACATACTGAAAGTTCCTCGGAGCACCTTTCAATACTGACAAGAAGCAGAGAGGGGGAAGAAATTACTTATTTTCTTCAAAGCATATTTAGTTCATGATTTATACTTGTTAGTATTCGCTCACCGTAATCTTAATAGCTTTAAGTATTTTCTTAATGTATATGTGAGAAGATGTGGTTAGAACCTTCAAACCAAGCTTGTCTTTTGAGATGCAAATGTTTTATACGTTTTTAATAGTTGGATCGTAAAACCAAAAGAGCATAATTGCCGTAGCACTGCGGAAGCCAAGAACTAAGAACTATAATATAGATTAGAATAAATTTGACGGGCTGTCCTTAGATAAAAGCTTTGCCCTGTCTAGTCATGTGAGGACAGGAGTGGTGAGAGAGAGAGAGACATACAGACATACAGAGAGAGAAAGGAAGATAAAGAGAGAGAGAGAGAGAGCGAGAGAAGTTTGTTGTGACCCCTAAAGGCTGTTGATTGTTGTTCCTAAAAGAAAAACTGTTGTCAGGTTTTGTCATGAGGATCACTGTACACAATCCGACTCAGGTATCAAGAAACACACTGCGGACATTATAGAACAACAATAGGTGGAGTCAGTGATTCTGGAGTTGTTAATACACAGGCTTGGCTCTGTAAACGGGTGTGTAAACAAAGGGGCCAACCTTAGCAACATAGCTTTTTACAGAGCCTATAGTGTGTTAACGCAGGAGTTTCTTTCAGCACACACACAGTATGGGCATGTAGCGGATCATGAGATATTCACTGATTTTGACTACACCTTTAAGTATTACGAAACTAGAGGGAACATTAGAAAACCACAATATCACTTTAAATTGTGGACTGTTAACACCACACTAAGCTTCAAGGTTGATTTAATTACTTGACATAGGGAGTCAAACAAGAGAACCAAGTACAAAACAAACTGATACCCTTTAAAAAATACCATGATCATGAGTAACATCATAAAACCTGTTGCAGCAGGCAGGGCTGAAAGTAGTTTGCAAGTGATCACAAATCTACAGAAAATTGGCTCTCATTTCAATCACAAATGAAAATAATATATATATATATATATATATTCATCATAAGAGTATACTGTATGCCTTTATGTACAGTAATTGCTTTCAATATATATATGCAATATTATTTTACAGCTCAATAATGTCATTTGCATTACAAAAAGGTGGTGGTAATTATGGACCAATTTGCCCTTTTCAAGGACTTGTTTGGCCATGACCTGATTTTCATAAATGTGTGTGCTGTCAGAACAAGCAATGAGGAAGTTGTTAGTATTTCAGTTTCAGTGTTATCTAAGAGCGCATTCAGAAGTGCAACGTCTAGTGTGTTTAAAATGAGCTCTGGTGCGGTTCAGTTGGGCAGTTGTGATTGCAGCAATTTATCTTAGTGTGTGTAAAAGTTGCTTGCTTGCGCTAGCCTGACACAAAAAAATAGAATAAAAATCTTTTTTTAGCGCCTCGTGAAACTATACCAGACTCAATAGAAAACCAAACAAAAGTATTAATTTCACATATTTGGACAAAACGGACAAACCCAGGTGTGTTTTGGAGATTGTCTATTATTACTCCATTCATACAACCAGATTTCTTTAAATTTCAGCAGTTTATACAATCACTTTCAGTTTTAGTTTATTCTTGCGTCCCCTTTGGACAAAAGTGGTAGTGTTTTTACTACGCCAGCTGTAGTTCCTCCGAGCACCTTTAAACTAATGGATAGGATTTATATATAGCGCTTTATTCCCTAAGGACTCAAAGCACTTTACAGAGTTCCAGGTTCCATTCATTCACACACAGTCATACTGGTGGTGGTAAACTATGATAGTAGCCACAGCTGCCCTGGGGCAGACTGACAAAAGCGTGGCTGCCATTCCGCGCCAACGGCCCCTCCGACCAGCAGTCATACACATTCACACAAGGCAAGGTGGGTGAAGTGTCTTGCCCAAGGACACAACAACCATGACACAGGTGGCCGGGCGGGGATCGAACCGCCAACCCTTGGATCATTGGCCAACCCGCTCTACCAACTGAACCATGGTCGCCCCAAACTAAACTTTTAATACCATAAGATAACAAGATGATGAGGTCATGGTCTTGAGATGGGCCCAGATATCGTGAGCGACTGAATGCTGCTCTCATAAATCACACAGGAGATATTAACATTATTCTTGTTTCAATAACAGTTTTTTATTTAGTATCAAAAGTCAAACTGTGAGGACAGGAGATCTTTCACGGTGAAGGAAGATGTTGTAAAAAATTATTATTGGAAGCTCTGTAATCGGTTTCACCTGTAGGGAGGATACACACACACACACATGCAAGCACATGCACACACACACACACACACACGCCCGGTCGCTCACACAAACACACACACACACACACAAACATTCACAGACACACACAAGCACACACCAACACGCATGCACACACAACCACACACACACAAACACACACACACACAACCACACACACACACACACGCCTGCTCACACATACACACACACACACTTATGCGCACACACACACACATATTCCACACTATTCGACACATCTATTGATCAATTTTATGTAAACCGTTGTAAAAAAAAACTTTTCTCTTCCAAACAACTATTTTGTAAAGCAAAAATAGAAAAACCTTGAGCTTGTAGAAACGTAAACTAGTGCAGCCCAGTGTGAATGGATAGCGCTAATGTTTTATGGCCGATGGGTTGATGGATTCTTGGCTCTGTGTAGGAGGGAGTGAAGACAACACGACAGAGTGCGTGACTGGAGGGAGATACTGTAGATGATAGACGTACAGGTGCTTCAGTATCTAGTGTCACTGCTGGCAAATCAACCAGTGTGTGTGTGTGTGTGTGTGTGTGTGTGTGAGAGAGAGAGAGAGAGAGAGTGTAAATCGACATAGCTGGGCTCACTGTAATGATTAAGTTAGAGTGAAAGTGGATACAAACAATAAAATAATATAAACAGTAATATAGGGGTAGACTTTGGGGGCTTTGGGAAATGCTAGTGGTTATCGTTAGGGCAAGTCTCCATATCTACATCAATAGAAATCTGTGTGTGTGTGTGCGTGTGTGTGTGTGTGTGTGTGTGTGTGCATGTCTGTCTGCCTGTCTCTCTCTTTCTGTCTGTCTGCCTGTGTGTGTGTGTGTCTGTGTGTGTGAGTGTGAGTGTGTAAATGCTGGCAAATCAACACAGCTGAGGTTACTGTAATAATTAAATTAGAGTGAAAGTGGATTCAAACAATAATATATATATATATATATATATATATATATACACACATATATATATATATATATATATATATATATATATATATATATATATATATATATATATATATATATATATATATATATATATATATATATGGGGAAGAGGACAGAAGCCGTGTATCACTCCGTACACTGAGACATCTTCACTAGATTTAAAATTAAGATTAAGAGTTGTATACTATCTATGGTTACTACTGGCAATTCAACACTGGGTCTGGTTATTTAGTGATAATGGATTTAACAGTGGGGCGACTGTGGCTCAGGTGGTAGAGCGGGTCGGCTGATGATCAAAGGGTTGGAGGTTCGATCTCGCCCTGCCACTTGTGTCATGGTTGTTGTGTCCTTCGGCAAGACACTTCACCCACCTACCACCTTGCCTCGTGTGAATGTCGATAGTTAGCCTGCTATCGGTGTATGAATGTGTGTGTGAATGGTAACGTGGGAATGGGAATGGGATTTACCTGTAGAAATAAAGGTAAAAAAAAAAAAAAAAAAACATACATAATACAATCATATAGATGCCTTGTAATTTACAGTAGTGAGAGTGAAAGCTAAATGATATACTGTATAGAGAGGGGAGAGAACCCATGAGAACATACACACAGTTATGTATCATTCTGTACACTGACATATTCACTGGATTTAAATTAAGATTAAGAGTTTTCACAGGAAATCGTGCAGAAAACCCAGAGTTACTGTGTTTTTGTTGCATTTCACTCTCTCCCACTGGAAGAGTTACCACTGTTTTGTGAATGATGTTACTGTACTCCTCTCACAAACTTAACGGCCATGTGTTTTTATATATAGTGGGCGTCCTGGGGAAATGCACCTGTTGGAAGACCAAGACGAAGAAGTACTGTAGAATAAATAACTAAATACATCTTCACCTCATCACTTGATATTGTGGAAAGACTTGAGGCAGTGGTGGATGATGCCATCTTTAGTGACTATAGCTTCTTGTCCTTGAAGGCCACCGTAGCGTCTGTAAATTCTCCTAGATGGAAGGGTTAGCAAGGGAGCGTGGACATCTAGAATCTCACTAGATAACACTTAATACTCCGATATTACACACTGTACCTTTAATGATCAAGGTCAGAATGGATTGAATGCTATGAATTACTACTATATAACATTAGACAAACTATTTCTAAGCAACACTGAACACAACACTTTATATTTTCCCACAATATAGCCCGTTATACAACCAAAACAAGCCTTTACTGGTAGCACGCAATGTGTATTTTTGGGATATTTTAAGTTTTTCGCTCCGAGACACAGAAAAGTCAAAACCACACATTGTTAAAGCCCCACAAGCTGAACCATGAATCACTCCATCTATAGTCAACAAGTGTCTTAATCCACCGGCTAATATCTAAAATGGAGGTTCTGCTTCACTTAAGCCACTCCAAATAAACTATAGCGTCCCGACTCCCTTTCAAGTGCTTTGAAATCTGCTTTCTCAGCCTATGGGGTTTATGATGTATAGGGTAGTTTAGTGTGTTTGTGTGTGTGTGTGTGTGTGTGTGTGTGTGTGTGTGTGTGTGTGTGTGTGTGTGTGTGAGTGAGAGAGAGTGATATAGGGTAAGAGTCAAGACTAACAATGAGCCAGCGAATATAGCTTATAGAAAATGTGGAATTGGGGAGATTTAAATAGAAAGAGTGGGTGTGTGGTGAAGAAATCCAGAGTTTTTGTGAGGTTATGAAGAATGAAGGACATAAAAGGAATGATTTGCACACACACACACACACACACACACACACACGCACCAGAACAGCATGGCAAAAGCATAATATTATAACTGTACTTTGAACTTTGAGCTTAATGTTGCAATAAATAACGAAAAGTAAATGAAAATCCACCCCGAGGCTTGATAGATAACATTGCCAGGAAAGAGGGTCTACTGTAAGATTAAACACTGTAGCCGTTTGGCTGTGATCTGTGTTGGTTTGAGACAGGTTAAGATGTTAAAACAAAACACTGCCCATGCTATCCCCACAGCTGAGTAAATATTTTCAGAGATTTTCATGTTTTTTTTTCGTTGCGAGTTGGGAGTGCAAATGTATTCCATTCTGGGGAATTTTATAGAAAGTTGCATGACTTGGTTCATTTTGTGGTTATTTGAATAAAACAAAAACAGTGTATAGGCAAACTGGTCATATCAGTGTTTTAAAACAGTGACATTTTAAAATGAAAACAGTTGAATTGAATTGAATGGAATCGCCTGTAACTGACACTAAGCAAATTTGAATGTAGAGTCAAAGTAAATCCATATAAACCCTGCACTTAATTGAACTTTGATGAACGTTTACATGCAAATGTTGACTGTTGCCTATAATTGAAACTGTCTTGAAAGTGCTGACTGTTGAAGATACTATATTAAGACCTGGAGAATTGTGAAAGCTATCGTAGCTGTGTCACGCCATCCTATTGTATAACTAACTCTTAACTCTGCAGCTCATCAACTATTTTATAGTTGCGAATCAATCAAGTCGTGCCACTTTCTCGTCTGATTAAGACCTGAACCTATGTTCCTTCTACGGTAATGTAGGTTTAGAAAGCTAAGGAAATGTTTGTCTTGCATTATTGTCACAAATTTGACCCCTGCACTACTTGGTCCGTGTTGAAGAGCCCCATGCAACCAATGTTAAAAACTATACGTTATCTGTTTGCTAGCCTTGCAAGATTCCATTGATTTTGTATGCAATTGTGCCTTCTTTATGAGCTGCATGTGTGATCTTATCAAACACACAGTTAGACTCTATACTATTTTGAGCCCATTTGTCCACCAGCATTAACCACAGTAAACCATTGCGACATTGTTGTTAAACCAGAATGAACCAGATTGTTAGTTTTTGCCAATACATTCCCACAGACTTCTCAATCGATCCAATAACTTTTCTCAGGACATTAGAGGCAGACGCAGAGCAGAGCGTGCAAATACACAACTCATTAGTCATTTATGTAAAGCACTTAGGGGAGAAACATAAAATGGTGGTATTTAACTAGTGTGGTTGTTGATTGTGGATTTTTTTTTATGATAGCACTTGGAAAGGTCAAAACTGAAAATGGTTGGCAAATACAGAAAAGCTTGGAAAAGCGATTGTAAGACGTAATAGAAACCCAATTAAGTCGCCTTCCTGTAGTGTTATTAACTATGTTTCCATACACAACTTTTTATACAATTTACGGTAAATGGACTCCAGTTATACAGCGCTTTTCCCTGGTTTTTCACAGACTCAAAGTGCTTTACATTGTTTTGTACACATTCACCGATTCACACACACATTCATACACCGATAGCAGCAGCAGCTACCACGCAGGGTGCAGGCTAACTATCGGGAGCAATTCAGGGTTCAATGTCTTGCCCAAGGACACTTCGACATGTGGCGGGTAGGCGGGGGATCGAACCTCCGACCCTACACTCCAGAGACGACCTCCCTGCCCACTTCGCCACTGCTGCCCTTTATGAATTTATTCAGAAGGGAGCTAGTGGAGTTAATGTCTTTTTGAGTACATATTAAACCTTTTTGATCAGCAAGAATCTGTTGTGATATTGTGTTATTTATCATTTTATGATCTTTACTATTCTCTATACACTCATAAACTGAAACCAAAATACTTTCATGTTCTGAAATCCAAATTTTGAAAGCACCTTAACTGCTCCAGTGCTCCAACAGTGCCTTTACAAGCCTTGGCTAAGGTGATTTTTACAAGCTAGCTCATAAACCACACATTAATGCCTAGGTGGATTATATTTAATAGAGGTGAAGTAAGAGGTTGGACGAGTTAACAAAAGACCTTTTCAAATGGGTCTTTTGCAACAAAATGAGCAACTCAAAATATATCCAAATGGTACTAACAAACTCAAAACGTTCTCAGTAAACATGCACAATATGTCTTAAGACTTTATATTTTGGGTGGTAGGATGTCCTAGACGAAAGAGGGGCCAACCAGTGACCATGAGGTCTCTGGTTGGACCCCCGGCACCAGTCAGGAGGGTGTTAGTAGTAAAACTATAGAGGTGAAACTAGTGGTATTGACAAATAGAGAAAGTTAGCTTAAAGACCTTCACCGGTGGAAATGTGAAGGTGTATTGAACTCCGAGATCCTATGTAGTATACATGTGCAAACATTTTAGAAATCGGTTCATCCTATAGCCTGAGAAAAGGCAGAGAGAGTGTTTTATGGTCTCACTGTCTAACCCTACATTTTACCATGTGTGACATCACACATGGTAAAATGTAGGGTCAGGATTAACAGGACAGCTGGGCCAAGGGAAGACAGAGGGAAGACTGAGGGAAGAAAAACCTAATTCATTATATAATAATAGCGATTTCATAATGATAGAACGCCGGTTCCCTATGGGTGAAGTATTCCTTTAACTTCATATTTAGCCATTACACAACACCAATAATGCTATAAAAAGCCCAGACTTTACTTTTCTGCATGAAAAAAAAAAAAATGTTCAATCTTTTAAACTGCTATGTCAACACATCCAGAGTTTGGTGTCACCGCATGTCAACACCCCAGGTATTAGGTACCATATCAGGGGCTTAAAAGAACAATTGGTCTGTCAGAAACCTTCTTATCCTCTTTCATTCACTGTAAAGTTTTATCCCGGGCAGATCCCAATGCATTATAACACTGCTTTGCCTGAATGCCTGCCAAGTTTTTGCAAAGTAAAATAATACAGTACGTGTCAGTGTGTGTGTAGCCGCCGGCCCGGGCTGGATATCGGTACAGACGGATTAGTTTAATTGGCTAATCTGTATTCAGAAGCTGCACTGTAACTCTAGGAGGGGAAGAGGGCGTTTTTTTTTTTGGGAAATATAGAACGCTTGTAAAGAGAAAAACAGACGGAGGGAAAGAGTGAGGAAGACCAGAAATGGGTTAAAGCTATGGTGCGTAACTTTCTGTGGAATTCTGAGTAATTACAACAACACTGTTGGTGCATCTACATGAGGTAAAGCCTTCGGTGATCAAGCATGGATTTTTTTTTATTCCTTCTGCTGTACGTCCAGGTGTTTTCTTAGCAGTAGAATCAACAACTGAAACATTTCTTAGGCGCTCCTTGGGACTTTTCTGAGCTCCTGCACCAATGTTGACAACAGTTTGTAAACGCTGCCATACTGAGAAATACAGAGAGAGTTTTGTGGAGCTGATAGGCTTAATCAACTTTGTATCAACAGACATTCATTCATATGAAAAAAGTTACGCACTATAGCTTTAAGAAGAAGGGGAAGTGATGATGTTACCAGGAGTGGGACTGTCCGTGTGAAAGGGGGATGACTGTAGATGCGTAGGAGGTTAGCAAAGGAGCGTAGGTGTGCGGTGGTTGATAGAGTGGCAGTGAATTCCTAACACACACACACACACTTACAGGACAGGAAAAAAGTTAATCTGAAATCCAGATGCTTTAAAGACCAACAGAGAGGGGTCAGACTAATACACACACACACACACACGCACACACACACACACACACACACACATACACACACACACACACACACACACACACACACACACACACACGTTGAGAGAGAGAGCACTCCATCCCCTCTCCCGCATGTGCTCACTTTCACAGACCGCATTGGCTTTACAAGTCAGCGAACATCCCAAGGACCTAAACATCAAGTGGATACTTTAAAAAAAAAAAATGTAACGCACATTTTTCTCGCTTAACTCTTGACTCTTTCCAGCCTGCAGTCAAAACCTTAAGGACGTAGTTTGGGAGTCTATTTTTGCACGTAAACTTTTTTACTTTTTTTCAGCCTTTCTGGAGGAATTTTCAGGTACGTTTTTTTGTTGTTCTTTTCCCCCTTAGCGAAAATAAATGCTGCCAGATGTAAAAGTAACTTAAACAAAGGCTGTTGTTTGGGTTGAGGTATGTTAAGATTTTAAATACATTCCCTGTGTTCCAATACCCCATACGTCCTTACTGTTTAACATGCCATAAAAATATTTAGGATGTCCTAACTACATACATGTCAAATGCAGTTTGCCAAAAATACACTGATGCCCAATTGCATTATTTCGTATATGCAAACCGGCATGTTTTAGTATTTAGTATATTTAGGGGAAAAAGTATGTGATTTGGAACACATGGATTTTGTTTTTTCTGTGCAGATATGGTTTTAACTTAAAAATAGCTTGAACGTCTGCCTAGAATTTAGTGTCACTCTCTTGACATAAGCTTAAGTTGATGAATGGTAGATAGCTAATTTTCCCATTTTTTTGAACTGTCAGTGAAGTAACATGAACTAGAGTAAGTAATGGGTGTCAAGAGGCTGCAGAAAGTGACAGTTTTAGAGCCAAATTTGTCTTAAGGGATCAAGGAATGTTGTCGCACTTTGAAATCCGATTTCATACCCAGTGTCGCGCGCGGTGACGGATGTGGTTGGTGTCACACTAATTCATCTGTTGAATGAGTTGTGTTAACTGAAATAAGCAGCGGTTTGCGGTCGGTTTTAAGCACTGTTTATTTTGCTTGGTTCTTCTGAGCAATATTTATAAATATAGGTCGTTTTTAAAGGTGCTATGAGAAACTTTTAAATATTTCTGAAACAGTCTCTTTTTTCCTCTGATGATCATAAATGACATGTAACAGCAAACGAGACCATCAGTGCAAAGAATGCTATTTTTATATAGTTTTTCTCAATGCCTTAATTTAGGGAAAAACTATCAGATAAATCTTGTTTTCAAAAGATTTTTCATGCTTTGTGTGTGTGTGTGTGCGTGCGTGCGTGTGTGTGTGTGTGTGTATTTGCTCTATTTTTACCCACAAAGAGGCTGTTATTTAGGACAAGATTCCCATACGAATGCAATTTTCTAAATATTTATAATTGATATATTGTGTGCAGAAGACAGCCTGTTGCTGGGAACGTTTATTTATTATAACCAGTTCCTTCGGAGGGGAAAAAAAGCATTTAAATCAATTCAGTACCAAGCGAGTATATACTTAAGACTTCTAAGTATTTACTAGCCACGGCTTTTGTTCATTGACTTAAAACAGACAGCTTTTTAGTAATTACAACCCTAAGGCGATTTAAAAACGTTCACAAAGTATTTTGCTAAAACGCCACCTGAGCGTTTCTCTAGCCGTGCCAATAGAGCGAGCCATCTCTACAACTGTGAGAGATTTACGGCCATAAACTTGGAAGAGGAAACCGAAAGGAATCTGTCCTTGAAAACAGTTTAAGAGATCAATTCACATCCAGTCAAAGGGTTTGGTTTCTCATACACATGCACTCAATATGACAACAAGTGTCAAAAACATAAAAAGGACAATTTTTTATTATATATTATAACATCTATAAAAAAAAACACATTTAAATCGAAGGTTTTTATTATTAGCGACACACACACAGACAAAGACAAACACACACACACACACATACAGACAGACACACACACACACACACACACACACACACACTGACAAACACACATACGCGCACACACACACACACACACACACACACACACACACACACACACACACACAAACAGTCAGACAGGCACACACACGCACGAACACACACACACACACACACACACACATGCACACATAAGTTACTTAAGAATGTGAAAAATGATATGCCACTATGCAATGCAATTTAAATACATCACCATAACCTACAAGGTCTCGGAGAAAATTCTAATTTCGCATGACTTCCTTGAATATTTGAACTACTGTAATACTGTTTGTCAATCATAAAGCCTATAGTCGTTCAACTTACTGGAATGGGTTGGAGTTGGTATCCAATAACATAACCCTATACACAACACACACATCAAGTTGAAAGAGATTTCTGAATGAGGATATATGGGCAGCATATGATATTGCACACTTACGTTGTGGAAAACATATGGGATTCATACTCTGGTCCTCTCTGTCTCTCTCTCTCCCTCTGTCTCTCTCTCATTCTCTCTATGTCTCTCTCTCTCTCTCTGTCTATCTCTCTCTGTGTCTCTCTCTCTCTGTATCTGTCTCTCTCTCTCTGTTTCTCTGGCTCTCTCTCTGTCTCTCTCTCCCTCTCTCCCTCTCTCTCTCTCTGTCTGTCCCTCTCTCTCTGTTTCTCTGTCTCTCTCTCTGTTTCTCTGTCTCTCTCCCTCTCTGTCTCTCTCTCTCTCTGTAGACATGTGTTATCTTGAATGGAGCAGCTGTGACTTGGCTGGCAGTCAGCGTAAAGTTTTTTTTTCATTAAGATGTATTGGCCTCACGCAGATTATTCTTAAAGGGATATACACATAGTTTTTAAGGACATTAGTTTGGCTTCTGGTCAGTTTTAAAACGATTAAAGGTGCAGTCAGTTATTCTAGAGAATGTTTGATGTCAAAATCACTTTTAGTCAAAATCAGTGAATATCTCCTCATGATCTGCTACCTGTCTGTACTGTGTGCATGCTGGAAAAAGTCCAGTGTTAATACACAGCCTTTAGGTTCTGTAAAAGGGCATGTTGCTAGCTACGTTGGGACCCCCTTTGTTTACATATCCTTTGTCTACATACCAGTTTACAGAGCCTAGGCTGTGTTTAAACGCTGGATTTCCTTTTTCAGCACACACAGTACAGATCGTGAGGAGATATTCACTGATTTTTACAAAAAGTGATTTTAACAACAAGCGTTCTCCAGAATCACTGTCTACACCTTTAAGTAATGACACCAACATGTGCCAAGAGTTATTGGTAGATTATTGACTGATGGTGCCGCATTCTTTCACTTACTGGCAATAGCCGGGGATGTTTTGAAAACAAGAAGCATGGTTATGGTTTTCCTTACTTTGATCCCGATTATATTTATGCGTTGTACGTTTATGAGAAACAGTAGGCCTGTAATCTGTCACTGACTATCAACCAGTTTGGTGCCAGCATTATGAAAAACAGCTATGTCAAATATAACGGTATAATGGTTCAATTTAACGTTCATAAAGCTCCTTATGTTGTGGTCATTAAAATAAATTTTTTTTCTCTACTTTTGATGTTTACAGATTAAAGTTGATATATTTTGATACAGCAACTAACTCTTAAATAAGACGTCTCTATGAATATCTCAGCAACCGTTCATCCAAACTACTTCACACTTTTAACAACAGCACACAGTTTTATCTAGTACGTTTGTCACTCTTTTAAACTTGTATAAATGTAATGAATTTATCACTGTTGCACGCTGAACCCACAAACAATATTTTGTAATACTCAATTGCCATGCTACTAACGTAACAGTGGTCTGTAATCAATCACATTTAGGTTAATCATTCACTTAGACTAAGTTAACCTTTTTGGACCAATAAATACATTACTTCTTACTACCAAATTATACGTTTATTTGCTATGATTTAACATATTGTATGCTAAAAGTTTTCAGATAACAATCTACCAGTATACTTTTCCATGTTCTTTCCCATACGGTATATCCCTTTGAGGTTCAGTAAAAACAGCCTCTTTCTATCCCAGTATTGCAGTATCTCAGCTCTCCCTTCATGCATTAAATTATCCCTCTGCTTCCCTTCGTTTGTCTTCCTGACAGGATTATACGTTAAGCCTTCGCACGGTCCATTCAGCCATCGTGGAAAAAAATTGAGTGAATGTAAGATGTTATGGAAAAGCTAGGGAGCCCATATGGAAAGAAAGAAAGAAAGAAAGAGAGGGATAGCCCACAAGATGTGTTTTGGCAGGACTGAGAGAAATACAGTATGAACGATCTCCTCATCTGTTTTTCTCTTTCAATTAATTCTCTCCTCCTTTATCATCCTTCCTTTCCTTTACCTACGTAGCTAGGTTAAAGGTGGAGTCAGTGATTCTGGAGAACGCTTGTTGTCAAAATCACTTTTTTGTCAAAATCGGTGAATATCTCATCACGATCCGCTACCTGTCCATACTGCGCTGACAAGAAACACATTGTTAAATCACAGCATAGGCTCTGTAAACAGGCATGGTGCTAGCTATGGTGGCCCAGCTTTATTTACG
>OX442356.1:31095842-31100842 GCA_949357725.1 Hyperoplus immaculatus | reverse complement strand
AAAGTTACGCGCTGTAGCTTTAAAAGCATGTGTTTGCACTATTTTTGTGTTCATTTACAATAGGTCTAAGGTGGCTCTCAACAACTTGTGTTTCTGTCTAATATGTTTATTTTATTTTATTTTTGAAGGGAGCCTCATCATTTATTTGCCATGAAGTGCTCCTGTAGTTGCTATGCATTACACATCTTGAATTTTGAATCTCAGAGTAGTAGGCTTTGAATGAAACGTCAAAATCTGCAGACATTATTACATTTGATAAAGTTATCAGGCTGATACGGTAAAGTAAAGGGTATTGGCTTTCAGATGATCAGTAAGATTTACAGATGTCTGAAGGAACTGGGCATGGTGTGTTTACAGCTGTCAATCTATTCTATATAAAAGCCTCAGGTCTGTTTACTTAAATTAGTCTTGATTTATTTCCTGACTGTCTGTTCCTACAACAAGTCTAAACTCATCAGTTTGTTACTCATCTGCTCTGGATTTATAACATTGTACCTTCTGCGTTTTTCTTGCCATCTCTTTATCTTTTCTCTCTCCATCTGATAGTTTACCCAATACCATGTGCAAAAATGAACCATTTGCACCAGGCTACATGGGTATACTCTCCGCACCGGCAATAGCAGAAGGCCGGAGAAAATAGGTTTTCAGGTTGTCTGTCCAGTTGTCCGTCCGGGCCTCTTGTGAACTTGATTTCTCATGAACGCTTTGAGGGATTAAATGGCGAAACTGATAAGAAAATGTCTTGAATTGAATTGTTAATCTCATGTTTTTGATTTTCTGCTAGCATTGATGCAGAGAAGTTGCACACTCAACCTCATTATACTTAATGACAATAAAGTGTATTGTATTCTATAATCCTTTCCTCTCATCCTATCAACCCTTTTCTTCCTAGATCTCCCCTGTGTATGCCGTCCCCTCCTGCCCACGCAGCTGTAGCTGTCCCGGGGTTAAAGAAGTCCATTGCACCTTCAGACACCTCACCACCATCCCAAAATCCTTCCCTAAGGACACAGAGAGGCTCAACCTGGGGTAAGAGTCAGTCACTATGCATTAAAGCTATAGTGCGTAAGTTCTGTCGCCCCCATGAGGAATTCTGAGTAATTACAACAACACTGTCGGCAATTCTACATGAGGTAAAGCCTTCAGTGATCGCACATAGATTTTATACCTTCTGCTGTACGTCCAGGTTTTTTCTTGGCAGTAGAATCAACAACTGAAACATTTCTTGGGCTCTTCTTGGGATTTTTTTTGAGCTCCTGCACCAGTGTCGGGGGGGAGGGGGGGGGAACACCAGTTTGTAAACACTGCCATACTGAGAAATACAGAGAGAGTTTTGTGGAGCTGATAGGCTTAAATCAACTTTGTGTCAACTCATTTGGCAATGGCTTGAATGTTACCGACATTCATATATCCCAAAAAGTTACGCACTATAGCTTTAACACACATGGACACAGAAGCACTGAGACTATTGTTACCAACGCCGGTCCCAAGGGGAATAAAACTAAACAAGCGACAGGAAAAAGTGTGGAATGTTTTGTAGGTGATTTGCCAAAGATGTGTTTTTGTTTCTTATAACTAAATGCTCATCACGAGTTTAATAACTCACAAACTGAAATGCTGAGGCAAGTGCTTTCTGGTTGCCAAGAAGAAAGCTTATTGTCTTTTCTTTGCCATTTGGAATCAACAAAGAAATTACTCTCTTGCCTTAGGGTAGAATTTGGTCATTAAAAAATATTTCTACTTGCCATTGCTCGATGAAGTGTAAGCCCTCGTTAAAGGTGCTACGAGGAGCTTTCAGTTTATGTTAATTCTAGCACCCCCCTTTGGACAAAAGCGGTAGTGTTTTTACTATGCCAGCTGTTGTTCCTGGGTGAGTGTATACCCATGACAAATTATATAAAAATCTTTGCACTGATGGACTGTTTCGGAAATGTTTAAAAGTTCTTTGTAGCACCTTTAAGAAGAAAATAAGCTAAGTGTACACTTTAAGATATTACCTGCGTTCCAATACCCATACTTCCCTACTATTTAGTGTGCCAGAAAAAGATTTAGGATGTCCCAACACAAAATTCATAAATGAAAAAAAAATCTTCCTTATCTGATTTTTTTTTCTCTCCTGTGGCCCTAAAACTCTTCTGTACTTTAGTATGTAGTGTAAAAAAAAGAAAAAGTATGTGATTTGGCACGCAGGGATTATGTCATCAGTGATAAAATCGGCTCGTAGCTAATGCTAATGGAGAAATAATTTAACAACATCTGCCCAAGACAAAGAACTTAGGGCCTCGGCACACCAACATGTGGCCCCAAAGTGACTCTATTCTCCTGATTACTTCCATGTGTCTGTCTGCTATGTGGACGGAGCTTTTTAACTGCCGCAGCAAATGTTTTGTTTACAGTAAATTACTTTGTCTAATAATTGGTCCCAAACAATAGAATCTAACATAGTAAACGACTTGGCAAGCAGGCTGTGTGTGTGTGTGTGTGTGTGTGTGTGTGTGTGTGTGTGTGTGTGTGTGTGTGTGTGACCAGCTACAGGACATTATTGTTAACAGAAGGGTTTTCCATTTGTTTGTTTGTTGTGGGAACAAGTAATCACTGCATTTCAGGTGCATTACAATCGCCAGTAAACTAGTATTGAAGCAAACTTCAACTCTAACGTTCGAAAGAAAACGGCATACAGTTGAGCCAACTCGTTTTCTTTTGTTGGGATTACCTACTTTATCATTCCTATTAGTTAAAATGCATCTTTCATACTCTATGTAAACATTTTGAATTCTACATAGGCCTACTAAGAATTTACAACACTAACAGTTGTGCCAACTTATTCTCTGTCATACATCCTACAGATAACAGACAAAACCAAGTCGGTCAAAATGTTGATTCAAACATTAAACATTGATCTCAACATTAACATTCATCTGAATAAAAATAATAAGTTGGTGCAACTTTTACATTTTTGAATTCTTAGTAAGTAGAACTCAAAACTTAAAGTTACATTGAATATGAGTGATAAACTATTCTAACAAAAGACAATTAATTGACTCAAATGTAGACAGTTTACCTTCAAACTTAAATAGTTTTAGTTGGCCTCAAAACTAAAAAATCTAGTAAAAGACAATTTGAAAAGAAATGGGAGAAAATGTACCTTTTCCTAACCTTTTTCAAAGAGAGCACTTGATATAATGGTTTGATGAGATGGGGCATTTCATCAGGTAAATGATCACATAAACCTCAAAGCAAGTGCCAAGCTACAGTCTTTTGGATTTAAACTGTCTCCATATGCGCTCCATCCATTCCAGATAAGCTCTATATGCCTCATACAAGAATAAAATGCATATGGTGTTCTTTACAGCCAGCATTAAACTACAAGCACTTTGTTTGGAAGGGTTTGGCAACGTCATGTATTGTATTCATTTAAAACACACACACGCACACAAACACGCACACACACACACACACACACACACACACACACACACACACACACACACACACACACACACACACTTCAAGGTCTAATGCATTGCAAGCAAAAGTAAAACAGATCCATTAAACTGATTATATGTTGAAGAATGTTATTGTTAATGCACATTAGGTAAGGAGTATATGGTGATAGTTTTCCACCTTTCCGAAACCATAAACAAAAGAGCAAAAGCGAAAGGAATGGATCCTGTGTGTCTAACTAACTTAATATTTCATTTTAAGAGTAGATAGTTGGTAACCTAACCTGTTGTAATTAAATGTTGAATGTCGATAGTTAGCCTGCTATCGGTGTATGAATGTGTATGTGAATAGTAACGTGGGAATGGGAACAGGTCTCCCTTGAAAAAGAGTATCCGGTCTCAATGGGATTTACCTGTATAAATAAAGGTAAAATAAAAAAAATAAGGCCAAGGAGCAATTCATAGCACATTATTCTGTGGACTCATGTTTAAGAAAACTCTTGACGATAGCAGATCCAGGTTATTTCTCAGCTGAATGGGAGTCAATGCTACTATGTAAGGCTAGGCTAACCTTAGCAACTATGTTCAGCTTTTTAAAGATAATTTTTTGGCATTTTCAAGCTTTATTGGACAGTACAGAGTTGAAATGGGGAGACAGAGAGAGAGAGAGGGAGGATGACCTTCAATAAAGGTCCACGGGTCAGATTTGAACCTGCGACCACTGCAATGAGGTCTGAGCCAACATGGTACACACTCTACCCACTACGCCACCAGAGCACTCCTATTTTCAGCCTTTTATTATATTTTTAAGTTTATACTTCAGCACCCCGAGCTTAATTTGCTATCACACTACATTCCCCTAACACATGTTGTAAAAGTAATCGTATCCATGCAATTTGAAAACACAGACCCATATATATATATTGGTTCAACCCTCTGTATTGCTTGTATAGCTGTGTGTTGTTTAGCAACAAAACAGTGTTACAATGAATTCTCAACTTGAATTTTTCTCTGTGCTAACTGACAGTGACAGTTGCCATGACGGTCGGCAAACGCCTGTTACATATGAAAAGGCTGCAGTTTGTTTACTTCTGTCTTTAAGGTACCAACCATTGTTTATAAAACGACAAAACATTTTGAGTGGTAAATCTGTCACAATCAGCACTGTAAACAGTGTGTGTGTGTGTGTGTGTGTGTGTGTGTGTGTGTGTGTGTGTGTGTGTGTGTGTGTGTGTGTGCATGTGTGAATGAAAGAGAGAGCGATTGTATGTATGTGAGAGTGTATGTCTGTGTGTGTGTGTGTGTGTGTGTACGTGTGTGTGTGTGTGTGTGTGTGTGTGTGCGTGCGGGTGTGTGTGTGTGTGTGTGTGATGTGAGAAAGCAGACCTATAGCAACCCCGACTGAGGCTTACTAAAGACACAATTCTCAAACTGAATACACTGCTTTCAGTTTACCGAACGTGCAAGAGAATTTCCCCTGAGAGAACTGTAGGATGTTGCACTTTGGTGGTCTCTGTTTCGGGTTCCATATTGATTCCTGATGGGTTTTGTATGTGT
>OX442356.1:31073342-31093342 GCA_949357725.1 Hyperoplus immaculatus | reverse complement strand
TCATTTTCTTCTACTTTCACAATGTATAGTTACATCCCTACTATTTTAATAATTGCCCGATAATAACACTTTTTATTTATTTTTTTCCAGATCCTGAAGTTGAGTTACAACAAGTTAACAGCGGTGAACTCCGGTCTGTTTGAAGGCCTCGACAGCATGATACGTCTCCATCTGGACCACAACCTGATAGACTTTATAGAACCGTACGCGTTCTCCGGCCTGACGAACCTAAAACTGCTGCAGCTGGAGGGGAACCTTCTCAAGGAGATCCACCCTCACTCCTTCATAACCGTGTCCATACTGGGAAGCTTCTGGACCTCTGGACTCAGGTAAAACATGGTGGACATTTTCTATTATTTTTTGGAAAACTAACATACATCGCCTTTTACAACTTTTTATGAAGCATTTGTTTGATTGAGGTCAATATATCTTGGCAAGCATATGACCAACGTTGTGCATACTAGGAAGTTTTTGGACCTGTTGGTTGAGGTAACAAATTAAAACATGGCATCTTATTTTTGAATACTAACATTACCTTTTTAAGAATACAGTATTTATGTTGAAGAAACTGTAACGTTGGAATCATTTATTTAACATAGGTCAATATTGGCAACAGTGTGAAAGGCACTTAAAGGTGGAGTCAGCCATTCTGGAAAATGCTTGTACTCAGATTCAGTGATTATCTCTTCACGATCCACTACCAGTGCTGTGTGCTGTGAACAAAAATACAGTGTAAATACACAGCCTAGGCTCTGTAAACGTACATGTTGCTCTACAGTGGGCCCCCTTTGTTTACTTACCCTGTGTTTACCAGTTAATAGAGCCTGGACTGTGTATCAACACCAACTTTTTTTTTTTATTGCAAACAGAGGACGTTCAAGTAGCAGATCATGAGGGGATATTCACTGATTTTATTCTGTCAAAAAGCGTTCTCCAGAATCACTGACTCCAGCCCTTGTGTCAGAAATGTGTTCTTATTGAAGAAATGGAGTTTGCATGTTCTTACCAAGTTTTACTGACCAATAAATGATCGCAATGACATTTTTTAATTTTTCCTCTCAGACACCTGCACCTGTCGGACAATCTGTTGGAGCAGCTTCCAGCCGCGGCCCTGAACACAGCACCCAGACTCGAGCTGCTGCATCTCCATGGAAACCCCTGGACCTGCGACTGCCAACTGCACTGGATGGTTGAATGGAACGCTGCACATGACGGTAGGGAATCATGGATGAAAACTCCAATATTGCAATTTTTTTCAATATTAACACCAGCATATATGTGTTCCTTCACAACATAGCAATTTAATTCAGTTTCTATCTAAAAAAAACATGTAAAAGTGCGTAGTTACACTTTTACATTATAACTTCTCTTAATTTGACACTATTCCTTGCTTCTTTATTTATTTAAACTCATGTAGACATTTTTTTTGTATGTTTATCATCTCAAGTGACCCCTTTAATATTGCTACTTGCCACCATTTGCAGTATTTTAAATATTAAAATATTGATTATTACTGCTTGTAAGAGCAGTTTTGTTAATGTAAGTGCCTTTAGATGTTGAGATATTTGGTTCAGAGTATTGAAAAAACACTTATGTTGAGATAATGTATGTTAAAGTTGGTTGTATAGGAAAATTATACAGATGCAAACAGAAAATTCATAGCAAAATAATAACCATAAGGTCTTATCCCTTCTTCTCTCACCCAGGTGTAATAAAGTGCAAGAAGGAACGTGGCTCCAGTGAGGTTTGCGCCCAATGTGCCTCTCCTAAACCCCTGAATGGGACAGTTTTACTGGAACTAACTCCGGACAAGCTTACCTGTGACCGCCCAACCCTTACCTCCCCTCTCAAACAGTTTGACAATCCTGTGTGGGCTGAATCTGAAGCAGAGCCTGACCTACCGTACACCCGTGACTTTGAAAAGCCTCTAGGCGATTTGACATTCGTTCTATCGGATAGTCATGGCAACAGTGCACACTTAGCCTGTGAAGTTCGCCACCCAGGAGAAAGTACACCAATGACATGGACTACAAACCCACTTGGGGAAATGTCCGTCAATGTTTCACTGTTGACCGTCCTCGAGTGCGAGATTGATCGGGAGATGTTGCAAAATCTGTGGCAATTGGTCGCTTATTACTACGAAAGCCCCGCTATCTTAGAGAGGGGTCAGCAAAGAGGCAACGATAGCAAGGTGACGTATCAATACGCCCAAACCCCAAGCGAAAATTCACCGTATTTCACCGATCTAAAAGGGTATTTGGTAGCTGAACCGTCATGGCTACTTCAACCCAGAGTCACTTTGAGGCTGAACCGAAAACAAACAAATACCAAGAAACTGGTGATGGATTTCACTACGGTTATAACAAAGCACATCAACGGCCATAGAGGGCAGGAAGATGATGACACACACGTTGCCATTTCTTGGGCTTCACTTCGCAGAGGGACAGCGGGGCGAGTTCAAACTTCTCTCGAGGGTTCAAAAGTTAACTTGGAATGCAGTGTTGTCACCTCAGATCCGGAGTTGAAAGTGGAATGGTTGCTTCCAGATTTGTCAATTGTTGAAGACGCAACGGATAAAATTGAGATCTCTGAAAAGGGACAACTTGTGATTTTAAACGCCACACTGTCTGATTCAGGCCTTTATCATTGTTTGGTCAGAACAAAAGCTGGGGTGGACTTAATGGCAATGAGGCTAACAATAAAGGAACGCTCCCTCGGCCCCACTGCGTTCAATGGTCAAAAAATTGTAGTTGAAAAAGGAAAATCTTTCTCTCTCCCTTGTGAGGTAACCTCAGTCCAGCCAAGTCAAACTATGTGGTACCTTCCCAAAAACCTAATTCTTCTGCCCACACAAAAGACCAGATCGGCAGAAGTGATGGAAAATGGGACTTTGGTCGTGAGGAGGTTGACACCAGAAGATTCGGGGGAATACAGCTGCATTGCCTCAAATCTTTACGGGGTAGATATGCTTTCACACATGGTGGAAGTCACTGGGGAAAAGGTTTCTGATAAGTCCAAAGTACAGACTGAGAATAAGAAAGAACAGAAGATAGTGCCAGTTTTAGTGGATGCAGACGAGGGTTCGGGAGGAGATTTTCAGGAAATCATACGTCCTTCTACAACGCAGCTACCTAAGAAAGTAGGAACTCGGCTAAGAAATCCGAATGGGTTTTCGAAAAGGATAAGAATGAAAGACTCTAAGAGAAAACCCAATACATCTGTGAAGGAGTTGGACCCGAATCGTTGGGCTGAGATTTTGGCCAAAGCTAAAGCTAAACCAAGTGTTGCACCTCCCACGGAGCAGTCACTAGAAGAACCAAGTACTGTGACAATCCTAATAACTACCTCCGAACCTACTACAATTTCGCCAACCACCGCAATAGCTACTACTCCATACAACGTACCCCTTATTACTACTACCCCTCTGGATATTACGATAGAGCCAACGCACTTCCCCACCACAAAAGATCCCACTGAGGCCTATTCTACAAACAAGAAAGTTGATAGCAAGAAAGATTCCGAGATTTTAGAAAGTCTACCCCAGGCTTTGCCACCTCCGCCTCCCAGAACTACAGATCCAACACCAAAACAAGTTGATGAAATTGAAGAAATATCAGAAGATGTCCCCAAACCTGCTGTTGTAGTAACTCCTAAGCCAAATGATCGGTCAGAAAATAGGCAAATTGGGGAGGGGAGAAGGAATTACAAACCCATTCCTGGTGGAAATAGGAGAAGGCCCCCGTATAGACGTAGAATACCCTCATCGAGAATTCGTCCACACATCTACAAACCCAAGACAACTGTTACCCCAGCAACAACTACCATAGCAACAACAACAACAACAATGGCCACAACTACACCTATACCCACCACTACAGCTCCTCCTACCACAACACCTGTTCCAACAACAGCGGAAAGTGATGAGGACTTATCTGAGGAATATCAAATCGACGAAGATGATGAAAGTGAATATAATTACAAAGATAGTGATAATGATAGTTCGGAGGTCAATGAAGATTTAGACAGTGAAATCTCTCATACTACGAATGGTCTCGATAGTAGATTCACCACCATTCAATCAGCTAGAGAACAAGATTCCCATACAGAAAGTGTTTCGCCAAGTAGACACGATTTACCTAATCCAGAGACTATTGTCACTCCGAAGTTAGATAGTTCCCCTCATCCAACTGAAAGGACTGTTCACGAAAAGGACAGAGATTCTGTGGACCTTAAGAAACCTGAGAAAAACGGTAGAGACTATAAAAATCCTTCAGGGGAGAGTGAGAGTGAGTTAATAACAGCAAAGGAAGACAAAGAAAAACCCAAAATAGACACAGACACCAGTGCAGAAGACATAGAAAAATCTCAAAAGGAGTCGGTTACAGAGAGCTACGATACGCGGGATAGCATTCTTTTAACAACGCAAAACAGACCAAGACCTGACTCTAGACCTTCATTGGAACGAAATACACCAACCCAAGCAAAAACTACATCTGCCAAAGTCATTCCCTCGCTTCCAAATAGAGGTAGAACGAGAGAAGAAGTCACACAGGAAGTGGATGAAGAGGTGATCAAAGACAAAGAGGTAAACAAGCCAAAAGTGAATATTGAGATCCCCAGTTTTCCAATGGTGCCAGATCACCCGTGGCTCCATCCAATCAAAGAAGATCGAGTGCACACTACTTCTACTCCCCGAATTACACACAGAAACCAAGACAGAAACACAGGAAGGCTGGGTGTAGGTGAAGTGAACCCAGGCAGACATTCTCAGCTTCCCAGAGTCCCACCGACCGTCCAATGGCCTTCAATCCACAACCGTCATCAACCTCACCGCCCCGTCTACCCTCCCTGGCCCGGTCAAAGGTCATTCCCTCATCCAAGGCAAGGTAAATAAAGCTGCTCAGTGAATATCTCCTTTTGCACACTGCTTTGAAATTAGAAGTGATGACAAAAGGTTGGGAAAAATTACACAAGATAAAGCATCATAACCAAGACTGTTAAATTAATTTGATTTGACTAAATAAATACAAATGTTTTCTGCTGTCTGTTTAAGATATTCTCTCTCAAAGTTAAAATTTTAGAAAGTCATTTCAACTATAGAGCTATTTAACATGGACTATTCTCTCTTTTTTTGGCCTGACATCCTGGCTTTTTATGGACTTCAAGTAAATAGATGAAATGAAACATATGAATATACACATAAAGGGCAATATTAGCTTGGTGTTACATTATAATATGTCCCCTTTAATCCTGATTGGAATTCATAGATAGGTTATCCTTATAATGTGTTCCTAGGTCCTGGGTCCCACCCTGTACCCACCCACCGCCCCTGGCCGTTCCCTCACCCCTGGGCCCAAAGCCCGGTGGTCACCAACCGACCGGAGATCATCGCTGAGACTATGAAGCCCAAACCAACAGTTCCTGGAACAACGGGAAACTCCAGAGTTGTACTGTCTAATCCCAACCTGCCAAATCATAATCAACATCATAATAATCATCAAAACCCTAATGTGGACAGCAGGACTCAAACCAGGGATCAGCTGTTTCTATCCAGGCTACGGAACAGATACAGACAGGTATGATGAAGGATCACCTCTGCCAATAATCTGAATTATCCTCCTGAGCGGAGAATTACAAATATTAATATACATTTTGTACATTGAGCAGGTAGGCCTTATGGAGGAATTCAATCTCTATAACTTTCTTGATGATGTCATATTACACAGTGCCCCTTTAAGAAGGTCATAAATGTAATTGTCTATCTAAATATGCTTTAACCCATTGATGACTATGGCAATCTAGGATGCATGTCCTTAATGCCTGAGGGTTTTCTGAAAAAATAGTACGAATTGTCAAGTCTACCAAAACCTTAATATCTAAGCCTGTGTAGCACATAGAAACATGAAATAAAATACATTTAAAAGTTAAGGTTCACAGGTTTTATTTAAACATGCTCCCTTAGCGCTTACACACCAACAAATTTTTCTACAAATCGTCAAAATTAGATGGGGGAGAAAAAAAAGAATAAATAATATAAAATATCTAGTGTGATTTTCGTCAGTAGCCTATAGTGGACCTTGACTCTGCGCACCAAACGCCACTAACTGTTCTGTAATACACTATCGCTGACACAGCCGGCTTATTTTTTTTTATTATTTTGTTTTATTTTTAATTTTTAATTTTTTTGATTGATGTGATTTTCGCCAAACCACACAACTTTTGGGTGATCACGTGGTCTTAAAAAATCAACAAAACCCACCTCATGTGTATTTGAACCAATGACAGTGCATTCTATGCTGCGCATGCCATGACAATTAGATAAAGTAACAATGCTGCACGATGCAGCATCAGGCAGGAGAGGCAATGTGGCATCGCGCAGCAGCCGTCATCAATGGGTTAAAAAACACAACCATAATATCAATGGGCAGGTAAATTTATGTGTCCATTCTCTGCTAGCTTGTTTTAAATTATGCTGCTCCCTAGTGGACAGATATATGTTCATGTATTTTGCAAAAGGTGACACAACACATAATCAGGTCATCTTTCAATCTGTAAATGGACATACAGATCTGGAGAAAAATTAAAAGACCAAAAGATTTCTTACAGTTTTTTTAACTAAATTGATTTATATAAATGTTCTGAATGACAATTGTTAATTTGGAATTTGGGAGAAAGCTTGGCAGTAGTTTATAGAATTGAGAACAATATGATTTTTTCTATCAAACTCAAACAGTTAAAACAGAGACACTGATCATTTTGAGTGGTCTCCTAATTTATTTTCAGGCCTGTAGCCTTTTAACTGGAAATGAGAAAATGTCCTTTACTTCTCATATTGAATATTTCTCACTCATTCAGTTCATGTATGAATGCAGTGGCTTTTTATATATCAAATTAAATTCCAGTCAAATACATCTATACTATAACAATTTACCTTTTTGATTTGTATTTCCCCATGCTACATGCTAGGGAAGATGGCATAAATGTTCTGCATGACAATATGTTTATTGGGAATTTGGGCGAAAGCTTGTCAATAGTTTATAGAATTGAAACAATATGAATTTTACTGAAACTCTCATACAGTAAAAACAGACAATAGGTTTTATTCTATAGCAATTTTTCCTTTTGATTTATTTCCCCAGGCTCAACTCGATCGCATCGCTCAGCTCGGGAAGATTGCGACTCCCAAACCTCATCTTAACTACAAACCCCCTCCGCCCCCCGTCCCACCTAAACCCACAGCGTCTTACTCTCACACACTGCAACCATGGAAGTATTCTAAACCCTCAATATCACCATTCTCCCGATTCATTCCGACACCTCGTCCTTACCGCTACACCACCCCTGCTGTTCCTTATGGGGGTAGATGGCCAGTTGGTGGTAAGTATTGATGGATACATAATACTACCTCTAGTGATGTTTGTGATATGTTTGCACTTAACAAGGACTGTACTTAATTTCGTTGAACTTGTTACAATGACAATAAAGATATTCTATTCTATTCTATTCCATTCTATTCTATTAAAATATATTCCCTTTTACAGTTGTGTGTTTGTGTACTTAAAAAATAATAATCCAATAATAAAGTATTTAAAAAAAAGTTAAATAGAAGATAAAGGCTATTTATTTATAATGGAAAATGAGGAAGATCATTTACTATATATTTAATCAGAAATTGCCTTAAAGGTAGAGTCAGTGATTCTGGACAGAGCTTGTTGTCAAACATTAAGATGTATTGGCCTCACGCAGATTATTCTTAAAGGGATATACACATAGTTTTTAAGGACATTAGTTTGGCTTCTGGTCAGTTTTAAAATGATTAAAGGTGCAGTCAGTTATTCTAGAGAATGTTTGATGTCAAAATCACTTTTAGTCCAAATCAGTGAATATCTCCTCAAAATCCACTACATGTCAGTAATGTGTGTGCGCTGCAAAGAAATTAGGTGTTAATACACAGCCTAGTCTCCGTAAACCGATATGAAAACAAAGGGAACGTAAACAAAGGGGGCCTACAAGCAACAAGCTAGCCCGTTTACAGAGCCTTGGCTGTGTATAACTGTAACACTGGATCTTTTTTCAGTGCACACACAATAGTAGATTGTGAGGATATATTCACTGAATTTGATCAATAATGTTTTGACTTCAGGCTTTAATGGATTGGATTGGATTTATAAAGCGCTTTTCAAGGCACTCAAAGCGCTTTCTCCAGAATCACTGACTCCAGCTTTTTTTTTATTGAGCTTAGTTTTGCTACTTAGTTTAGTTGAGTCAAAAACACACAACTACAGCAGGAAAACAATTCAAGGTGAAACCAGGCAGTTAATAAACAAGCTGACTCCATCTTTAATTTTGTGCTGATTTGTCGACTCTGTCCCAGGACGAATCAGCTCACGGCGACCCACAGCTGCCCCTCCGTTCCCTTGGGTACTGGAAGCTGAGAGCGGAGGTTCTAAGCCCCGTATCACCACGGTTACTGCAGCCAGTGTAACAGTACATGCTGAGAGTGACGTGTTCCTGCCCTGCAAAGCCACGGGGAGTCCTGAACCCAACATCGCATGGACCAAAGTCTCCACAGGTATGTGAGAGAAAGATGATAACGACTTTGAGTTTTAAAAAAAGCGCCTTATAAATACAACATAGTTTTTAATCATTATTAAAGACCTGGGGAATTATGCACAAACAGCACATTTCAGAATGTAGGGAATGAGACAATCCCAGGGAAAATGCAGTGTTTGCATTCTGCTGAATAATTTCACTGTCCCCACGTCTACTGTATATCCGAATCAGAAATTGTTTATAGCCAGGTACATTCACACATATGAGGAACATATATGGGAAAGTCTAATAATGTTAAATATAGATAAAAATATTAAATATAAAAATGTATGCCAATAATATTATAAAAAGATAGATATGTGCAGTTGTAAGTTATTTAAGATTAAGACCTGCGTATGTGTTTATTTTCATAGTATGACTATGTTCATATTTGGCATAATCATTAATAATTGTGCTCCCTTTCTCAGGTGCTACCATCCCCGCCAACACCAAACACGGCCCCCGTTTCGAGGTCTTCAAAAACGGATCTTTCGTTATTAAAAACATCCAGGTTCAAGACAGAGGCCAGTATTTGTGCACTGCCCACAACCGGTTCGGATCGGATCGTATGGTCATCACGTTAGCTGTCCAAACGGAGTCACCCAAAATCAAACCACCCAAATCCACAGACATATCCATCTACTTCGGCAAAGGTGTCTCTCTCGACTGCCTCGCGTCTGGAAAACCACCTGCTAGGATTTCGTGGATTCTGCCCAACGGGTTTTTCGTGGGTGAAATCGGGACCGTTCACACTGCCCTAGCACCAATGTTCCTGCTGCAAAATGGAACCCTGCAGATTGTCTCTCCGAATTTCTCCAGCAAAGGGGATTATAAATGTATTGCAAGCAACGCTGCCGGCGCAGATACAATCACTTATCATCTACACGTTGCCGCTTTGCCACCGAGCATCAGTGAAGCAACAATGGATACCGTGATCATCCCACCAGGTATAGTACAAGAAAATTGAAATTCATGTAAAAAAAATTATAATGATAAACTTCCTATAATAGTAATGTTTCTTCATGATATGGCTGGTTAAAGCTATAGTGCGTAACTTTATCATGTGAGTGAATGTCGATTACTTTGAAGGCATCACCAACTGAGTTGACACAAAGTTGATTAAGCCTATCAGCTCCACAAAACTCTCTCTGTATTTCTCAGTATGGCAGCGTTTACAAACTGGTGTCGTCCCCCGACACTGACTAAGAAATATTTCAGTTGTTGCTTCTACTGCTAAGAAAAAACCTGGACGTACAGCAGAAGGAATAAAATCCATGCGCGATCACTGAAGGCTTATCCTCATGTGGATGCGCACAGTGTTATTGTAAAAACTCAGAATTCCTCATGGGGATGACAGAAGTTACGCACTATAGCTTTAACACATAATAAAATGTTTACAATGTCAAAATGAGTGATCTAAACTAATCAAATCTCATTTATCCAGACAGGAGTGTGTATGTCCACTGCTCTGTGAAGGGGGCGCCTCTGCCCATTCTGAAATGGACCCTCCCAACCGGAGTCCATGTTAAACCGTCACAGTTTGTGGGACGGAGGCTGTTTGTCTTCCCCAACGGGACTCTGTATGTGAAGAATGTTTCGCCAACTGATGCCGGGAGGTAGATATATTTACAGATTTGTTTGTTTACAGTATTTCATATGATTCAGTCTTCCTGTACATGCCCAGGTTAAATTTCTACATTGGTTTTATGTTTACTTACTGGGTCTCTTGTTTCTTTTTTACCCATTTAAATCAGAATGTGTTCTTAATTACTTAAAGCTGGGGTGGAGGATTTGGGGAGAAAATGGCAGTTGGGATAGAGATTCGAATCCAAATACCTCAACCGCTCCACTTGTTATTTTTGGTCCCTCCCCTATGGTCCTTCCCTACACCAACAGTCGTGCCAAAGTGAATGGACAGTCCCAACAGCCAATAAGAACAGAGAATCGGAGCCTCGCTCTGATTGGTCAAAGTGTACAGCTCATGTTAATTTTGACCAATCAGAAATCACATACCCCAGCTTTAACCTAGAATACTGTCCTAGACATATAATTCTCACAATTTAGGCCTGATTTTATTTTAATTTTTTTGTGGTTGGGTACATGTTCTTTAAGAATGTGAATTTTGTTTACAGTCCATTCCAAACAATTGGAGTTTTTCAAAATCAGCCTGTGGTTGCATGTAACTGAAGACAGTAAAAGTTGTAAACAGATTTTTGTCAACCCCAAATTAGCAACATAACCGTTTACAGAACCTAGGCTGTGAATTAACACTATTTTTGTCAGCACGCACACAGTACAGACAGGTAGCATAGGTAGATCGTGAGGAGATATTCACTTAATTTGTACAAAAATAAAAAAAGCATTGTCCAGACAGAAAATTGCTGACTGCACCTTTAAAGTAATCAAGCCACATAAAATGATCTTCTTGGCCTTTTAATCTGAGCTCTTGAACTATGAGTTAAAAAAATAAAGTCACCATACTGTTATCAATCCTTCCACAGGTATGAGTGTTCGGCTAGTAACGCTGTCGGCCTCGCCAAACGAACGGTCCAGCTTGAGGTGAGGGCAGATTCATCCACCTATGCCCGCCCATTGCCCCCTGCCCCTCTCCCTCTGCCCATCCCCCCGCCCCAGCGCCATGCGGTCCCCTCCCGAAAACACTCTGTCTCCGCCATGTACGGGTCGGCCGTCTACCTGCACTGCCCCGAGTCCACCGGGTCACCAAGAGGGACCTTATGGAAACTACCCTCCAAGACCATCATGGAACATCGATACAGGTAATTAAGTTGTGTATATTCACGAACAAGTACAATTCTGACTAAATTATTAATACATTAAAGCTATAGTGCGTGACTTCTTTCCATGTCAATGAAACATTCAAGCCATCGCCAAACCAGTTGACACAAAGTTGATTAAGCCTATCAGCTCCACAGAACTCTCTCTGTATTTCTCAGTATGGCACCGTTTACGAAATGCCCCACGAATGCGCCCACAAAATGTTTCAGTTGTCGATTCTACTGCTGAGAAAAAACCTGGACGTACAGCAGAAGGTATAAAATCCACATGCGATCACTGAAGGCTTTACCTCATGTAGATGCACCAACATTATTGTTGCATTATTGTCAATACTCAGAATTCCTCATGCGGGCAACAAAAGTCACGCAGTATAGCTTTAAAGTTTTTAGTTCCCTTTAATCTTGACTGATTTCTCAAATCTGAACCTCATTTCTCCCCCCTCTATCTGCCTGCAGTCCGGAGAGACCGATCAAAGTTTTCCGTAACGGGACACTGAGGATTCTTCAGCTGACAGAAGTTGACGGTGGAAACTATGTTTGCATCTTTCAAAAGCCCAACGGGGAGGACATGGAACTGTTCCAGGTATTAACAGAACAGATAATGATAACTGCATGTTGCGTTTTATTGTTTCCTTGATGTAAAGCACTTTGGCATCCTGCTGGTTGCTGTAAAGGGCTCCTTGATAAGGGCTGTTTGGTTGATTGATTGATTCAGACAGGTTCATTTAGCTGCCAATTCATGTTCATTAGTCTTTGTTTCACTCCTGACTGAGAACGCTTTGTTCATTAGGAAACCCTGCCTTGTTAATTAGTATCAAAGTCACTTTTGTAAAGACGTGCCTGTATGCCTTAATTCAAGAATCGCAGATGTGGTCTGTACTCACAGTTAGGAATAGTTAAACAAGTACTTAACCCATACGGAACCAGCGTTCTATCATTATAAAATCACTATTATAATATAATGAATGAGGTGTGACATAACACATGGGAAAATGTAGGGTTAGACAGTGAGACCATAAAACTCTCTTTCTGCCTTTTCTCAGGCTAAGATGAACCAATTTCTAAAATGTTGCACATTTATACTACATGGGATCTCAGAGTTGAATACACCTTTATATTTCCACTGGTGAAGTAGGTCTTTAAGTCAAGTTATGTTAAGGTGCTTTTTTGTTCAATTTACCCAGGACATGTTGAAATTTGATTTTTTTTCACATATCACCTCTCAAACAACACTCCATAGGGGGTCCTCGCACAGGGTCACCCATTGTACAGTGCACGTGAAGCAGTAGGATTCTTGTTTTCTTTTTGTATATGTTGTAGGAAAAGATCTAAGAGCTATATGTCTCTGTATTTTCCTAATCTTCAACTGAAACTTTCTATCACATAAGATACTATGTTTTTACTCATGTATCTGTTGTATTTACTTCATCAGTTGGATGTGTTGATGACTCCTCCCAGAATCGAACACGTGAGGACGGCACAATCCAGAATCACCTTTGGAGACAATTTCCAGGTAGCTATGAGAAGCGAGTTTATTTAAAGTGGGATCAACGCGTAAAGACATTTTCCATTTCACCAGTGTTTTCAAGTGTATTTTATCATTTTTGTTCATCATTGCATCGTACAAGTGCAAGTACATTTCCAAAAAGCATCTTAAGTAAGTTTTAATCAAAGGAAAAGTCTGACTCTTAAGAAGCTAAATGCAACTGTGTTCACCATCTATTCCCTAGCCATGTCTGTATTTGGAGTTCAGCACAGTGGGGTTTTCAAGAGCTATTTTGATGATTTGTTTTTTTAAAAGCTGCCTGATGCAGTAGAAACAAAGTAGAAGAGGGTGGTGAAATTGAACAGAATTGGTCTATATAGCTGAGGGGAACTGTCTGATTATGATAATCTAGGAAAACATTTGTCACGATAGTTACACAGAAATAAGCATAGATTGTTCCCTAGACTTATTTGTGTACCTCATTCACTCATTCTCCCTCCGTTGTTTAAGTTAAGTTAAGTTGCTTTATCTGTAAAGTTACACAAGGCTACATTGAAATTTGCCTTTTCACATACCCGTATCGTTTCCTTTTCAGGTTGACTGTGTTGCAACAGGCCTCCCTGATCCGGAAGTTTCCTGGAGTCTCCCAGATGGAACGTTAATCAACAACGCCCTCCAATCGGACGACAGCGGCATTCGAAACCGCCGCTACGTTATATTCGGCAACGGGACGTTACTTCTGCAGCAAATGGGCAAAAAAGACGAGGGCGACTACACCTGTTACGCCCGGAATAAACTCGGCAAAGACGAAAGAAAAGTGAGCGTGAAAGTGGGTCCCAACGCTCCGAAAATCGAATCAAAATCAGAATCTTTGGTCACCGTAAAGCTAGGACAATCGGCTACTTTTAGTTGTCAAGCAACAGGGGAACCTACACCGAAAATCATGTGGGTCTCGCCAAGAAATGACGTGATTTCGACGACATCGCAAAAATTTCAAATCATGGACGATGGGACTTTAGTGGTGAAGAAAGTCGCCTTGTCCGACGAAGGGAAATACGCTTGTGTGGCACGAAATTCCGCTGGTGACGACGTTAAAAACATGAAACTGGAAGTTGTGCTCCAGGAACCTTTTATCAATGGCATGAAAGGGAGTGTCTCTAGGGTTATGGCCGTGTCCTACCAAACAGCACTGCTCGATTGCAAAGTGGAAGGGAACCCCGAACCGAGAATCTTGTGGGTCACTCCTTACGGCCACACGCTCACAACACCTTACCTGGGCGGACGTTTCCAAGTCCATCGGAACGGGAGCTTGGAACTTCGAGGGGTGCGGAAAGGGGACGAGGGGAATTACATATGTCGGGCTAAAAATAATCTGGGAGAAGCCTCGCTGTTGGTTGAATTGGACGTGGCGTCAATAGCCGAGAAACCGAGTTTTGCGGTTCCTAATATCGAGATCTTACCGATAAAGCAAGATGGCGGAGGGTTGGTTCTAGAGTGCCCTGCTCGGGGGAAACCGAATCCGGAGTTTGCGTGGGTGCTACCCAACGGGACAATGTTAGCGCCCGGTGCTAAGCTACAACGTTTTATACATCACCTGGGCAATGGAACGCTACAGATCTTTCAAGTTGTCCCGAGTGATAAGGGGGTGTACCGGTGCCTGGCGAAGAATGTGGCGGGGCAAGCGGAGAAACGTTATGCCCTGGAGGCCGGCAGAAAGCCATTGATCAGAGGATCTACAGGTATGTTTATGCGTCTCAAATTCTCCATATCTTCAGTAAAGAGACTAAAGACCAGTTATCACACCATATACCTTGTTGTATCAATAATTTTTCATGCAATTTACTAACTGATATTCCTTTTTCCAGGTGGGATGAAGATCACTTATGGCCTCAATCTGAACCTGCCCTGTACGGTGGATGGCTGGCCCCAGGCGACCATCACATGGACCCTTCCTAACGGTCTCATTTTAGACAAACCTCAAACTATCGGACGGGTGTCTATCTTCGCCAACGGGACCCTCCAACTCAAGAAAGTCGCCACGTTTGACAAAGGAACCTATACGTGTCGGGCTTTCAACTCTTTCGGCTCTGCGACACTATCCTACCCAGTTGCCGTGATGGTTTTCCCGCCTCGAATCACCAATACGTTGACATCAATTACTAGAGTCAACAGGGGATCGCCAGTTATGTTAAATTGCGTCGCGACTGGGATTCCCAAACCGGATATTTCGTGGACGTTGCCGGGACGTACAACGCTAGTACCACATAATCGGTACACAGCTCAAGGAGGCATTCACATGACAGAGGGGGGCACACTGGTTATACAAAACCCAATGCTTATGAACTCTGGTATCTATAAGTGTAATGCTAAAAACGCACTCGGAACAGACTTTAAATCTACTTATCTACAAGTAGTTTGAGTGAAGGGTTCAAATCAAGATGCTATCCTTAAATAAACTTTCAAAAAACTTTCAATATAGGTGGATGGGGGTTTTTTTTCCCATCAGGATTGCTTAACAAAGATACTCTGGAGAGATGTGTAAGACTTTTTTTTTAAGATTTTTTTTCTGCATTTTAAAGCTTTATTTGATAGTAGAAAGTTGAAATGGGGAGACAGTCGTATTTGAACCAGCGACCACTGCAACGAAGGCCGGAGCCAATATGGGACACGCCACCGGAGTGCCCAGAGAATTGTAAGACTGCCTGACTGGTGGCTTGTCTTGAGACACTTTGCAAAGCAGTTTCCAATGAACAATGAACATTTAAATGTGGACTTCAATATGAATTCACCTTTTGTGCCTTTTAACTGCATTTTTTTGGTTTTGATTTATCGTACATATTTTGAAGACGTCTTTTATTGCTACATTTCGTACCTTAAAATGCATTTTCACTTTGTTTGCATCCTTTAAGCTTTGCTTTGCCTTTGTTGATATCTACATGTTATGTATAGTTATGTGTATAATTATCATTGTCTATATACTGGTACAATTACATTTCAAATTGGTTTTCAGCTGTACAGGGCAAATATGCAATGTCTAACGTAATTAAATAGCTATCGCATACAACTATGAGATGTTTCCCCTCCAATCAAGTTTTCTACTCATGAGTTCCATAGGGTGCGCCATATTTTATCAACTGTCAATATTGTATAAATGCAATCTATCCCTTTTCTTAATGGTGGGCAAGTAGTGGCTCATTATAGCTAGTAGTTGGGGGACATAATACATGAAACGAATGTGCACATAAAATAAATGTAAGAATATAATTTATAAGTAAAACAAATAAAACATACAGGTACGTTTTTTTTTCATTAAGTTGTCTAATTTTTACTACTATGTTTAATTGACAAAAGCATTGTCCTATTCAGATTGACACTGATGAGGTACAAATTGTGCATAAGGCTTTGTTGAAGATCAGCAGCGGTATTTAGGCCGAGTCACACAAGCATTTTAAATGACAAAAGTTCTTGTCAAAATCAATAAATGCAAAATATGCAACAACAAAAAATTGTATATATTTTTGAGCTCAACTTGAGTGAACAAAGAATGGAAAGTCAATTCTAGTTCATTTTTCATCTGTGGTTTACTGTGTCTGTGTGTGTGTGTGTGTGTGTGTGTGTGTGTGTGTGTGTGTGTGTGTGTGTGTGCGTGTGTGTGTGTTATATAAATGCATTCTATATTTTACTGTTGGTTTGTGTTCACTAGAATGTGAATGTCCAACTGAGTTTTGCCTCCAGACAAACCAGACAAACAGGCCTTTGACTGCGGAAGAAGGGAGCCTTGTCAGACACAGGCATTGGGATTGTTCGACACAGCGCAAGTGTGTGTGTTTGTGTGTATGTGTCTATCTGTCTGTCTGTCTTTCTGTGTGTGTGTGTGTGTGTGTGTGTGTGTATGAGTATGTGTGTCTATCTGTCTGTCTGTCTTTCTGTGTGTGTGTGTGTCTGTGTTTATATGTGTGAGAAAGAGATAATGTGTGTGTCTTTGATAGTGAAAGTGTTTGTTGGATACAGCACAAGTGTGTGTGTGTGTGTGTGTATGTGTGTGTCTTTGATAGGGAGAGAAAGTGAAAGTGTGTGTGAGGGAGTATTCAACACAGTGAGTGGTGTGCCAATGTCTGTATGAATGTATGTGTGTTTGTGTAAGTGAGACATTGACTGAAAAAGGAAAAAACAAGAAAAGTGTTTTGTGTATCTGTCTGCAGTCCAGTCTGATACCAACAGACGGGGTGTGTGTGTGAGTTTGTGAGTGTGTGTGTGTGTGTGTGTGTGCGTGTGTGTGAGAGATAGATTATGTTTGTGTGTCTGTTTGTGTGTGTGGCTGTGTCTTATTCAGTTCAAATGGAAGCAAAGCGGCTCTAACACACACTAGCACTTCACACAGCTACTTTTCATACGGTAAGTGATATTACTTATTGCATGTGCTTCATACTTCCAAGCTTATCAAATATTAAGGGTATAATATCTAAACCTAGTTGTGAACAGCTGGCAAATGCTGTGATTGTAATATTACATTTTAGTTTTTTTGAGTTGGCAATTTCAGTAGCGTTGGTCAACAAATTTATCCACGATATTTTGAACAAACATTTGCGGTCAATATAGGATGAATCCGGGGGGCGACGTGGTGTAGTAGTTAGAGCGCCCCACCCTCCCCCCTAAAGACTTATGCCTCTCAGCAGACCCGGGTTCGATTTCAACCCGGGTCAGTTCTCTGCATGTCATTCCCCTCTTTGCCCCATTTAAAAATAGAATAGAATACCTTTATTGTCATTGTAACAAGTACAACAAAATTAAGTACAATCCTTATCTAGTGCAAACACATCACATTGAGGTAGCAGTACGTATTTCAACTCTGTCTCTCCAAAATCTGTCTAAGTAAAGTGCAAAACGCCCCAAAAACTATCTTTAAAAAATAAAACATAACGAATCCTATTGTTGTTGATGGTCCATTTTCTTGTGCTCTGTGCAGGTGATCATGAGATTGATATTTTAGTGTGTTTTAAAACCGAGCCATCAGGTCGCCACATTCCCTCACGTTACGCCCACGTTGGTTAATGGAATGTGATAGTGTGACCAGCTGATCAGATCACATGACAAAGGCCCAGAGATGGTGTGAGAACAAAAAACCTGTTTCACTTTCTCTCCCTGGTTTAAGAGACCTGTTAAAACTGATATACAGCTCTGAAAAGAATTAAGAGTCCACTCCAAATGTTCAGTGTCTCTCGTTTTACTATTTATAGGCATATGTTTGAGAATAATGAACATTTTGGTTTTATAATATAAACTACTGGCAACATATCAACCAAATTCCAATAATTTTTTTGTCATTAAGAGCATTTTCAATAAGTTATGTAGAGACGAAGATTTAAGAAAAATCCAGACTGGTCTCTTTATTTATTTTTTCCACCACTGATATATAGCCACCATCAGAGTGTTTTTATTACCAGTATACAGCCAGTGCATTGTATTTAACACTGCATTCATTTGGATTAAATGCTGTTTAGAGTATTATCTGGAATCAATACTCGGTTGGCAAGTGATTTTTTTTAAGGTTTCACTCAGTCAATAATTACTAATGCAAGTACACAGTACATAGAGGACAGTATAGGCTATAGTCTACAAGTGAAAATAATACTTAAGAATATCAATAAATTACTTATGGGACTGTTCCACAGAAAAATAACACTGATATTATACTAGTAGATATGCCATTATACGTTTATTATGCATGTGAGTACCATTTGAATAATGGGACATGAACGAGGAAAAGTTCTGCTCCACAAATTGTTATTCAACTTTTTGGATCTTAATGTTTGTTTTTATTGGATTTGAGTGTTTAAATGAAACCATTCAAGACATCTGGTGGAGAGATCATTGACACAGACATAGACAGAGACAGAGCTTATTCCAGTGAGCCACAAGAAACAACTGGTCTCATTTTCAACAATGCACTGCAGTCGGCGTATACACATTTTCATGTTTGTTGTTTGTTTGTTGTTTGAAATAAAATGTAAATCTAAAATGTAACTAAACCCTGAAGCTGTCAGATTAATATAGTGAAGTAAGATGTTCATCATTTCCTTCAAAAATGTAATTCTAGGGGAGAATAAAGTAGCATAGAAATGTCTCAAAATGATCTTAAAATAGCTGAATGATTACAAATAATTTTTAAATAATTTCTTACATTTTTTTAAGCATTGTTTTTCATATACGTTTTCAATGAGCAAAACAATGAAATGTACCTCAATGGGGAAAATTAAAAATATTTTATCCTTTTTTATTATTATTATTATTATTTCCCTTGTCTGTTCCAATGCTTCTCCCTTTAAGGCCCCGCTGAGTAACAGAGAGCATCGCTGGTATAGTTGCCTCTCCGGTCTCCTCCTTCCTTCCTTCCTTTCCCCTCCCTTCACTTACTCATCCATCCATCTATCCATCCTTCCAGCTACCACCCCTCTCCTCTCCACACATTCACGCCGACTTAAGCATCGCCTCTTCGGACACAATGACTAACGATTCCCCGGAGGACGAGACCCAAGCTCCGGGCAATGGGAAAGGAATCACACCAACACCGCGAAGGAACAACGACAATGTCACTATTTTGACATCATCCATGGATTTACAAAGAGCCGGTCGTAGCAGAGCCAGCACCGCCCAATCTAGCTACACATCCTCGGTTGACTTGAGCACGTCTTGCACGTCGTCCCTGGAGCTAAGCATCCAAACGCGGATCTTTAAAATCATTGTAATAGGGGACTCTAACGTGGGGAAGACCTGCCTCACCTTCCGATTCACGGGAGGGAGCTTCCCCGACAAAACAGAGGCCACAATCGGCGTGGATTTCAGAGAGAAGGCGGTGGAGCTGGAAGGGGAGACCATCAAGGTATAACAACACAGACACAGACAGACAGACAGACAGACACACACACACACACACACACACACACACACACACACACACACACACACACACACACAGATAGGGGCTGGATGGATGGATGTCGATGATTGTTTCCTCACTCCACCCCCTCCTCCTCCTTTTCGTATTGTTGATCATCAGCAAAGTCGATTAGCTCACACACTCACACAAACACACGCGCACACACACACACACACACACACACACACAC
>OX442356.1:31023342-31068342 GCA_949357725.1 Hyperoplus immaculatus | reverse complement strand
ATGTATTACGTGCGAAGATGATTACAAGTCTAGGTTGACGAGATAGGCTACTGTCTCATTTAGACAAGGAGGAGCGATGCACAACACTGCTTAGAGGGCTCTACATTTACACTCGCCAAATGCGGGAACTATCATAGATAGTATATCAAAGTAAAAACTCTTAGGCGAGTAAGGTATTACGCCTCTTTGGCTGGTGAAAGATGTGTGTTTGCCGGGCGGCTTTTCTAACGTCTGCTACACTCTTGTCACCACCACCAGTAGCCTACACGGCTTTCTGTATGCAGTTAAGATAGAATATTTCCTGTGCGCCTTCACATTAAACGCCTGTTACTAGCCAAACGCGAGTTGACTTTTATTCTTAAGCAGATAAGAACAGGAAGTCGTTGCCTTGCAGCTCTCCAGTCAATAGCAGCGATTTCCGTGTTTTCAGATTTACGCAGTGAAATGAAAACAGAGGACAGAAAGCTTGTCATTTGCAATACTGGCGGATGCAACTAATGTTCATGAGGCTTCTATAAAAGCTGCATTTTCAACGTATTTCCGCTCAGGCAGGGGGCGGCAGTTGAGTAGGAGGTCCCTAATGTGGATAAAAACCACATTGGTGTTTCCAATACCAAATGAATGCAGACACAATGGTCACAACGGACGTAAACCACCTCCGAATGTGGTTTTTGTGATCCGATCTCAATGCGCATTGAGAGTGTTTTCACCTGTAGTTAGAGCTTTATTCATGTGATCCGATTACAAAAGTCAGATGTTAATGCCAAGTGGAAACGGGGTCTCTGTGTTTTTTTTCTGGCACCAGCTTCTTAGAATGTCTCAAATTGGCACTGAAGTAAAATGAATCAGAATAGACTTAAAATGCATCCCTACTTCATTCTATCATGTTTCAGCTGTTCTAAAAGTTGGTATTTTTCCAGTTTTCCCATTAGTTTTTAACCCAAAGACTATCTATTAGCCGTTGGTTGACACAATGATGTTCTCATTACAAAGTGGGGTTTGCGTCTCTGAATGCAAATGCTGCTGTAAGCGACGCGGGCCAACAAAGCCCTGACTGATCACTTAGAAAATGAATTATTCAAAGTGGTTTGTGTAGTTGTGTTTGTAGGAAAAATCTTTGCAATGTCATGTGAGCTACAATACTGCTAATAATATAACATCTTACACACTGGCACTAAGGCTACTTTTTGTTTTATTTTGTCATAAATTCTTGTAATTAAAGCCTTTTTCTACTCTCCTGCTCTCAGTAATGGTCACATATTAAATGGACCTGGCCATATAGTTTATATAGTTTAATATATATATCTTTATTACGTTGTGTTTACAGGAGTGTAACGGCCATCGTGTATCTGCGTCAGTTCCTCGAGTCCTGGTAGGAAACAAGTGTGACCTGGTGGATCAAATACAGGTGAGTGCACTTAAAGGTACAGTGTGTAGTATAGAATGTATTGGTATTTTTCAGAACAGACTTGATATAAATGGTGTAGAGGCCAAGTAGAAGCTTTAAGCCCCGAGATGCTGTACCGTGGAATACCTTCTTGAAGCATCTTTCCTTGGTTTTTATGAATGAGTCAGAGTTGTGTTTGCAATTAAAACCATCCGTTCGGTTTATTCTACTTAGCAGTGATTACAAACATATTCCCTTGCTGCAGCCAAGTTGTATGGCGTGCTATGTGAGTGTGTAAAGACGGTCCAAAAACGTTTGTCTTCCAGGTAGCAAACTTATATAGACCTCTGATTGGCTCTTCCAAATGGTATATGGTATAACACTGTATATATAGTATGTTTTAATAAGTGTATAATTGCTTGAAAATTCAAAGAAATTGTTTAACCTTAGAATGAGCCTTTTATATCTACATAGGGGATGAACCGCGATGTGTCTACAGTAGCACAGAACGGACAAACTTAACGGCCTTACGTGTTTTTATATATAGTGGGCGTCCTGGGGAAATGCACCTGTTGGAAGACCAAGAAGAAGAACTATAGACTAAATACATCTTCACCTCATCACTTGATATTGTGGAAAGACTTGAGGCAGTGGTGGATGATGCCATCTTTAGTAACTAGCTTCTTGTCCTTTAAGGCCACCGTAGCTTCTGTAAATTCTCCTAAAACGGGAGAGGTATACTCCATTTTTTACTGCTAGCTAGATGATGCCAAAATACACCTTCATACAGGGACCACAACACAAAACTTAACCAATGCTATATCTACCTCCTTAAAATGATTTGAACGAGGATTTTTCAACCAAAATTTGTGTGTTTTTTCCACAGGTCCCCTCCAACATGGCGTTGAAATTTGCAGACTCCCACAACATGCTTCTGTTTGAAACGTCTGCCAAGGACCCTAAAGAGAGTCAGAACGTTGACTCCATCTTTATGGCGCTCGCCTGTCGACTCAAAGCCCAGAAAAAGCTCCTGTATCGGGACGTGGAGAGAGAGGACGGCAGGGTGCGGCTTTCACAACAGACTGAAACAAAGAGTAATTGTCCATGTTGAAAAAAAGAAAAAAAAAAATTAATAGCGGGTGTTGGAGGCAAAATGGAAGCATGAAGAGTTACTGTACATCTTGAAATAGGGGTGATGGGAGAGTGAGGCTACTTAAAGCTATAGTGTGTAACTTATGTCGCCCCTCATGAGGAAGGTGGGAGGCATAATGGAAGGGAAATGAGAATATTTACTGTACATTGGGTAGAAAGAGGATGAGATTGAGGTTGGGATAAAAGTGCTACAATTTAAGTGCAGCTAAGAACAGAATGGTTGAGGTTGCCACAAGAAAAAAAGGGGGTTTTAAGCGTTAAAGATATAGTGCGTGATTTCTGTCGCCTCCCATGAGGAATTCTGAGTATTTACAACAACACAATGTCGGCACGGCAGGTCTTAGTGATCGCGCATGGATTTTAAACCTCCTGCTGTACATCCAAGTTTTCTCCAAGCAGTAGAATCAACAACTGAAATATTTCTTGGGATTTTTCTGAGCTCCTGCACCAGTGTAAACGCTGCCATACTGAGAAATACAGAGAGAGTTTTGTGGAGCTGATAGGCTTGATCAACTTTTTGTCAACTCATTTTGCGTTGGCTTGAATGTAACCAACATTCATTCATATGCAAAAGTTACGCACTACAGCTTTAAGGAAGAGGAGGGTGTGGGCGGAAGTGATAATGAGACTGTGTTGCCTTTTTCGACCACAGTAGAGTGTAGAAATGCTTCCATGTATTCAGACATAGACAGAAACGGAGTAAACAAACTATCAGTGTGCCCGGTGCACAGGCAAACACAACACAACACAACACTAACATATGAGTCATTCGGGGATACACAACAAACAGTCTCTAGGGCTGTTTGTTGTTTTTTAAATCCAGGTGTGTTTTGGTTTTGGAAACGTACTGTGGCGACATGTTAAAACAATTTGTTTTTGCTGAGTTGTCCGTATTCATTTTCATAATTGTTTTTTTTTTATTTAGATTATTTTTTGGCATTTTCAAGCTTTATTTGATAGTACAGAGTTGAAATTGGGAGACAGAGAGAGACAGAGAGAGAGAGAGAGAGACAGAGAGAGAGAGAGAGAGGGAGAGAGAGAGAGAGAGAGAGAGAGAGAGAGAGGAGGGATGACCTGCAGTGAAGGTCCACAGGTCAGATTTGAACTCGTGACCACTGCAACAAAGGCTGGAGCCAATATGGTACGCGCTCTATCCACTATACTGGTCTGTCCTGGATAGAAGAATATGTGTTTGAGTGTTTTAACTATTCAAGATAATGTTGGTTCACACACAACCAACCAAACACTACAAACGCCTCTTATGTGGAAATATCAACTAGTTAAAGCTATAGTGCATAACTTCTGTCACCCACATGAGGAATTCTGAGTAATTATAACAACGCTGTCGGTCGGTGCATCTACATGAGGTGATCGCGCATGAATGTTATACCTTCTGCTGTACGTCCAGGTTTTTTTCTCAGCAGTAGAATCAACAACTGAAACATTTATTGGGCTCTTCTTTTGTAAACGCTGCCATACTGAGAAATACAGAGAGAGTTTTGTGGAGCTGATAGGCTTACTCAACTTTGTGTCAACTGGTTTGGAAGTGTCTTGAATGAAACCAACATTCATTTATATGAAAAAAGTTACGCACTATAGCAATGTAACCGATATTATACATCTATCTAGGTCAGGCCGTCACAAATAGGACAGTTGACTTAAATCACTGTGATCTCATTAACACAAATGAAAGATGGAAAAAGGAACGTTTTTAACAAAGTTAATATGGATACAATAGGGAGAAATATTGAACATTTGCAAGAAGACCTTCAAGGAATACTTTACACATTCAGAACCAGCGTTCTATCATTATGAAATCACTATTATAATATAATGAATGAGGTTTTTCTTCCCTCAGTCTTCCCTTGGCCCAGCTGTCCTGTTAATCCTAACCCTACATTTTCCCATATGTGATGTGATGTCACGCATGGGAAACTGTAGGGTTAGACAGTGAGACCATAACACACTCAGAGTTCAATACACCTTCATATTTCCACCGGTGAAGTAGGTCTTTAATAACATGGTACATTTTTGGTTTTGGTTTTGAGGTTATCAGGCCTGTCACATATTGATTCAGAGGCTGTGCGATCCTTTTACTCTTATGCAGGAAAAATACACTTGTCTACAGAGACAGGCCGCCATGTAAACAGCCTTTTATTTCTCATCTAATCCTGATGTAAACATATTCTTGCTTTCACCGTGGCAGAGTGGCATATCCTGCTTTTTACATTTTCAAATGTATTTATTTATTTTTTCATTTATTGTAAGTAACAAAAATACAGAATAGATCAGTAAAGAGACAGGATTCATGCAGTCAGAGATGTGGACTCGCGTCGACTCTAGTAACTGTTTTTAATGACTTGACAAAAAATAAATGACTTGAGACTCGACTTGGATGGCTTGCTTCATGAACGAGTTCAGGCCAGTGCAGTTTTAATGTGACTTGGTTAACTTTTCCAACAATGGGGAACATAATGGAAAATTGAGCCGAGATTGACCTGAAGTAAAGTACAGCTCTGGAACAAATGAAGAGACCACTGCAAATGTTCAGTGTCACTCGTTTTACTATTTATAGGCATATGTTAGAGTAAAATGAACATGTCGGTTTCATAATATAAACTACTGACAACATTTCTACCAAATCCCAATACATTTTTTCATCGTCATTAAGAGCATTTTCAATAAGTAATGTAGAGATGAAGATTTAAGAAAAATCCAGACTGGTCTCTTATTTTTTTCCAGAGCTGTATGATGATGAGTATTCCTTTGTATGAAAACAGAAACATCCAAATCTTTTTTCAGCCGATGAAGACAGCGAGTCTATCATCGCAACTCCAATTTCTCTAATTACCTTTTGTTAAAGGTGGCCTCCCTTGTCAGTCTGTTTTTTGTAGATGATGTGCTACCCACAACAATATAACTTCCTCCAGTGAAATATGATAGAAAACTGTGATCCATGTATCAACAATGACATATTAATATTGCTACCCAGCCAGCCTGACCGTGTATACTGTATGAGTGGATTTAAAGTTACAGTGCGTAACTTCTGTCGTCCCGATGAGGAATTCTTAGTAATAACAACAAAACTGTACTGCAAGCGCATCTTTTTGGGATTTTTCTGAGCTCCTGCGCCAGTGTCTGGGGGGGGGGGCGACACCAGTTTGTTAACGCTGCCATACTGAGAAATACAGAGGGAGTTTTGTGGAGCATCTTTGTGTTAACTCGTTTGGCAATGGCTTGAATTTAGTCGACATTCATCGATATGAAAAAAAGTTACGCACTATATCTTTAAGCCGTTTAAATGAATGTATAAGGGAATGAGTCGTGGAGTATATATCTGAGGTTGTGTAGGATACAGGCTGCATGAAGCACTGACTATAGAAAGCCATATTCATTATTTACCGCGTGCTGAGAAGCCGTATATGATTTACACACAGATTGCGGTTGGGAGAACACACACACTCTACATATAACTCAGTACTGGAGCTGTGCAGTATTTGAAATAAGCAGTAATCAATCCATAAAACTAGCCGTTATGCTGCTGGCATTGACAACAAATCATACCCGACCCTGTTTTAACGTTAGCCCATTTTTGAGCGACGCTATAAATATACATCTCTGTAAAAAATTAAGGGACCTGCACTCCAAATGTTCGGTGTCTCTTGTTTTACTATTTATAGGCATATGTTTCAGTAGAATGAACATTTTGGTTTTATAATATAAACCACTGACAACATTTCTAACAAATTCCGATACATTTTTCGTCATAAATGGCATTTTCAATAAGCTATGAAGAGATGAAGATTTAAGAAAAATCCAGAGTGGTCTCTTAATATTTCCCGGAGCTGTATGTTGATGCCATATGTGGAGGATTCAGATGAGCGAGCATCATGATGAACTGACAGTCTGATGACCTGATTAGTTCATCCCATTGAGCAATTTAAACACTGTGAGCGTCTGAGTTAATCCACTGAGATATACTGTCTGAGCTCTGTCACGTTCTGTTGATTTTAATTCAATAAATTCCTGTTTTCTTTACTGTTATAATGTAAAAGTTATAGGAAAAATCAAATGTTGAGTTTTGAGTCCATTTAAGATGCCAAGATGAGCTCTAGTCATTCTTAATGGGTATAGTTACTATGGGCAAATCTGTGACATGCAACACAGGGACATCGGTTCAGCAAAAGCCGGTCAAAGGAACATAGAAAAACTGGTTAAAATATCCATTCATCCATTTTTCTAAACCGTTTATTCACTTCAGGGTTGTTGGATCATATTGAGGAGGGGTATACATACAACTTTGTGTTAACACATGGCTCTGTTTATCATTAGGGATAGTGTTTAGTCTCTGTAATCCATGCCAGTATGTACAAAAACATGTTGTGGAAAAAAAGAATAATGTGCCTGCCTCTCATTCATTAACTCACCACATCTGAATAAAATAACATTACATTGATTTGAGAAAGAAAAAGACGGTCTCATTATGTTAGTGACTCATTACAGAAAGAGATTTTTATTTTATCCAGGTCTAAACGTTCAAAATAAAAATGTAAAGCAGGTGTGGTTTGCTTTCCCTTCTCCCTGAACATGTTTTTATTTATTTTTTTGTAGCAGTTGATTTATTGTTTTTTATATGACATTAGCCTACATGAATGCTCAAATTTCACACTTAATTTTTATTTTCAGTCCTACAGTCATTCCGCACTAAATTGCAATTAACATGGATATAGGGGAGAACGGGGTAATCTGAGCCACTTTTTACATTTGCTCCCCTCTAAGGGAGCTAAAATGATTTATCACTCAAATTTACACATTTCCCATTAATTCAGGATGTTTCCTAGAAATGGGCATTAGCAGAATTTGTTCAAGACAAAGGGCAGTGAAAATATGATTGTTTTAAAAAACGTTGTCATGTGGCTCACTTTACCCCAGCTGTGGGGTAAACTGATCCACTTACTTTTTCCACTCTGAAACTACCATAACAACACATATTGTAACAGTAAGAATCCTGAAAGCTAGCCACACATTCCAGAACTAATGTCGGACTAGTAAAAGAATGATGGGGTTTGGTCAATTAAGCAAAGCAAATTTTCTAAGCACTTGAAAGTAACTCTGAACAAAATCAAATACAACATATTATAATTCAAAAAGGTTTTAATAAGATTCAAATGAAAGATAGAACCAGTTAGATTAGAACACAGTCTGGGGGTCAGAACACAGGACCCTTAGAGCCAGCTAGTGTCTGGGGGTCAAAGCTTAGGAAAATCAGAAACAGCGAGAACAGCCTGGGACTCAGAACACAGGAGAAGACCCAACTGGATTATAACATCAGCCTGTCATACTCTACAACTAGGCCTACTCTACATTCCAGCCCTGAAGGTTACAGGGAAAGATGAGAAGGTGCTCTTTCCGTGTGGTTGCCCCAGGTCGTCTTCCTGGTGTATTTCCTTGGCATGATGGCTTTTCTACAATGTGTATGACATTAAAATAAAACATATGTCATGTAATATTACATTAAAATATGTTTGAGACTAAACTTAACTTGTGCCTCATGGTGGGGGAAAGTGAGACAGTGGCTCACTTTCCCCCACAGCATTTGGCTCACTTTCCCCCACCACCACAATTTGAGAAAAAACTACCTCTCTTAGCATTTCAGGCTAATCTTCAGTTATCAGCATCACATGGTTTCATATGTTGGTAGTTCATCAACATGTATGATAGAAGTTTTTCTACGTGAATACATTTGCTTTGGCACAACAGTTGATTAAGTTGACAGCAAGAAAATTTACTTTTACATGCAAAATACCTATTTTGGTGAAAAAAACATGCATACCACAGCACCATGAGGTCCTCTTTTTCAGGGCCATGGGGAGATGAGAGGGGCTTGAAAACATATATCTCACATGACCAAATTTTTTTTCCGTTGCCTAGATACAGGGGGTGGCTTACATTACCCGAGGCCTCAGATTCCCCCATTCTCCCCTATATTTGTTTTATCACTCACACTTAAACTTTGCTTATGAATTCATTCTTGCACCCTCTTCAGACAAAAGCGGTAGTGTTTTTACTACACCAGCTGTAGTTCCTGGGTGAGCGTACACATGACAAAGGCATTAAGAAAAACTATATAAAAATAGCATTCTTTGCTTTGATGGTCTTGTTTGCTGTTACATGTCATTTATGAACATCAGAGGAAAAACAAGACTGTTTCAGAAATATTTAAAGGTTCCTCGTAGCACCTTACACTTGAGTAAGAGTTGGAGGCCAGTCAGTCAGCTATAGAAATGCAGCTTTTACAAACAGACTCTTCAGTATGATGGAAACCATGGTGACAGAGATTAACACAGAATGCAGTACGTTATACACAGACAATAGGACAAAACATTACAGATAAGAAGTCCAAAACATCAAGTTAGTCCTTGAACAGACGCCTTAAGAGTTGTGTGGCTGTATTTTCTGTTGTTGTCATTGTTTTATTAGAATTGTTCAAATTTGAGATAACAATGTTTTTTTTTTTTTTTTTTTTTTTTTTGACTGAGTTGACTCTGTTGTTGTTCTGGACCGCATCAGATTGTCTTCAACAGCTCCGGATTAAATTAAGAGACCAGTCTGGATTTTTCTTAAATTTTCATCTACATAATTTATTGAAAATGCTCTTAATGACAACATTTTATTGGTATTTGGTAGAAATGTTGTCAGTAGTTTATATTATAAAACCAAAATGTTCATTCTACTCAAACATATGCCTATAAATAGTAAAACGAGAGACACTGAACATTTGGAGTGGTCTCTTATTTTTTTCCAGAGCTGTATGTGTTTCATATGTAACATTGTTGTTGTTGATACGATCTCACAAAGGGACTTCTGATAAAACCTGCTGAAGATGCTTCACCTGACTCTGATCCTCATCTGTTGAACCTTTCTCTGAAGGCTTTAATAATTGAGCCTATAACACAAAATAACTGCAAAATGCACCAAGAGCGATAATCATCAAGAACTACACACGTCGTAAACAGACATGCTAACTCTGTCTGTCTGTCTGTCTGTCTGTCTGTCTGTCTGTCTGTCTGTCTGTCTGTCTGCCTGTAAACATGTGTCTTGTGGCTTTTTCCTGTTTTTGGTACAGACTCTCCATGTCCACCAATGGAATAACATTAAAATGTCTGGACAGTTATTGTGAGGGAATCAATATTCCACAATTCTTCACGCAAACTGCATCTACATGGAACTTTAAGGATCACATATGTAGGCTATTTAGTTGGTCTTTTATAGGCTATAGCCAAGCCTGTTGCAATAAGTATGGGGGAGGGTTTAAGAAGACGACATTTGTGAATTATTATTACCATATAAAATAAAAAATGTGCATGAATATAGCCTACCTTCTATGTGACTTGTGCATCATCAGAATGAGCTGAGATGAATACACACACCAAACAAGGGCATCATAACAGAATAGAGAGAGAGAGAGAGAGAGAGAGAGAGAGAGAGAGAGAGAGAGAGAGAGAAAGAGAAAGAGAAAGAGAGAGAGAGAGAGAGAGAGAGAGAGAGACCCAAGTGCTCATTCAGGAATTAGGGTACATAGCCTAAATATTGTTACAAGTGTACTTTGTTTTTCATTTTGCAGTATAGGCCGATTGAGTTTTGCATTAGTTTTAAATCATTTGCAGAAAAACGACCTTTGACCTTTTATTATTTATTAACAATAATCTATATTTAAATAAACTTTTGTGTGTGCATGAATTTACCTGTGTGACTTGTGCATTGTGTGTGTTACCTGTGGAGAGCAGCATCAGAACGGTCGGAGGTGAAGCCCGTCAGACAGGAAGACGAAGAAGAAATCGCAGACGTCACATGGATAGATGCAGCAGCTGCCCTCCTAATCACACACACACACAGCCAGCTAAATGCCAAGCTAACATAACCTAGCATCCTACTGCTAGCTACATATATCGCATTTTTTTTATCCAACACACACACGCACACAGAACCGGAAATAGCAATAAATAAACGGAAAACTTGCACGGAAAGATAGACGGTGTAATAACCGTGTGGAGCTACGTTGTATTACGGGTCACACACAGCTACAGTGGCCGCGATTTGCTTCCTACTGGCAGGCTAATCTCGGCTAGCGTCCGGCTAGCCATCACTCGCCATGGATGAATTAGTGGTGGAGGTTAGGGGCACCAGTGGAGCCTTTTATAAGGTAAATTCAAAGCATTTTCTTATATGTGTGTGTGCTGTGTTATGTCTGTTATTACGTAATGTATGAAATATTAGCGTTGAAATGACAGGGAGGTTGTGTCGCCGAGAAATAGCTATTCGAGTTGTCAAGGGCCCTCGTTGCTTTCCGTACCCGTAAACAAAGCTGCTATTTGGGATGTTAAAATTACTGTAGATCATATATAAGCTATGCTGCAGATATATTGAGTTATTGGTCGACTTAGTTAGTGGCTAAACCAAATGCAATGGTTGTAGTAGTGTTGATAATGTCGATTGTAATGTGATGTTACCTGTAGAGTTGACAAGTGATGGTGCTAGCTAAGGCAGAGGCACAAGACAGGTGCTTTGGTTAAAATAAAATGATCTTAAATGAGAAAATAGCTTTTTTTTAAATGTTGTGTAGGTTGTTTATTGTGTGTTAATACGGCTGTTTGAGTATTATGGTGTTATGTTGAAGACAAACGTGAGGAATTTAGTGGGTTAACTATTAACTATGGGCTCTTATTACAGCTGTTGTGAGCTCGTCTTTTTCGATGGCAGGCGCTCAACGTCTTGCATTGTTTTTTTTGTATACGCTACTACAAACAGTAGGATTGGTGTAACAAAAAAAAGTGATGTTTATCTTTTCAGACCATGATCGTAAGGTGTGTGAGTCTGGTGTGAGCTTGTGTTTTGCCAGGCAGGAGCTAAAAGTGTTGTTGTTTTTATAAAATATACTGAGGTAGAGTCTCCAAAGTGAAAGGCCGGGAAAAACCCCTTTTAATCTACCAAGTGGCCTGAAGCCTTTGCCAATTAATGAAGAAAATCAGGTTGCATAGAGATATATTTGTCAAGTTTTTTTTCTGGCATTGCTTTTGTAGACACAAAGCCATACCACAACACCGTGGTTTGAAATAAATATTCCCCAAATATTCCTAAAATGTTGATGTATCTTGCTGATGTGAGTACAGATGGCCTAAGCTAGTGTGAGTGCGTCCTTAGAAAATAGACACAGACGTTTAAATAACTTGTGCAGGTATGTTGTTTGTATTATCACGGTTGCTGGGGGTCGTTGAGGTTATTCTGGGGACAGCAGTGAGTAATTTAAGAGGTTAAACATTGGCGTGTGTTGTTATTATGCCATAAACCAAAGGTGTGAACTTTTCGTGAACCTGTGTGTTGTAAGCTAGGAGCTGAAGGTCTGGCATTGTTGACATTCTTGCATTGTTTGATGGACACTGCTACAATACCTGTATTGGTTTAGAAAAGTCATATTCACAATATTCAAAATATCTTAATTTAAGATCAACAGCTGGTTTGGAACAACTTCTTCTCCACCAATAATTTTGAAAACAAAAATAAATAAATAAATAAATAGCACCAGCCATAAATTATATTGTATTTCATATTCACTGACTGTTTACTTTAAATTCCATCAGTTTTTAGCAGACCAGCAGACAAACAAAACAAAGCTCTGTTAATTTAATGATATATTAAATAGGGATTGCTTGCAATAATATTGTCATCTTTCTGGAATTCGAAGCATTGCTGCAACCAAACTGTATACATCAGAAAACATTTTATTTAAAAAAAAAAATGTTAAATGTTTTATTTTACATGTGATGAGTGTATGTCAAGTCGCCTTGCAAAACTATCCTGTCAGCTGCTTTGTACTCTACTTAGTTCATTCTCACTCTCATGCTGCATTCAATGTCGGCTGAAAAACGTGGAATAAACATTTTTGAGTTTATTCTATTGTATTTTTTCCTTTTTCTAAGTTAAGTTTAGGTTGGCACTGGCAGCATTGGCAGCGGATGCACTTCTGTCTGTTAGTTGGGAGTGGTGCTGTCCAAAAATATATCACTGAATAGATCCAAAGAGGAATATTTGGCACAAATTCTGAATACCGATTTACTATTTGGCCGGTATTGTTATGAAACTCTAGCACTCAAAGGTTTGCCAATATTTAGTTTAAGAAGCGGATGCGCTAAATGCATTTTCTCCATCATCACTCATAATAAAAGGAAGGCTTTGCCAACTGCTCAACTTTGTCTGTTTGCTTCTGTAGAAGTAAATAGATAATTAGACTGAAGAACTATTTTTGTTTTCACTTCTTTCTAGTATATCATTTTTCAGATTATTTTTAGGCATTTTCAAGATTTATCTGATAGTATGGAGAGTAACAGAGTTAAGATAGGGAGACAAAAAATTAATGTTTTGAACCTAAACAGTTCAAACACTTCTCCTTATTTATTTATACTGGTTTATATACATTATTAAATAATAACATTGATTTTTATTTGACTGAACACGTGACTGTTTGTTTTGGTTGAGTAGGATTAGGATATCCTGTTTTATCTGTTTATTTAGTGATGAATGAGCTTTTGTCGTTAGCTGCAAAGAAAAGCCACGTATCCGTATCACAGTAATATTTAAACTGTATTTTGCTGAGTTGTTTTAATGAATGGATAAAATATCACGAGTGTGTTAAAAGCAGAAATCTTGTGGTGAGGAAATGTCATAGTTTGCTGTTGGTTATACAGTAGGAGGCTGCTGATTATGAGCCACAATTATGTGTCAAATAAGCACTTTTTGATTTTGTTACATACTTGTTAGTTAACAATAAATCTTCTTTATTTAGAACTTTAAGAACTTTAAATGCGTCAGAATTTCCAGCATATCCTTCCTAAATCTGCCAGTATGGCCGTGACGTTGGCATTACATTTCATTGTACGTGGGATTAAAAATATATTAAAAAGTCTTCAATTTAAATTGGATATCCATGGGGGTACCCTGAAAATAATTAATCTGGAAGCCTTCAAACCACAAACGTAACCATCTATCTGACCTGTTTATAGTAGTTAAGTTCATATTTTTCAACCAAGATTTAAAAATTTTACAGTTTCTTTCTCCAAATTGGCAAACATTTGAGCAATTTGTAAACCCCGAATTTACCCTGCGTTCCAATACCCACACTATCTACTATTTAGTATGGTAGAAAAAAGATTTAGGCTTTGTCCCGATTCTTGTGGCCAGATTTAGGATGGTTAGAAAGACCCGGATGTCTACTACACCTGGCCGAGATTTTTTTTAGTGTTGAAAACATCATCCTATTTTGGCGATTCTGACCCACAATCCAGTGCGCACCGGATGTGACGTCACATCGAAGGAGCCTCCGTATGAAAAGAAGCAGGGATACGACGGATATAAAAAAGCAAGAGGCAAGATCAAGGCGCAATGTTATGATGAAATAAATAAGTAAAAGTACGTCCCAACTGTATGCCTACTGCATCCTAACTGGCCCTGCATTACAACTGACATGCATTTTCTTTTTACTACACTACATACTAAAGTACAGAAGAGTTTCATGGCCACGTGAGAGAGAAAAAAAAAATCAGATAATTAAGATTTTTTTTCAATATGTCGAGATATCTCAAGATTAAAGATGAATACTCCAAAGTGCTATTGAAGTTAAGGGGGCATTTATGTATTTTCAGCATACTACAATTGACGTGCATGTATTGGGACATCTTAAATCTTTTTCTGGCATACTAAATAGTAGGGAAGTATGGGTTTTGGAATGCAGGGTAGATCATTTGTATTGTCAGATGTAGAATAGAAACAAGAAAGAGAATGCGATTTGGAGCGCAGGGTAACTGTCAGTCAGGTCTGTTCTAATCCAGCCGGTCACAGGTTCATGAAGTCACAGTGTTAATGCGATAGAAAGAGCTTTGCCCGACTCAGGGAAGTTTTTGCTTATTTCATCCATTGATGATTGTAAGCTTATTAGGCTAATGAAAACCCTTAGAGTAAGCTAGGCAAGTCTCAATCTCTCTCTCTCTCCCTCCCTCTCTCTCTTCCTTCCTGTCTGTCTGTCTGTCTGTCTGTTTGTTTCTCTCTCTCTCTCTCTCTCTCTCTCTCTGTTCTCTCTCTCTCTTCATCTCTGTCTCTCTCTCTCTCTCTCTCTCTCTCCTCTTTCTCTCACTCTCTTCTCATCTCTCTCTCTCCACCCCCCTCTCTCTCTTTCTTTCTCACTTTCTCTCTCTCTGTATCTCTCTCTCCCTCTTGCTCTCTCCCTCTCTCCATCTCTCTCTCTCTTCCTTCTAGGCATAGTATGTCCTACTTGCAACACTTGACACACATATGGACACAACACTGTATATAAACAGAGAGAGCAAGCCAAACCTAACTCAAACGTTATGTGTTTTTATATATAGTGGGCGTCCTGGGGAAATGCACCTGTTGGAAGACCAAGAAGAAGAAGTACCATAGAATAAATAACTAAATACATCTTCACCTCATCACTTGATATTGTGGAAAGACTTGAGGCAGTGGTGGATGATGCCATCTTTAGTAACTAGAGCTTCTTGTCCTTGAAGGCCACCGTAGCTTCTGTAAATTATCTGAACGGGAAAGGGGTTAGCAAGGGAGCGTTGCAATCCAGAATCTCACCACGAGATGACACCAACACACCGTTTACTCTTACCCTGGTCATTCTAACCTTTCTTGTTTCTCCTCTGTGTCTGTTTCAGGCTTTCATAAAGGATGTGAATGATGGGTCGGTCACCGTGGCATTTGAAAACAAGTGAGTAACGATATCTTTTATTTATATAGCACCTTTTAAAAACAATGGTTTACAAAGTGCTTTGACATAAAACACATAGGAGCAAGTACAAATCAAACCAATACGTGCTAATCAAAAACCACATAAACAATAAGATAAATACACATACTCATATATATAAATACACATGATGGTGAAAAGAGAAGAAAACTGAGCACCAAATACAATAAACCAAACTAGATTAAAAGGTGCTTGGGTTACAAGCATCAATCAGGTTACAGGTTATAATGTATTTTAATCTTGCCCCTGTAAAGCACTTTGAATGGCCTTGTGTCTTCTGAATTGTGCTATAGAAATAAACTTGCCTTGCCTTGCCTTACTGATTCAGCAAGCCTTGTCTCCAACCTAGTAATGTGCATAAGCGACACATATCTAATGTACAATGTTTTCTTTTGATGAAATTCACACTTATAATCATGTTTTTTTGTCCCGTGTGTGTCAGTTGGCAGCCTGAGCGTCAGATCCCGTTCCAGGATGTTCGTTTCCCTCCTCCAGCAGGCGTCTGTAAGGAGATCAATGAGAGCGATGAAGTCGAGGTGAGGACCAGTTCATATGAATAATGACAACAAAACATTTGATCTATATAGTGATTTTCACCTGTTTTTACTTAGATTAGATCATTTTTTGGCATTTTCAAGCTTTATGAGGGAGAGAGGGGGAGAGAGGGAGAGAGAGAGAGAGAGAGAGAGAGAGAGAGATATTTGAACCCGCGGCCACTGCAATATGGTACTCGCTCTATCCACTACGCCACCAGAGCATCCCAACCTGTGTTTACTTTTAAAACTGCTTTACAATATTAATAAAAGCACCAGATGCTGTTTGTTTACACAGCAGAGATATGTTAGTGTTGGGGAATATAATAGTTCTAGTTTTCTGGGCCAAAGGGATTCTTCTGGCTAATTGTTTTCCATTTTTAGTGATTTTCATATGAAAATACCTGGAAGTGGAATGAAGGAATTTGATATGATGTTATCATATCAGGTTATTTCAAGTGAAAGGTTTTGTCAAATGTAAACACTGTGTGTGTGTGTGTGTGTGTGTGTGTGTGTGTGTGTGTGTGTGTGTGTGTGTGTGTGTGTGTGTGTGTGTGTGTGTGTGTGTGTGTGTGTGTGTGTGTGTGTGTGTGTGTGTGTGTTTCTCCAGGTTTATTCCCGGGCGAACGACAAGGAGCCGTGTGGATGGTGGCTGGCCAAGGTCCGCATGGTCAAAGGAGAGGTAGGAAACACCGCATCATTTTCTGATTTTTTTTTATTTTTTTTGTTTTTTTTTACAACATTATTAATTCTATTCAACAGATCACATGACTTCTGTACATTTATACTGTAGTAATGATACGAATACATGAATTAACCCAAAAGAAATAACAATATAAAAAATAAATAAAACATACATGGATGAAATGTACAGTCATACAACAACAAGCGTCACGATCTAGTCTTGTTTGTGAGTTGGATTCTCACAGGATGTGTATTTTTGCTGCTGAGTGTTTACGTCATGTCCTTTTAGAGCTGAATGAAAATAGTTCTTATGAATGAATCCACTTCTGTGCTCCTTCAGTTTCCCATTATAATTTGTTTTTCAAACCATTATATATCGGCCTCTATAAAGTCTTCAATAATAAATAATCAAACAATTTGTGCATCATTTAGTAGCGATATCTGTTGGGCAGAACTCCTATACACAGTCATTACTCTGATATAAGTATATATCAATGTATATTCATGCATACGACAAATGGCAATGTGTATCTTGTATGTAAAGTAATTGTAACTTTAGCTGCATATACAGCTCTGGAAAAAGTGAAGAGACCACTCCAAATGTTCAGTGTCTCTAGTCTTACTATTTAAAGGCATGTGTTTGAGTAGAATGAACATTTTGGTTTTATAATATAAACTACTGACAACATTTCTACCACATTCCAATACATTTTTTGTCATTAAGAGCATTTTCAATAAATGATGTAGGAATGAAGATTCAAGAAAAATCCAGACTGGTCTCTTCATTTTTTTCCGGAGCTGTACATAGGTAGGGGGAGGGGGGTCAGTGGTTGTGTGGTTAATAAGGCTTTGGAGAGCCTTGTATGTGTGTGAGTGTATTTTTTGTATTGTGTATATTTCTTTTGCATAATTTAGCTTTTCGTAATGTTAAAAAGCATTATTACTGACATCATCCGTGTGTGTGTGTAGTTCTACGTGATAGAGTACGCTGCGTGTGACGCCACGTTAAACGAGATCGTGACCCTGGAGCGGTTACGGCCGATCAACCCAAACAAAGCGGCAACTAAAGGAACCTTCATCAAGATCAGACTGGAGATACCGGAGGACCTACACAAGATGTGAGACTGATGGAGAGACACACATACTATCTCTCTCTCTCTCTCTCTCTCTCTCTATCCCTCTCTTACTCTGTCGCTCTCTTTCTCTCTCTCTATCTCTCTCTCTCTTACTGTCTCTCTCTCTCTCTATCTCTCTCACTCTGTCTCTTTCTCTTTCTCTTTCTCTCTCTCTTACTGTCTCTCTCTCTCCGTCACTCCGTCACTCACTCACTCACTCACTCACTCACTCACTCACTCACTCACTCATTCACACACTCACTCACTCACACACTCACTCACTCACTCACTCACTCACTCACTCACTCACTCACTCACTCACTCACTCATTCACACACTCACTCACTCACACACTCACTCACTCACTCACTCACTCACTCACTCACTCACTCACTCACTCACTCACTATACATTGTAAACATTGTATTGTTTAGGTCATTCAGGTGCATCGCAAACAATTAGAATGTCATAGAATTTTTTTTGTAATTTGATTCGAAAAGTGACATTTTACAAAATGTACATACTTAAAAATAAGGAAATATTTCAGGCCTATTTTATTTTTTATTTAGCTGATTACGAATAAAATGATAGCTATTGTAGCGACTGGCTATGTTGGTTTTGGGGCTCTCAAACAACTTATCGTTTTTTTATTACCTGAGATAAGGTATGTGCAAACTAAATAACCAGCAATGAATACTGAATTATTTAGTGACATGAATAATTTGTGTAACTGTGTGTGTGTGTGTGTGTGTGTGTGTGTGTGTGTGTGTGTGTGTGTGTGTGTGTGTGTGTGTGTGTGTGTGTGTTGGCAGGTGTTCCAAGGAATCGGCTCACAAAGACTTCAAAAAGGCTGTTGGTGCGTTCAGTATCGCCTACGACTCCGAGAAAAAACAGCTGGTCATTCTGGTAGGTTACAATGTTTTTAACCATCACTTAAAGCTAAAGTGCGTAGCTTTTTAATATGAATGAACGGCCGTTACATTCAAGCCATCGCCAAACGAGTTGACACAAAGTTGATTAAGCCTATCCGCTCCACAAAACTTTCACAGGAGCTCAGAAAAATCCCAAGAAGCGCCCAAGAAATGTTTCAGTTGTTGAAAAACTTGACTTACAGCAAGGCAAGGCAAGTTTATTTATACAGCACAATTCCGACACAAGGCCATTCAAAGTTATTTTATAGCAGAAGGTATAAAATCCAGGTGTGATCACTGAAGGCTTAACCTCATGTAGATGCACCGACAGTGTTGTTGTTTAATTACTCCGAGCTCCTCATGGGAGGGCGACAGAAGTTACGCACTATTGCTTTAAATGACAACTTTACGGACATGATCTAGTCACTCCATACAATACATAGTTTAATAACGTAAAGCAAAGTGTGTATAAAGCTGGTATTATTGTTCCAACAGTCGGTGAACGAGGTGACGACGAAGCGAGCCAACATGATGATCGACATGCACTTCAGAAGCCTGCGCACCAAACTCATTCTGATGCTCCGGAACGAAGAGGCCAACAGACAACTGGAGGTAGAGAGAGAGAGACACACACACACACGCACGCACACACACAGATGCACTTAGCACAGGCACGCACATATACGCACGCACGCACACACACAGATGCACTTAGCACAGGCACGCACATATACGCACGCACGCACACACACAGATGCACTTAGCACATGCACGCACATATACGCACGCACGCACACACATAGACCGTCTATTGGCGATTGAAGGGTCGATCGTCAATAGTTTTTCTTCAATGTAAAATATTTGGCCCAATGTTAGTCATTCTGATGAGAATAAAATGGTGCATACATGAAACCTCACGAGCATTATCTTAAGGTGGAACAGCTTTTAATTCATGACTATAAATTAATATTATTACTAAACACAATGTGTTGCGTGACTGGACAACATCGAACAACCCTAATACATGCGTTTTATTTGATATCATTTCTGTTAAAAGTAGTAACGATAGTTTTATTGAAGGATAAGAATGCCATAACTCCTACTTAATCTATATATTTTTCTGTTTGTCCCTGTGTGTGTTTGTGTGTGTGTGTGTTAAAAGTAGTAACGATAGTTTTATTGAAGGATAAGAAAGCCATAACTCCTACTTAATCTATATATTTTTCTGTTTGTCCCTGTGTGTGTGTGTGTGTGTGTGTGTGTGTCTGTCTGTCTGTCTGTCTGTCTGTCTGTCTGTCTGTCTGTCTGTCTGTCTGTCTGTCTGTCTGTCTGTCTGTCTGTCTGTCTGTCTGTCTGTCTGTCTGTCTGTCTGTCTGTCTGTCTGTCTGTCTGTCTGTCTTTGCGCAGAGTTCCAGACAGCTGGCTTCACGGTTCCATGAGCAGTTTGTGGTGCGTGATGACCTCATGGGTTTGGCCATCGGGACGCACGGCGCGACCATCCAGCAGGCTCGCAAAGTCCCCGGGGTCACTAACATAGACCTGGACGAAGAGACATGCACCTTCCACATATACGGAGAGGTAGAATACTCTAATGTAATACTGTCTGTCTGTCTGTCTGTCTGTCTATGTATCTATCTGTAGTAGAAGTTACATCATGCTTGTTTTGTCTTATTGTTTACTCCAGGACCAAGATGCTGTCCGTATTGCGAGGGCTTTCCTGGAGTTTTCTGAAGACGTCATCAAAGTTCCCAAGAACTTAGTAGGTAAGAAAATCACCGAGGTTATTCATGATTAATTTTAAGAATCAGCCAGACTATTTAAAGGTGGAGTCAGTGATCCTGGAGAATGCTTGTTGTCAAAAATCTGTGAATATCTCCTCACGATCCGCTACCTATCTGTACTCTAAGTGTGTTGAAAAGAAATTCTGATGTTAATACACAGCCTAGGCACTGTTAACTGGTATATAAACAAGGGGTACAGTATGTGAACAAAGAGGACCCACCGTAGCTAGCAAAATACCAGTTTACTGAGCCTTGGCTGTGTATATACACTGGATTTTTTTTCAGCACACACAGCATAGACAGCTTGCGTATCGTGAGGCGATATTCACTGATTTTGACAACAAGTGATTCTTACAACAAAAATTCTCCAGAATCACTGACTCCACCATTTAAAAAAAACACTGACGTTGTTCAGAGCCCCAGCTGACTTTTCTTGTTTTATAATTAGTATTTTGGGGCATTTTTGCTTTACTAGACAGTTTGGAGAGACCGAGGTGAAATGGGTCAGAGAGGGGAATGACATGCAGAGAACGACCCGGGCTGGATTCTAACCCGGGTCTGCTGTGAACTGCTGAGGACTGAGCCTCTGTGAGGGGCGGGGGGGTCTTAAGTCCCACCAAACTTTTACTTAAGATGTATTTCTCTCCTTGTAGGAAAGGTAATTGGTAAAAACGGAAAGCTGATCCAGGAGGTTGTGGATAAGTCCGGCGTGGTGAGAGTTCGTATCGAGCCGGAGAACGACAAGAAGCCGGCGGTGGCAGCGGCCGCAGCAGCAGCTATAGACGAGGTGAGGGGTCTAACCCTCAACACTGACCCTTACCCCGAACCCTAACCCTTACCCCTAACCCTAATGCTTACCCTTCACCCTAGGGCTGGGCAATATGGACCAAATCTTATATCACGATATAGGTAATTTTATATCACGATATGGATATATATCACGATGTAGGATTGTCCTTTAAATTCAATAGAATAAAATTAATTCAAGAATAACCGTACTGAACTTTAATCACATTAGATTATTTTCATCTTTTGCTTGGAACTTAAATTTCCATACAAAAGAAAAACTGGTGCAAAATACCACACCAGTCTGGCTTTAGTCAGTCAGTGCAAATAAAAATGACAGCATCAACCAAATAGCCTACATTTTCCAATTGATAGTAGCCTATATCAAAATAATGAAAGGCTTGAATTTTCCTGCAGTATTTGCTCATCTTCATTTTAAAAAACTGTCTAGTGAGCAAAAAATGAACTAGTGAGCAAATGTCTGGTAATACTTTAACTCCAGCTTCAACACAAATAATATTTTCAAGTTTGACATGTTTTAAAGTTACATAAAACCAGCCTTGCTGGCTGTCTCCAACATAGCCCCGAGTAGGCTAAAGATATCATTATTAGCCAGCTAGCTCACGAGAGCTAACCCATGTAGTTTGCGGCTTAAAACAAGCCAACTCTGCGTCACGGCAACAGCACGCTGCAGCAAGCAAGTTTCCTTTGCCCGATGACATTTTTGACCGTTAAGGCGAGACACCCCAGGTGAATAGGGATTTTTTTTTAACTTATAGATATCATCATGAAACTTTGCCAGTTGATTACTGACACTAACACAATTATTTTTTGTATTACATGTTTTTCTTTAATATTTTATTAAATATGCAAATATGGCAATATTTAACCAATTATGTGTAAATTTGGGTCATTTTTCGAGAAAAATTTTGAGATGTTGGATAAAGCCAGAGTTAAAATCTCTATTTTATTTTAACCACATATTAGTTTCTAAAGTTTTTACACAACAGATTTTGGATACAGCCTTTTTTCATTTAATAAATCCAAAAAGACTATGTACATGTCTAGGAAATGCATTTTCGGCATGTTTTTAGGAGGAAAATGTATCATAAATCAGACAATTAACAATATATTAACAAATCCTTGTGTAAAAACCTTTAAAATAGTGCTATGAATGATCATAGAAAGTTTGGTTGATGTCAGTGGTCTAGAAGTTGAGATATCTTTCGCAGAGTATTGGAAAAAGCTCATTTTGAGAAAACGGCCGTTAAAGATAAAAACGTGAATTCTGCTGATAATCACTGATTATAGCTAGAGTAATTTATTGAATTAGGCCCTACACCCCTCAATGCCATATAGGCCTACCACTGCTTAACATATATAAACCATAACATAGTAACATTTACATCCACATGCTAATTTAAACGTGGTTAATTCATTATTAGCCACTGTCTGTCAACCTGCTCCGGAGTCGGCACAGACGCTCTCTCTCCCCACCATCTCCCCTCTGATCCTCTGACAGTCTGTGTCTCTCCGACGTGATCGGCGTGATTTACATGTCTTTAACACTTCTCCCCTTCAAATAGCGATCATGTAATGCCCGTAGCCAATTGATTAAGTATTTTTTTTGTCTTGGTTTGGCATATTTTAGACATTTTTCCCATTTTATTTTGTGATTTTCGAGCTACCCGGGGCTAGCATCACGTGATGCCTTTTAGCGAATCACATCGTCAGAAATGTGCATTAGCCAATGAGGTCGCTTTCCTAGCATTGAATCCCTCCTCACACTTTCACGATTGGTTACTGATACAAAGGAAATGACCATATTTGGATCAGATAACGTTGTGCTTGAGATTCAGAGCTTTCCAACAGTACCATGGTTATTATGATTCATACAGCGGTCGCGGTGCTATATGTTACGTTAGAATGCTCACTTTTGATGAATTTAGGAGCAAAATACAGACGCAAGCAGTCAAAGTTTAGTAAAATAAACACCTAAAACGTATATTTTGGACCTTTTATCCATACTAGTATGAAAGAAGACATGTTATGGAAGCTAAATAGACACAAATCTCAAAATTGACCAGTGCTTAAAAAAACGATGTTTTTGCCTGCCGTGTCTCGCCTTAATACCAGCTGCTCTGCCATGGTGACACGGAGTTGGTTTGTTAACTGTAGTGACGGCGCACCGTAGCTAGACAGCTAGAGAAACAGATGAGGCTTCTTCTGTTGAGGGTAGAGAAGCTGTAGTACAGCCCAGAACTCTGCTGCAGAGCCCCCGTGTGGCGCGGCGGTGTAACTGCAGTGTAACTATAGGGACTCGGAGGGACAGCTGCCTCCCGCTCTATCTAAGCTCCCGCCACATGAACTTTTTTTCTCCGCGGTATAAACGGTATGGCCAAATCTCTCCCGGTAGACACTTTCATATCGTCCACGATATGATATCGCCCAGTAGGGCTGTGCGATATGGCGATATATATATCGTCATATTAAATATTTATTAATTGAATTTACAGAAAATATGCTATATCGTCAAATGTATCGTTATCGGGATAAGAAATTTCTATATCGGGATATGAGATTTTGGTCATATCGCCCAGCCCTACTTCACCCTAACCCTTACTCCTGACCCAAACACTAACCCCTGACCCAAACAATAACACTACAAACAATAACATACTGTCACCACAGCAGTTGCTATAGACGAGGTGAGAGGGAGGAGAGACCATAAATAATACTACAAACAACTAAATGTTTCCATTGTTGTTGTTGCTGATTAAGAGACTACAACACACTGTCAGGCTCAAGCTGAATCACAGATAATACATCTATCCTTCCTATTGCCATTATGAGTCATTTGAGAATGGATGATTCAGTCTTTCTCTTTGTAAACCTCTCTGTCTCTCTGTGTCTTTCTCTGTGTCTCTCTCTCTGTCTCCCTCCTCCTCTCTCTCCCTCCCTCTCTCTCTCTCTCTCTCTCTCTGTCCCTCTGTCTGTCTCTGTCTGTCTCTCAGGGCATGGTTCCGTTTGTATTCGTTGGGACCAAGGAAAGCATCTCCAATGCTAAAGTTCTGCTGGACTATCACCTCAACTACCTTAAGGTCTGTGTCATCACCAGGAATAACAACATCCTTTATCAACTGTTTCTATGTTAATATGTCAGAGATAATGTATTTTTTTGCTCAATCAAAAATGAAAGAGGGTAGCTGGAAATGGAGATGTTTTTCTGTCCGCTCTCGAATCATGTGCTCTTGAATTTTTTTGTGAGAACCCGGGGTGTGTTCGCTTTACTGGTTAGAGCGTCCTGTACGGGCGGTTACTGTTTAATCCAAGAAAACAAAGTCACCTTTTTCACTCAAGAGCCAGAGGCCATTAGTGGATGTATGGTCAACATACACCGTCAAAGTCAAGGACTTTATCAACTCAATTTGAAGGAAAGAATGTAAATAGCACCATATACTGTATTTAAGGAACTGAAGTAAGAGCTAGAGATGGTGGATATGCTAGAACAAAACACAAACAAAGTAATATAGATATATGAATCACCTTGCTCTTTTTTGTTTTTGTTATTGTTGCTATTTTTGGGGAAAATGATGAGAACCTTATGTGTTTGTCTTTAATAGTTTGTTTTGTGTAATGTATTTGTACTCGCTGTATGTTTTTCTGAGGACCCCCTTGAAAACGAAATGCTGCATTTTATCCTCAAATTTAAAAAAATTAAATGAAATTTAAATGTATAAATGTTGTGTGTCTCCAGGAGGTGGACCAGCTTCGTCTGGAGCGTCTGCAGATAGACGAGCAGCTGAGGCAGATCGGAGGCTCCGGCGGTGGGACGGTCCCGCGAGGTCTGAAGGACAAAACCTACGTGTTTGACAACGGCACGGGGCTGGGGCCGGGACGGGGGGCCACCGGGGGGGGCAAGCCCTATGTGGGAGGGGGGAGAGGAGGCAGGGGCAGGAGAGGAGGAGGAGCTGCCTTCACTTCAGGTATGTTACAATTATGTCTTGTTAAAAATGACATTCAAACTTGCTTAAAGGTCCTACGAGGAAAGTTTAAATATTGTATATATTCTGATGATCATAAATTACATGTAACAGCAAACGAGACCATCAGTGCAAAGAATGCTATTTTTATATAATTTTTCTTAATGCCTTTGTCATGGGTACGCTCACCCAGGAACAACAGCTGGCGTGGTAAAAACACTGTCACTTTTGTCCAAAGGAGGTCGGGCGCAAGAGTTAAAATAAACTGAAGGTTCCTCGGAGCACCTTTAAATCTTATACCTATACTCTTCTTTTACTACTCTATCCCATGGTATTTAAAAATGGCGGTTTGTGACGTGTTCAGTAAAAATGTGTATTTGGCGACGGCAACTTCATGCTGATTAGTTCAATGTAATCTTCTAAAATGTAGTGCTAGACGAGAACCTAAAACAAATGGTCTAAAGTTGAAGTAGAACTAGTTATTATTACCAGACAGTAATGCAGTGTACTGGGGGAGAATTTGTGGAAGGTATAGAGAATTGGACAGCGCCCCAACCCTACATTGTACACTTAAAAGGTAAAAAAATTATGTGACGTTTTAAGTTAAAATACTCATCTGTAGTGTTTGCAGGTAACAGTTAGCTCTGAGTATAATAAATGCTCTCACTGGTTTGGGTGTGAAAGACACAGTGACACAGCATAAGAGCTGGTCCTTGAGGTTATATTCGGTCATATTTTCAGAGAGATAATTACTCCACTTTCTGTGCTCAGCCAGGGCCCCGTTTCCAGGTAAAATAAATGTTTGGATAATATGAGACATCCACTTTAGTACAAGGTCGTAAAGCCCTGAAAGGAGAGTCTGTTCCCCGGGCGATAATAACTTCATTATAAAACTAAACACTTCATCAAAGGTTAACTGTCTAACTGTCCAAATGTCACGGTGATTAAATTCCTGGAAATGTTCTGAAATTTGAAAAATCGCAGTAAGAGCTTCATTATTAGGGGCCCCTCGTGGTGTAGTGGTTAGAACCCCACCCCCCCCATAGAGTCTCAGTCCTCTTCACAGCAGACCCGCGTTACAGTTCAGCCCGGGTCGATCCCTGCATGTCATTCCTCTCTCTTCCCAATTTCAACTCTGTCTCTCCAAACTGTCAGTAAAATTATGAAAAATGCCCAAAAAGAGAAAAAAAATTCTCGTTATTAAGCTATATATTATTGTGAAAAAATTTTTTATTTATATGATATAATTGCCTAATATAAGGTTATGTAAATAGGGTAAATTTCATGGAAGTCATAGGCATTTTAGAATAGAATAGAATATCTTTATTGTCATTGCAACAAGTACAACAAAATTAAGTGCAGTCCTTGTTCAGTGCAAAAACATCATTGGGGTAGTACGTATGCATATATAAATAAATTGAAACTAAATTAAAACTATAAAAATTGTCAACTATATAAAAATAGTCAACTATTTCTGAAAATTGATTTGTAAAAAAAAAATATGTGGGAACCCTAGACTGAGATTTTTCCCTTTGTTCTCCCAAAAGGCACCAACTCTGAGGCGTCCAATGACGATAGTAAAGAGTCTCCGGTCTCAATGGGATTTACCTGTATAAATAAAGGTTGAAAAAAAAAAATTATCCAAATCCTAGGATTAACAGGACAGCTGGGCCAAGGAAAGACTGAGGGAAGAAAAACCTAATTCATTATATTATAATAGCGATGTTATAATGATAGAACGCTGGTTCCGTATGGGTGAAGTATTCCTTTTAGAAACCCAAATGCTCTGTCCCGATTAACCCATTGATGACTATGGCAATCTAGGATGCATGTCCTTAATGCCTGAGGGTTTTCTGAAAAAATAGTAGGAATTGTCAAGTCTACCAAAACCTTAATATCTAAGCCTGTGTAGCACATAGAAACATGAAATAAAATACATTTAAAAGTTAAGGTTCACAGGTTTTATTTAAACATGCTCCCTTAGCGCTTACAAACCAACAAATATTTCTAAAAATCGTCAAAATGAGATGAATTAGAAAATTATTAAATATTGTTAATAAATAGATGCAATGTGTTGTGTGATTTTCGTCAGTAGTCTATAGTAGACCTTGATTCTGCGCACCAAACGCCACTAACTGTTCTGTCGCCGACATAGCTGGCGTATTTTTTTAATTATTTTGTTTTATTTTTTTATTTTTATTTTTTTTGATTGACATGATTTTTGGCAAACCACACAACTTTTGGGTGGTCATGTGGTCTTAAAAAAATCAACAAAACCCACTTCATGTGTATTTGAACCAATGACAGTGCATTCTATGCTGGGAATGCCATGAAAATTAGATAAAGTAATAATGCTGCGCGACGCAGCATCAGGCAGGAGAGCCAATGTGGCATCGCGCAGCAGCCGTCATCAATGGGTTAAGCAATGTAGAGATGAAGATTTAAGAAAAATCTGACTGAATCACTGGATCTGACTGGTCTTTTTTCTTGAGCTGTATACCTGTTTAAATAAAGGTTTAAAAAAAAAAAATCCAAACGCTCTGTCCCCACCAGGCACCAACTCCGAGGCGTCCAACGCGTCAGAGACAGAGTCTGACCATCGAGACGAGCTCTCTGATTGGTCCCTCGCCCCGACTGACGAGCTGCTGACAGGAGGCGGGACCTTACCCCGACGGACAGACACGCGCAAGAGAGGAGGGGAGAGGGGGGGGCCACGGGGCAGGGGGGGCCGCGGACGAGGGGGATATAAAGGTACGAAGTAGTATTGGGATGGTTTTGATGTGTTTTTTAAGTGATCTATGTAGCGGTAATCATTTATTTTGGCCGATATAAACTGTTTTCCATGAGTGTTTTTTCATAAAATTAATGTTGATTACACATTATCATCAAAGGAGTAGACAAAGTGGATTAGGCCTATCGGCTCCACAAAACTCTCTCTGTACTTCTCACAAGAAATGTTTCAGTAGTTGATTCTGCTGCTAAGAAAAAAACCTGGACGTACAACAGAAGGTATAAAATCCATGTGCCGTCACTGAAGGCTTTACCTCATGTAGATGCACTATAGCTTTAAGCTGCTACCGGCCTGTTTGTTTTGTTATTATCCAATGAGGTGATGGGACTAGATTGGGACCCTTCTAGACTCAGTGTTTGTCTGTCCTGGTTTCTAGGTGACGACATGCAGTGGAGCGATCCCAGACCTCGTACCTTCAGAGACCCCAAGACGAGAGCGCCGGAAGACACTCTACAGGTAACACACACACACACTAACACACACACAATCACACAGATAAAGGCACACACACACACACACACACACACACACACACACACACTCAAACTCACACACACACACTCACACACACACTCAAACTCACACACACACACTCACACTTACACACACACACACACACTCCCATATCACTGACTCCACCTTCAACACATTACTTTCAAACTTATATTTAAATGTGAACAACCAATTCAATTCAATGTATTTTCTTCTTCTACAGATCCGTGTTGACGGTAACAACGAGCGCAGCGTGCAGCATTCCTCCGGAGGGCGAGGGGGAGGGGTGGTCGGCGGAGTCAGTGCTGCCGCGGGCGACGGGCCGAATCGCCATCACAACCAACGACCAATCAGAGACCGGGGGATGAAGAAAGACAAACAGGACGCTCCTCCTCCACTGGTCAACGGAGTGTCATAGATACACACACACACACACACACACACACTGAAATACACACACACACACACACCGCTGGATGGACCTTTTTCACTTAGACACACACACACACACACACACACACACACACACACACACACACACACACACATTGAAATACACACACAGACACACTGAAATACACTCTCTCTCTCACACACACACACACACACACACACACACACACACAGGCAACTCGTCAGAAACCATCGTACAGTCTCTCTCTCTCTTTCTATCTCTTTTGCTTTTTTTCTTTATCCGTCTTTTGTCATAAAAAACACATGAATACACATATGTCATCATCAGCGTACAAGTTTACTGTAGTGACGTCATAAGGGGGGGATCTGGTTCGAGCTGGTTTTCGCTCTATTAAAGGGCTTTGAATGAACGCACTGGTCTAGTTTGTATATTGACTGACTGGTGTCTGAATATCTCCTGTGCTACTCTGGACACTTAAAAGAAAAGAAAAAAATAAGCACCTTTTTTTTGGACTAAAGGAAGAGAAAAAGAGGATGAATTTATACCACAAACGCTCCCCTACACATCAACTGCAAACCATTGCTTACTGGATTTTTGTTTTTAATGTTTTTTTGCTCACAGATCAGATGAAAAATGTAATTAAAGCTATAGTGCGTAACCTCTTGTCGCCCCCATGAGGAATTCTCATGGGGGCCCCAGTGTCGGGGTGGGGGGGGGCGACACCAGTTTGTAAATGCTGCGATGAGAAATGAGTTTTGTGGAGCTGATAAGCTGAATCAACTTTGCGTCAACTCATTTTGCGATGGCTTGAATGTAACCAATTAATATGAAAAAGTTACGCACTATAGCTTTAAGGAAATGATTGGTTGATAAGGAAACAATGAATTACAGCCACTTCAGACGGCTGCTGCACACTTTAAACATGTGTTACTGTAGAAATTATCTGACAGCACTTCAGTGTTAACCACAATTTTAAGGATTTCTAGGGCTCTAAAGCAACATGGCATTACATTTATAATAGCACTAAACTGAATAATAATGGATTGGATTTATATAGTGCTTTTCTCACACTCCAAACGCTTTTACAGGAATACAAAAGTACAAAAATAATTTAAACTAAATTCCAAAATCCCCCAAAAAAATCAGAAGTGGTAGATGTAGTTTGGGTGTCACCTGAATAACTTCAATGTATGGTAACACAGGACTTTCAAAACAGCAGGAGATGGTTGTCAAGGGCACTTATTATTATTTTTCATTTTTTCTTTGGGACAGTAATTTGAACCCTGATCGCCATGTCGATAACTAAATCAAATCTGCTTTTGGGATCAGCAAAGTACAGAGGAGTTCAAAGACCCTGTTTCAGGTTAGGAAATGTAAAACAGACATTATAGCAGCTCCGGAAAAAATTAAGAGACCAGTCTGGATTTTTCTTAAATCTTCATCTCTAGATTACTTATTGAAAAATGCTCCTAACGACAAAACATGTATTGGAATTTGGTAGAAATGTTGTCAGTAGTTTGTATTATAAAACCAAAATGTTCATTCTACTCAAACATATGGCTATAAGTAGTCAAACGAGAGACACTGAACATTTGGAGTCGTCTCTTAATTTTTTCCAGAGCTATAGCATAGCAACGAAAATACCAACAAGTCCTTATCTCAACATCGAAGGCATCTGGGTTTTGTTTCCTGTTGCTGGGATAATTCTTTCAATCTGGTTAAATTCTGCAATGTATTACATGCACCAACGGGGACGCATACATCTGAGGCACTTTGATGTTGAACAAAATGTGGAAAAGACTATAGATCAGCAACAATATCAGCTCTTAAAAGAGTCTTCAACAGTATATATATAAAAGTTTGTGCGCTGCTGTTTAATTTAGAATGAATTACAGTAAACAGGCGACAACATTAGGAATATAGAAAATCTTCACAACATGAGCTTAACTTTAATTTATGAAAAACTTTTTATCCAACCTTTTTGATCTGCAGTAAGAAAACCTTTTTGAAGTAAAACTGTAGAATGAACAACATTCTCATGAGTATTGTTGTTATGAACTATTCCAGTTTTCTTTTTTTAAATATTATTATTTGGCATTTTTCAGTTTATTAAACAGATTTTGGTGAGACAGAGTTGAAATGGGGCAAAGAGGGGGAATCACATGCAGAGAACGACCACGGGTTGGATTTGAACCCGGGTCTGCTGCGATGATTAAGCCTCTAGGAAGGGGACGCTCTAACCACTACACCACGAGCGCAGGCCCCCAAATTATTCCAGTTTTCTAAGCCGGACAGAAAGCAAAGTTCACTAGTATTTCACATTAGTTTTTTAACATTGTGCCTTTTGGATTTATGCGTCTCCATTTCTGTGAATTCTCAAAAGATCAAAGCTTTTATTGTTTTTTTTTTTCTTTCAGCGGTGATTGTGTGACCCTTTGTGCATTTGTTTGAATAACTTTGGGGTAAGCGCCATAACTTTTAAGGTAATTTATTCAGTCCCAGAATTTTTTTTTGACACATTGACACAGACTCAAACAAAAAGTCATGTCATCAAAGTTACTGTCTAACTAATAGTTTTTTTCAGACATCAAAATGAACGTCAAGACAAAAACAATGTCAGTTATCATCTTGAGGTGTTTGTACCGCATGCTGTTTGGTTCGACATTTGCATTTGAAATATCCTCATTATCCAAATACATCCATGACAGTTTAGGTGGCATACTAGGCCTTTTCAAAAAAAAAATCTTGTACATTCTCAAGTTATCCTACGCTCAAACTGACTTCAATAGGTTAGAGTAGAAAGTACTTGTGGGTTAATGATCGAGGGGAGATTGATAATAGCGTTAGTTTGAATTTAAAAACAAACTGTTGAAATGTGAAAAAGATGCTGTTAAAAAAAAAAAAAAGGTAGGGAGAATAATTCTCGAGGATTCGCTGAGCATTCGTAGGTTTACCTGCATTTCATGAAAATACTGTAATTAATCATAATGGGCTACTGTAAGAAATATATATTACACATATATTTCACAATATGGGTCCAGCAATTGAGCCGTTATATTCAGTTTTTAGTGTTGCTTTGTGTAGAAGTTGCTAGCACTTTTTGACCATTTTTAATCACTGACTTTTTTGTTAAATGTTTTTCCCTGCTTTCTCTGTTTTTATGCTACGCTAAGCTAAGCTAACCAACTGCTAATTCTAGAATCGTTCTTTTACAAATAGACATGACATTCCGACTATTCCTTCAAAACATTGCTTCTACTTGGAGCATATGTAGTGAGTATTCCTATACAATTACTTTGTAGTAGGCTAGATACCCTTTTTTAAACCAGGAGAAAATACAGAAAAATATATTGGACTAGCCACTTCTGATGCTATACTGTGGCGACTAATTATTTGGGTAAAAATGTTCGAAAATCTTGCGAATGCTCAGAGAAACCTCCCAATAATTTAGTGTGACATGATGTGCCTTTTAATTGTGGTTAGAATCACAAAACCTAGACATGTAAAAATCAGGGATGTTGATGAGACGTCGGTAAACGGACCAGATGTGTAAAAATGGCTACTTCCTTATTGTGACATCATAGCTTGTCACTGGAATATTTTTTTTTTTTTAGCTTATCTTTCAAAATTAAACCCTGCGTTCCAAATCACATACTTTTTCCTTTTACTTTTACTACATACTAAAGTACAGAAGAGTTTTAGGGCCACGGGAGAGAGAAAAAAAATCAGATAAGGAAGTTTTTTTTTTTTTTTTTTTTTCATTATGTCGAGAAATGTCAAGAATAAAGAAGGAATACTCCAAAATGCAAATGGAGTTAGTGGGCATCTAGGTATTTTTTTTGGCATACTTTACTTGACATGCATGTATTGGGACATCCTAAATTATTTTCTGGCATACTGAATAGTATAGAAGTATGGGGATTGGAATGCACGGTAAATTTTGGGGGTGTGAAGTGGTAAGGCTATAGGAACATAGTCCCATTTTAACCAGCTGATCCTATTTTTAAAGCACTGAAGGGGTGTGGTATCATTGTACAGTCAGTAAACAGAAGACACCAGTAGCTTATGTTATGACCTGGTCCAATTCATCTGTGAAATGGAATCAGTTACTTTGTGTTTGTAGACCTGTGCAGTTCATGGGTCAGTATGATATGTGGCGCTTTTTGGTTCTGACCGAAAAGTCAAAAAACGGCGATTTCTCCACACAGACCAGACCTTTTTTTAAATGTGATCTACTATTGAAAGTCTTATTCCTTATCTCCTTCCCTAGTTCCTTACCTATGGAAGAACATTATGGCCACAGGAGAGAAAAAACATTTCAATGGATTTTTTTTCATTATGCACTTTGAAAAAGAAGTTGACATTGAGAGAATTTTAACATTTTGTTAATGAGTTATTGATCCCGTAAGTTCACATTTGTAAAATACCGTTCCAACCTTACTTTATTCTCGACATTATCTTAATTCACAAAATTATATTCAAACTCAAGTCTCGCAAAATGTGTATAATAAAAAATAACATCCTCCTCTAATTGTTTTTTCTGTCCTATGGCCTTAAACTCTTCTAAACCTTCCAGAAAGTAACTGAGGTAAAAAAATATATATAATAAAAGAGCTGAAAAGTTTTGGGAGGTTGAGCCAGGTTTGCAGTGTACCTTTTCTAAGTCTTTCGATGCATGTTCATCTTTACTATGGAGTCTGGAGACATTTCTGTAGCTTCTGATAGGCATTTAAAACAAAAAATAAATAAAAATAACACATACAGTACATTACATTCATTTTATTTTATTTTTCTGAATCAGTGTTAATTTGTCTAATTTTTCTTTCAACTGGAGTAGCCAGTGACGCGCTTCATTTTCTGACAATTTCATGTCGATTTCACATGGGGAACTTTGTACCTTTTTAGAAGAAAAGAAAAACAAATGTCACCAGAAAACGGTTATAATATGTAACACAATGAATTATGGTATCATGAAACCGGCTTTTTATTATTTTTCTGAAATATTATTGGTGTCAATTTCTTTCTCTCACTAAATCTGTTAGGACCTTTCGCTATCCACTTGCCGTTGTTCCCGCCGCAGTCATGCAACGAGTGAAACAAACGTCACCTCTATATTGTCAATAGAGCATCAGCAGTATGGAGTTGCTTTGTATTGTAAAAAAAACTACAAACAAAAACTACAAAAAAACATGGTTGAAAAAAAAGAAGAAGAAGGGAGTGTGGGTGGTGATACTGTATATAATGATGTCATTATTTGTCTGAGGAAAAAAAAAAGGTTTGTACTATTGTTTCAAAATGTGCACTTATCCTGATATTTTCTTCTGTTTTATTTTTTCTTTGCTGTTTAATATCAGTTATAAATGCTATAGCTCTTGATAATAAACTTAATGATGTGTGAAAATGAATAGTTTATCCTCTGTAACAGGGTCGAAGCCACACACGGCTTTTATTAACAATGAAACGTCAATAGCAAATTAAAGCTGGGGTACGTGATTTCTGATTGGTCAAAGTTAACATGAGCGGTACACTTTGACCAATCAGAGTGAGGCTCCGATTCTCTGTTCTTATTGGCAGTTGGGACTGTCTATTCACTTTGACACCGAAGTTGTTGGTGTAGACTAGCGTGTCAGGGAGGGACCATAGGGGAGGGACCAAAGAGAACAAGTGGAGCCGGTTGAGGTATTTGGATTCAAATCTCTATTTTCTCCCCAAATCATATACCCCAGCTTTAACTATGAAAACTAGTCGTGAATTATAGGGAGTGGGTGAGTTTGTTTTTTATCTGACATTGGAAAATCCACCCTAAAACGGAATCTATGAATAGGTAGGGCCTAATGTTTACCTGCTAAGGTTGAGTTCCCATCAATTTTCTTGGAATTTAGGTACCATTTAGGAACAGCAATGAAATACATCCAATATTAAAGTTGATTTGTTATTAGAAAAAATACATTTTGAGAAATATTCTACGGTGGATTTTTCCTTTTAAATCTCAGTCACCACGGTTATGAATAACAACATTTTATTATTCTTTTCTTTGTGACTGGTAAACAGTGTTGACAAGGTTAAACCAGTGAGGTTCTGGTGGTAAGACTTATTCCCTTTTGAACTGACTACAAGAAATGCAAGTGTCGCTCGCTGCATTGGGAAAGGAGTTACAGACTTCAGGGCTATGAAGAAGTTCGCCACGGTCCAACTTTCACATCAGACAATGAATTTGCTTATTGGTGTATTTTCTCATGACTCCAAACATCAGGTTAAGAGTGTATATGTTCAAAAGAATTTGACTGCTGCAATCAAACCAACAAAATCAATATTAATGTATTTTTATTTATTTTTTTGGTGGGGCATTACTAACCCAACTGTAATGCTAGAGGCTAGGGATTGTAATATAGTGGGACATGTACATTAACAGGGTTAGGGTTAAGAGAAGGGAGGGCTGACTGTTGCATGCTGACCGGTTAGGGGGTCGATGCAGAATTGATGCAACTTCCTATAACTGACCGGTTGTGACATTTTTATCCAATCCTGCAGTTTTCCAGAGTCCTGCCATGGAAACAACCAATTCAAGACAAGTACAGTCGAGATAATGGCAGAAAAAATTATGTAGGGTTCCCTAGAAGTTTGGGAATTATCTGGGATCCCAAACCAAAGTTTAAAACATGGAACAGTTAGGGCAAACTGAATTCCCAGGATCAAGCTTGGTACATTTTGATTCGATTCTGACGACGTTCAGGTTTTGCTGTTCTGAAATTTGGAGTCAGCTATTCTGGAGAATCCTTGTCAAAATCAGTGAATATCTCCTCCTGTTTCACTACCTGTTTGCACTGTGTGTGAGCTGAAAGAATATCCAGTGTTAATACACAGTGTTTTGAAAGCTCGTTGGGGATGCTTAACATTTTAACGAAAAGTTAGACGGAATCAAACAATGCTTACTCTTCAAGCTACAAAGCTGTGTTGGTTGTCTTCCATAGGACAGTGTTAAAATGTAGACCCAACCTAGTCCACAAACCTTGAATTTGAAGTCCTGAAAAAGACACTCTAAGACTAAATTCCAACAAATACTGTTTATGTCAAACAATACAAATACAATGGACTGAAGAAAGCATAAGTATTTGAATTGGGACCCAAATTGTTCTAACTAAACGTGTTCCAATTATATTTTTTGCTTAACTCCAAACGTTGGTCTAGTTGGGGTAGAAAAGATTTAGGTTGATATTAGCCAAAAGATTTTTTCAGTCATTTATTTTGCAGATTGTATATAACATCGACTAAAACTAACTAGACTCTACTGTTGGGCTGTGAGAAGACACACATAAAAACCTGTACATACTCAAACCAGGGTCAAAAGAAGTTGTAAAACCTTCTGTGCACTTTTTGGGGCATTTTTTTTTGTTTCCTTTTGTACATAATACTACTATCATTTAAAGGTGTTTGGGTCGAACTTGTCCGGTTGGTTATAGTGCAATATATTTTGTATGAAACAGTTTCAATAAATAAAGGTCGATCTTCCTCCGTGAGCTCTGGCTGATCTCTGCATTTTATCAATAGTTTGTCAATAGGTGAAAATGTGTAGAAGTTTAGGGGACCATCAGTTTATATTAGGACAAAATGCAATTATTAAAGCTGGGGTGGAGGATTTGGGGAGAAAATGGCAGTTGGGATAGAGATTCGATCCAAATACCTCAACCGCTCCACTTGTTCTCTTTGGTCCCTCCCCTATGGTCCCTCCCTGACACGCTCTACACCAACAAAGTCGTGCCAAAGTGAATGGACAGTCCCAACAGCCAATAAGAACAGAGAATCGGAACCTCGCTCTGATTGGTCAAAGTGTACAGCTCATGTTAACTTTGACCAATCAGAAATCATATACCCCAGCTTTAATGGAGAATGACAGCAAAGCCCAATTTGATAAAATAATAAGATTAAAAATAAGACCCACTTGATAAAAACAGTGACTGTGGCTCAGGTGGTAGAGCGGGTCGGCCGATGATCAAAGGGTTGGAGGTTCGATCCCCGCCCTGCCGCCTAAGTCATAGTTGTTGTGTCCTTGGGCAAGACACTTCACCCAACTTGCCTCGTGTGAATGTTGATAGTTAGCCTGCTATCGGTGTATGAATGTGTGTGTGAATGGTAACGTGGGAAAGGAAAACAGGTCTCCCTTGCAAAAGAGTCTTTGGTCTCAATGGGATTTACCTGTATAAATAAAGGTTAAAAAAAAAAAAAAAAAAAAAAGTACAAAGAAGATACAATTAAGATTCAAGATTCAGAGTGTTTATTATCATATGCAGAATAAGAAACATGTTCTCAGTCGAACAATGCAATTCTTCACTTTCTTTTCCACAGACTGAATGCCAAGAGATATATAAATATACAGGTGAAACTCCAAACATTTGAATATCGTGCAAAAGTTCATTTATTTCAGTAATACAACTTAAAAGGTGAAAATAATATATTTTATAGACTCATTACATGCAAAGTGAGATACCTCAAGCCTTTATTTGTTATCATTTTGATCATTATGGTGTACAGTTTTGAAAACCCCGATTTCAAAATCTCAAAACAGTTTAATATTACATGAAATCAATAAAAAGGGATTTTAAATACAGAAATGTCAGCCCTCTATACAGTATAATCATCCATATGTACTCAGTACTTGGTTTGGGCCCCTTTTGCATGAATTATTGCCTCAATTCCAATTCATTTTCCATGATATTCTAATAATATGAGTATCACCTGTATAATATACAAGTAAATAGAGAAAAATCAGCAACAATATAGAATAATTAAATTAAAATAAATTGGAACAGTCTCCCAACGTTCCTCTTGTTTGTTTTATATTTGAATGAAAATACATTCATGCTCTACATCAATAAATAAAACAGATTATAAGAAATCAGTTGACTATCTACTCTAGGCTTGTACTGATCTATAGACTGACATTTGAGTTAAAGGTGACGCAAAAGTCATCACTCTCCTCTTGTTCTTTGCACATTTTGAATGTCATACATTTGTGCATGCAGTTTCCATAGTCAATGTAATTAGTGTGGTAAATTATCTCAATATCACTCAAAGTAATCACGATCATAATGGAACAGCTTTAGCCCTGTTGTTAATTTAGAATAAAAAATAAAAATTGTAACACAGGTAAGTAAGTTGACTAACTTCTCTGATAAATTGACAATGACACTTGAGATGAAGGTGTAGTATTTACATTCAGCCACATGGAGGCACTGTGTCTCCACTGCTACTTCACTTACCAGACAGAGGAGACAGAAAAAGAGAGAGAGACAGAGAAAGAGAGCGAGAGAGAGAGAGAAAGGCCTGGGCACATATTGAAAATTCATGACACGCACCTCCAAAACTTCAACAAGATACACAGCAAGTATAATGAGCTCCAAGCTGAGAGCTCGGTCCTTACTATTTTATCAGTTTGTATTTCTTTGCAGCTCCATGTCCCTGTGTGTGATTGCATGTGTGCAGTGTGTGTGTGTGTGTGTGAGTGTGTGTCTGTCTGTGTGTCTTTCTGTCTGTGTGTGTGTCTGTGTCTTCCTGTCTGTCTTTGCGTGTAATTCTGTGTGTTTCTGTCTCTCTGTTTGTGCATGTGATTGCGTGTGATTGTGTGTGTGTCTGTCTGTCTGTCTGTGCGCGTGATTATGTGTGTGTGTGTGTGTGTGTGTGTGTGTGTGTGTCAACATTTAAACATAAATTACAGGCTAACAGCTGTGGCTTTAACAACATGGCAAAAAGATTCAAACACAAACAATAACAAATGTTTTCTCTCCAAACTGCTTCTCCGGTCTCAGTAAACAAGACTGCGTAATGAGCATGAATTGAATTTTATCGCTTAGACCTTTCTGTATATTTTCTTCTGCATTTAAACACATTTTATCTCAACGTCTATGTATCTTTCTTTGTCATCCAACTATCCATCAACTCATGCTGCAATTGCTTTTTAAAAATTCTTCCATATCTTGCCTCTCTCCCTCTCTCTCTCTGTATCTCTCTCTGTATCTCCCTCTCTCTCTCTCTCTCTCTCTCTCTCTTACTCCCAGTCTTTCTCTGCCTCTGTGTCTGACCTAGATTTGGACAGCCTTTCTTACACACACACACACAAAAATGCACACACACGCACACACACACACACTCTCATGCACAGACACACACACACACACACTCTCTCACACACACACACACACCCACACACTCTATAACACACGCACACACTGACACACACACACACACACACACAACCACTGTACCCGCAGGTGCTTAAAATCCTTGAGAATTGGTTGAATTTTGATGTGGTGTTTTTTCAAAGTCCGGAGATGTCTGGAATTTTGATTTTCTTTGCAAGGTTGAAATGGATGGAATTGATCAAGGTCATCATGAAGCACCCACTTTCAGACTGTATTGCTTATGGCTGGCACTGTGTGTGTGTGTGTGTGTGTGTGTGTGTATGTGCCTGCATGTGTGTGTGTGTGTCAATGTGTGCGTGTGTGTGTGTGTGTGTGTGTGTTTATACCTGTATGTGTACATGTGTGTCTGTGTGTGTGATTGTGTGTGTGTGTGTGTGTGTGTGTGGTTAACTCTCTTCTCTTCACTTCATTTGAGGCTGCTGTTTACTTGCGATAGTGTGATGAGAATTGTGCTGGCATGTTGCCCCAGACCAGACCAAAATACCCACGCACACACACACTAACACACACACACACACGCACACACAGCCCGCAGTGTACATCTCCAAATGTTGCTTCCGATACAATTGGACTTTAAAACATGCACGCATCTTCTTCTGTGTGGGAGGACTTGACTAAATTAGCGGACAGTGATGTCACAGAGTCACTTAGAGCTTTGGCTTCACGCAGAGTGAGAAGTTTGGACCATCTGCTCCATCATTATCCATAGCCGGGGCGTAAACAGTAAAGTAAATAAATAAATAAATCAATTTAGAAAAACGTGCCGCTGGGCATGTGTTGCAGCAAGTGTGTAATGGAGAGAGCAAGCTGGTATTAAACAGAGGTTAAAGGTGCAGTCGGTGATTCTGGAGAAACGCTTGTTGTCAAATTCAATGAATATCTACTAATGATCCACTATCCATCCAACTGTATTCAGTATTAATACACAGCCTAGACTCTGTAAACTTGCATGTTGCTAGCTAGGCTGGGTCCCTTTTTGTTTTAATAAAAACCAGATTTATTATCAGCCCAGACACAGTACAGACAGGCAGCGGATGGTGAGGAGATATTCACTGATTTTGACAAAAAGCGTTCTCAAGAATCACTGACTGCACCTTTAAGTGGTCGGAATCAGATACAGACACAAAAACCAGCTAGACAAGTTTTTTTTTGAGACATTCACAGGCTAGGAACGGCTCAATGCAAAATATGTTGGAGAGCATTTGTCAATACTAGTGTGTTCATTTTAATCAAGTTAAAGTGGCTATATGAGGAACATTCAGTTTGGGTTGATTCTAGTGCCCCTCTTTGGACAAAACAAGTGCTTTTAGGGATCCTGTAATGCACACACACACACACACACAAACACACACACACACACACACACACACACACACACACACACACACACACACACACACACACACACACACACACACACACACACACTACCCAGTCATTGACTTATGAATGGACAGAGGAGGCTGAATAGATAGATCCAACTCCCTGCTTGTTCAGGAGGCTAAAGTTTGTCAGTGTTTGTTTGGACAGTTCAGTTTCTATATTTGACCCGGAGCAGAGAAGCATAAGTTCAGAGAGCGACCACACAGAGAATTAAAGGTCCTAAGAAAAGGCTTCTATAACTGTAGATAAACCCAGAATAAATATATATAATATAACATACAGCTCTGGAACAAATTAAGAGACCACTCCAAATGTTCAGTGTCTCTGGTTTTACTATTTATAGGCATGTGTTTGAGTAGAATGAACATTTTGGTTTCATAATATAAACTACTGACAACATCTCTACCAAATTCCGAACCTGTATACAACATAGTCCTTTGACGTTTGCAGAATCGTTCAGATGAAGCTTTTTTTTTCGTTGCTTTTTTTCAAATAATTTCTATAGCTTTTTTGTGTATTTTTATCATTATTTTTGGGGGTATTCCTCAGTGCCCAGTCAGTCATTCTCACAGTTCAACCTGATGTAATAAAACAAATCAGAAACTGTAATTGAAATAGAGCAGATTACAATGTAAATCTGCAACAGTACACAGATTAAAGAGTATGAAAATAAAAGCATAATGTGTCAAAATAATGGTTGAGGTGAAGGTTTTATTTTGATAGCCTTTAGGGAAAATGGTTGTATTGGATGTAACATACAACTTATGATTCAATTTTAAGTTGGATTATTGTTTGACCCTTTGTGCTTGTTCCCCTGTCGGACCAATTCTTTTTTGTAGCAATATTGCTGCTTCCTGACGTCTCCACGGTACATTTGGTGGGTACTCTATTATTATTTATTATTTTAACAGTCAAGATATTAAAGACAAGTTCTTATTTACAATGGCGGCCTGACAAGCGTCAAAAGCCACTTATAGGGTAAAGCGGTGGGGGGCTAGAATGTTAATACATTAGACAGAAATACAATCTGTTATCATAGGCAATAAAACATGCTTTCCTTTGAGGTAACCAGTAACAGTGACCAGTAACATCACACTACTGAACAATACGTCAACAAATCAAAACAGCATCCAGAATCCACATTTTTTTAAATATTTAGGACGTCAATGTTTTGCCATTTGCCTAAAGTAGACTGCTATTACATCAACGGTGCCTACCATCTCTACCATTGTGTCCTTGAGCAAGACGCTTAACCCCAAACTGCTCCAGGGGTGCTGTACTATGGCTGGCCCTGCGCTCTGACCCCCTCTGGAGTGTGGTAACTTGAGAGGGGAGATGAGAAAAGACAACATTATTGACTAATAAAAATAACTTAACTTAACATTGTCGGGTAGAAATTCAACTTAATCCAGCATTTGGTGACTGTATCCTTCCCTAACTTTCAATACGTCACATTGTCTGTATGCGAACAAGCTCTTGAATGGGACCCTTGGCTCCTGCTTGTATTTCTCACACCAGGTCCAAATATCTTCCACACAGACAGAGAGGGGAAAGGTCATGACCCCTCTATTGTTTCTGACAATGTTGTTAAGTATGTACACAACTTATAAATGGTTGATTCTGTAGGCTGTTTCTGGTATGTTTGGACTACAGATCTTGTTGAAGAAATAGAAATGTGATTATTATTATTAAAAACCATTAGCTGTCTGATTTATGAAACATTTTCTTCTTTAAAACGTGCTGAAAATGCTTTTTTTTAAAGACCTGTGCATGGTATTAGTTTGATTTTTAAATTGAAAAAATGCCGTATTTAAAATATGTTGTGAAAAAAATAAAAGCTTCACCTTTTCTGGATGTTGAGGTGGGATATTGTCAAGTGTGTGTGTTTGTTTGTGTTTGTGTTTGTGTGTGTGTGTGTGTGTGTGTGTGTGTGTGTGTGTGTGTGTGTGTGTGTCCATAGCTCACAGTAACTAACATGGTCTCCTGATTAATATGATTACACGTAATCTGTCACACCAAGCACAATTACAATCCAACTCTATTGAAGACATTTCAATCATTTCCCAACTGTTACCATGGTATTTGTTCACATTTGCTTACACATTTTTTTTTAAATTAAAGGTGGAGTCAGTGATTCTAGAGAACGCTTGTTGACAAAATCACTTTTTGTGAAAATCAGTGAATACTTCTCTATACTGTGTGTGCGCTGAAAAAAATCCAGTGTTAATACGCAGCCTAGGCTCTATAAACAGGCATGTTGCTAGCTACGGTGCCCCCCTTTGTTTACAAACCCTTTGTCTACATACCAGTTTACAGAGTCTAGGCTGTGTATTAACACATTTTTCTCAGTGCACACACAGTACAGACAGCCATGTAGCGGATAATGAGGAGATATTCATTGATTCTGACAAAAAGTGATTTTGACAACAAGTGTTCTCCAGAATCACTGACTACACCTTTAACTTATTTCTTTATTTTCATATAGTTTCCAACAAAACAACTTAACTATCCCAAAACCAAAACATCCCATACAAAACTTCACCTTTGCACATATATCTGTGTAGCCTGTATGCGTTTGGAAACATTGTGTTTATACTAGTACAAAAAATAGATAAACAAAATAAAAATAAATAAAAAATCTTTCATTATTTTATGGTGTTAGTGTGATGAAAGGTGGCGATAAAGGTCTACTGTAGCCTATATGTGCAATACGTCGCTATACTATTTTCCAGTTAATATCTCCGTGTCTTCAGTGTACCTCTCTCTCTCTCTCTCTCTCTCTCTCTCTCTCTCTCTCTCTCTCTCTCTCTCCACCTCTGCCTGCCTGTCAGCTCGCTGCCTCGACCACGTAGCAGCTTCCTCGCAGCGGCGTGTGTGTGTGTGTCTATACTCTCCGTCTCTCGCTCGCTCTCTCTCCCTCCTTACACACACACACACTCTCACACACTCACACACAGTATCAGTAGCTCATGTAGGACCACGTAGCACCAGCTTTGGATTTTAACCCAGCACCAACACACCAGCGACAATGGATCTCTTTGAATTCGACTTTTTCAGAGATTGGGAGCTTGAACAACCATGGTAAGTCCTTCGCACATCGCTGTTATGTACGGTTTATATTTATATAGTCATTTACAGGTTTAAATGGGGGGATGTACATGTACGGACGTGGCATCCCACATGATTTTGAGGCGAATTCAATGTGTTTTCAGTAAATTGCTTGTTTTTTACCGGAGATATGTGAAAGGCAACCCTAAGTGAGCGAGTCCTCAAAGATATCATGCATTCTCTTTGTCACCGTTAAAGCTCCCGTTGTTGCTTCAGACGTAGCGTATTGCACACACACACACACACACACACACACACACACACACACACACACGCACGCACGCACACGCACACACACACACACGTGCAAACACACATACAGCAGCGCTATGCCGGCTTTTACCGTTTCATTGTGATATTATGGAATGTTTGATTTTTTGGATATGACCATGACATGGTTGGCTCGCGCACTGTATGAATGAATGGTGACAGACACGCAAGTTTGTCGCCCAAAAAATGGAAAAAATTAGATTTTTATTATTAGTATTTATATTAGTATAGTTTTGTTGGTAAACAGTTTAGGTGAGTTGGACAGATTCAGTCATTGATGAAGTTGGGTTGGGATGATTATGGGACGTCTGTGTGTGTGTGTGTGTGTGTGTGTGTGTGTGTGTGTGTGTGTGTGTGTGTGTGTGTGTGTGTGTGTACACAACTTGCCTTTGTGTGTGTGTGTGTGTGTGTGTGTGTGCAACTTGACTTACCTCTTGTATGCAGCCATGCAATCATGTTGAATCAATGCCCTTTAATGCATCATATCAACACATCACACCTTGTCACATACTGGTGTAATCTGCAGGCTAATAGGCATAATGTGACATGTCTAATCTTTATTGGTCCATACTTAGTAAAGACATTAGTTGATCATACAAATCAATTGTTTTTATGATGCATTCATTGTCACTACTTTAAAACACTCTCTTCTTCCAGCTTGTCCTGTGTGAAGAAATAACTGCTTTTCTCTGTTTTATATCACAGTAAATTAAATACCTTTGGGTCTTTACCATAACTATTCATCTTGCACATTTGTCATGGGCATTTTACCACTTTTTCTGCCATTTTAAAAACTATAAACTATTAATTTATCGGCGGAAAATACTGCCAGATTAAGCTGAAATAGAGCTATAGATCAATAAATGGCCTTGGCTGCTCTATCGGCTGATTTTGCTTATTTCAGACAGTATCTGTATCAGTTTGAAGTCAGGAATATTCCCACCTGTACATAGTGTGTCCACCAGAGAGCACTGATAAGTTGAGTTTTCTACACTGTGAAATGTTCTGCCCAGTGAGTCTCTTTGTCACAATATAAAAACGGATCGATATCTAGATTGTTTGGTTGTGAGTTAACGTTTTAAAATATCGATATCAGCGTTTGGCCTCAAGAATTCAATATGACTCAGACTACTGTATAATATGTAAGGATAATATAGTGGCAACTGGCAACCTAAATCCATATTGTTCAA
>OX442356.1:31013342-31018342 GCA_949357725.1 Hyperoplus immaculatus | reverse complement strand
TACAAAGGTATTTGATTTGATTTCATTCAATATATGGCAAGAAATGGCAGAAAAATAAAAAAAATATTCTAGCACTGGACAATTTTTTAGTTTTTGCTATTTTGCTTCCATAACATGTCTTATTTCATACAAGTGTAAATCAAAGGTCCATTATGTACATTTATGTGTTAATTTGACTAAATTTTGTCTGTTTGTGTCTGTATATTTCTCCTATACAACCATCTTTAACGGACATTATCTCAACATTAGTTTTTTTTTCCAATACTCTGAACCAAAAATCTCAACTTCTAAATCACTTGCATCAACAATCAAACAAATCCATCAACAAATGCTCAAAAACTAACACTTAGACAACACTAACACACAGATAAAAATGTCTTAAATTGCCGAAATGTTACATATTGCAATTTTTTTCAATATTAACACCAGCATATATGTTCCTTAACAACATAGTCATTTAATTCAGCTTATATCTCAAAAAAACAAGTAAAAGGGTTCAGTTACACTTTAAGGAAGCTTTCTACTAGTTAGAAAATCCTGGGGGCACCCTTAGCTCAGTTGGTAGGGCGTCCCCCTCCGCCCCCCCGGGCCGGGCCCAGCAGCAGACCCGGGTTCGATTCCCACCCTTTCTCTGCATGTCACTCCCTCTCTGCCCCATTTCACCTCTGTCTCTTCATACTGTCAAATAAAGCATGAAAATGCAAAAAAAATAAAAAAAAATAAAAAATCATCTGTATACTGTAGTGGACTATTATGCTTCAGGGCTGTAAGAACATTATGCCTTCAACAGCCGGTGTGAAACAGAGTTTAGGAGCTGCGGTTCACCTGGAGTGTGTGTGTGTGTGTGTGTGTGTGTGTGTGCGTGTGTGTGCGTGTGTGTGTGTGTGTGTGTGTGTGTGTGCGTGCGTGCGTGTGTGTGTGTGTGTGTGTGTGTGTGTGTGTGTGTGTGTGTGTGTGTGTGTGTGTGATAGCAGCCGTCCCTGTCCGTGGTGCTGAAATCTTTCATTAGTAAAAAACACAATACAACAATTTACACGTTTCATAATATGCAAATAAAAAGTTTAAGAAAAAAATATAAAAAATGTTGATAAATACATATTACATATTCCTTTTATTATATCGACAGATTTCTCCTTTTTGTTGTCCAAGCAACAGAATAAAGCTATAGTGCGTAATTTCTGTTTCCCCCTGTAAGGAATTCTGAGTGATTACAACAACAGAGATTTATTGTTGACTCAACCAAAACAATAAATCGCTGAAAGATCCTAAAACGCTTCATAAATCTTAAGGAACAATTCAAAACTAGTGATAATTCTCTGTGGATTTGTCACTTTTTGCACATTTAAAGATGCTTGGAGGAACTTTAAAATATTCCTGAAACAGTCTCATCTTTCTTGTGATGATCATAAATTACATGTAACATCAAACGAGACCATCAGTGCAAAGAATACTATTTTTATATTGTCCTTAATGCCTTTGTCATGGGTATACACTCACCCAGGAACAACAGCTGGCGTAGTAAAAACACTACCGCTTTTATCCAAAGGGGGGCGCACGAATTACCACAAACTGAAAATTCCTCGGAGCAGCTTTTTAATAGAGAAACTTATTGATCGGAGCTTGAAACCTCTAAGATATCGTTTCCAGATTTTTTAAACAAGTCTTCAGTTCTCGTGTGGTTTTGATGGATTCCAGAAACGTTATCCGGCCGTGTGCCAGAAAGTGTAGTTGTGAGGACTGTCAGTGATCCCGTGCAGACGTGGATAGATGAGAGAGCTGTGATATTACATACACATGTGTCTGGACCAGTTGTTTATACAACGTTTAACATGGAAGTTCTAAGTAATAATGAGACAGAATCTCCCCCCAAAACATGTCTCTTGTTTTTTTTTAAGTTTGGAAACAGTGTCAAGGCAAGATGACACACACACAAGGCCGCAAACAATAATTTCAAATGTAACATCTGTGACACATTAGGATTTAAAAAACGTCTTAGTTAGTATCAACTGAACTGCGTCTAGTACACTGACATTGGCTACAGGTTTTGCATTATTGAGATATCCTGACTTACACATCCTCCTGTGTGTGTGTGTGTGTGTGTGTGTGTGTGTGTGTGTGTGTGTCTGTGTGTGTCTGTGTGTGTCTGTGTGTGTGTGTGTGTACTTGTACAGGCATATCTTGACTATCTTGACTTACACATCCTGTCCATCTCATAAATGTTTGAATATATATGTATATGTTTGGCAATATCTAACTAATAATACATTTGTTATTTTGCATCTTTGAAAAAAAAAAATCTCGGTGTTGGATAAAGCCAGAGTTAAATTTTTTACCTCTTTACTATATACAGGTCTCTAAATCAGACAGTAAGCAACATATGATAACAGATGATGTTGACGCAAAACATGTGACATATTAGGATTTTTTTCAGAAATGTTAATATATATATAAAAATAAATATGCAGATTTAGCAATAACTCTAATTATGTGTATATTGTTATCCAATGTGCAGCTCTTATTGCATTACATTCATTTAGTGCATGTTTTTAGGGAACAAAATCCATCATAAATCAGACAATTAACAACATATGGACAAATCTTTCTGTAATAACCTTCAGAACAGAGCTTATGAGTATGGAACGTTTAGTTGATGTAAGTGCTTTAGAAGTTGAGTATTGAAAAAACTGATATTGAAATCATGGCCGTTACTTCAACAGACAAGGTTTAGTCAAATAAACGCCTAAATGTTCATCTTGATACTTTCATTTATCCTGGTATGAAAGAAGACATGTTATGGAAGAAAAATCGGCCAACAAGAAAAAAATGTTTTAGCCTGCCATCTCAGTCATTTTTAAAATGTTCTATAATCAAAGTATAAAATGTGGTATTTGCTAAAACCATTATAAGACAAGATTAATTTTATTATAAATCTAAAGCCCTGTTGAGTGTTTGCACTTGCTCTGTGTAAAGAGCAAAGCCATCTGCTTGGTGTTTTTTAAGTGTCTTTTAAGAAAAAAAAATATCAACCATCTGGAAGGGATATAAAAGTACAAGTTCCTCTCCCGAACATTCGTCTTTATCACGGAAAGTTTTACTCGACCGAGATGAAAAGAGACACACACACACACACACACACACACACACACACACACACACGTACACACGTACACACGTACACACACACACATACACACACACACAGCTGGTCTGTATGAGACATATTTTATGGGAGTGGAAAAAGGATTGGAAAGGAATTATTGGCGTGTCTTAAAGATGGAGTCAGCAATTCTGGAGAATGCTTGTTGTCAAAATCACTTTTTGTCAAAATCACTTTTTGTCAAAATCACTTTTTGTCAAAATCAGTGAATATCGCCTCACGATCTGCTACCTGTCTGTACTGTGAGTGTGCACTGAAAAAAATCTAGTGTTAATACGCAGCATATGCTCTGTAAACGGGCATGTTGCTAGACTGGGCCCTTTGATTACTGACCCTTTGTTTACATACCAGTTAACAGAGCCATATACACATTAAAACATACTTGTCAATGTTATATTCCATTTCTACCAATTCTGTTCTGAAAACGCCAATACCCCTTTAGACACTGCACCGTTAAATACACCTGATAACTGTTTCATTGTTTTTTTTAAAGAGTTTTTGGGCATTTTCAAGCTTTATTAGATAGTACAGAGTTGAAATGGGGAGAGAGAGAGAGAGAGAGAGAGGGGGGGGGGGGGGGGGGGATGACATGCAGTAAAGGTCCACGGGTCGGATTTTAACCCGCGACCACTGCAACGAAGGCCGGAGCCAATACGGTACGCGCTCTATCCACTACACCACCGGAGCGCCCCAACTTGGTTCTTGTTGACTGAAATCATTCACGCGTTTCACATTATCGTAAATTATAATTTTTTTGCTTCTGTTTTGAGTTTGTGTGCCAAATTTAAACTAAATAACAAAACTATTATAAAAACGACATGAGATCACACACAGCAGATTACCGTGACAAACATCAGCTGATTGGACCCAACAGGCGCTCAGTGGATCAACGGGGGTGATGAGAAGTCACTCATGAATGCTGCAGAAAATACAGCTCTGGAAAAAATGAAGAGACCACTTCAAATGTTCAGTGTCTCTTGTTTTGCTATTTTTAGGCATATGTTTGAGTAGAATGAACATTTTGGTTTTATACTACAAACTACTGACAACATCTCTACCTAATTTCCCCCCAAACATATTGTCATTAAGAGCATTTACATTAAGAAATGTAGAGATAAAGATTTAAGAAAAATCCAGACTGGTCTCTTCATTTTTTTTTTATACTACAAAAAGAAGCAAAAAAAAAAATCTCAAAATGTATCAGTGCTGTGGGGGCCTTTAGCTCAGTCGGTAAGGCGTCCCCCTCCCGGCCGGGCCCAGCAGCAGACCCGGGTTCGATTCCCGCCCGCGGTCGTTCTCTGCATGTCACTCCCCTCTCTGCCCCTTTTCACCTATGTCTCTCTGCACTATCAATAAAAAGCACCAGAAAATGTACCAGTGCTTGAAAATATATATTTTTGTCTGCATTGTCTTGCCTATAAAACATTTCACATTAACCCGCCAGCTTACCACACAAGAACACACAGGGATTGCTGTGCTGTGTTGAGTAATCATTTCCTGTTAAATGGTGTGTGGGGGGGAATGCATTTTCCTTGTCAATAGATGTGACTAAACGACTAAACGCCCTGTAACTGCTAATTAGACAATAAAGCAGAGAGCGTAATGTATCTATCTCCCCCACGGGATTAAGACACTAGGTTTCTGGTCTAATAAGAGTTTCACACCTTCAAGAGCTCATATTCATCTGTGTAGTTATTGCTCTAGAATGCTTTGTTATACCTTTTTTTTTTATAAAGATAACACTGATTAAAAATTATACCCTGCTTCATTTACTTTAAAAAAATGTTGTCAAAATCCCCTTTATTATCAAATTCAGTGACTGTCTCCTCAAGATCCGCTACTG
>OX442356.1:31000842-31008342 GCA_949357725.1 Hyperoplus immaculatus | reverse complement strand
GCAGAATGATCAAAGCCAATTTCATGCAGCCTCTGTAAAAGCAAATGGTGGTCAACAGTATCAAAGGCCTTTGAAAGATCAATAAAAAGTGCTGCACAGTGCTTTTTCTTGTCTAATGCTGTAACAATGTTGTCTACAACCAAAGTCACAGCAGAGACAGTACTGTGACCTGCCCTAAAACCAGATTGGTACGGGCTCAAAATGGAAGTTAGAAATGTTTTTAACTGATTATTAATAAGTGATTCTAGAATTTTTGCCAGGCATGGGAGTTTGGAAATTGGCCTGTAGTTATTAAGATTATTTTTGTCACCACCTTTATGTAAAGGAATTACGTGAGCTTTTTTCCAAATTTTAGGAACTATTCCAGAGGAGATGGAAAGGTTAAAAATATGGGTTATTTGTTTTGATATTATATGTGTCAAAAGCTTGATTGAAAACGGGTCCAAATTGTCCTCTCCCATGTACTTCTTGGGGTTGATGGCGAGGAGCGCATCTACAACAACACTTGTGGGAAGAAGATCAAGGCTGAAAATAGGAGTTTGAGAGACAGGCGGTACGTTACTACTGGTTGTAGAAGGTGTACATCCTCCATTCTGAAAGAGTTGACCAGGAGCTATGAAATGTTTATTAAAAGCTAAGCCTATCTCTTTTTGATCATTGAGAGTGTGACCATTTAATTTGATCTGAGTGGGAACTGCGCTAGAATTGTTCTTATTATAGTTCACAGCTTTCCAAAATAGTGCAGGGTTAGAGTAGCAGTCGGAGATTAATTCAAGGTAATATTCGGATTTGGCTTTCCTGACCATGGCTGTGCACTTATTCCTAAATTGTCTAAAAATAGTCCAATTGGTATTATCTCCAGAGCGTCTAGCTAGAGACCATGCTTTATTTCTTTCGGAAAATAAATCAGACAGTTCACTTGTAAACCAGGGGTTTGATCTATTTTTTACTCTATGCTTTTTAAGGGGCGCATGCTTGTTTATAATTGAGGTGAAAGTATTGATGAAATAGTCTAAGGCTAACTCAACATCCGAAATTTCTGTAGTGAGTTGAATGTCACTATGACGGAGATCACTTAAAAAGGCTTGCTCATTAAAACCTTTAAAATTACGCTTAATTATGATTTTAGGTTGAGATCTTTTTAAATGAATACTTCTAATACAGGCCACTGGGCAGTGATCACTAATCCCAAGATCAAAAACACCAGCTGAGACTATTTTATTTATTTTATTTGATAGGATTAAATCGATTAAAGTTGATTTTGCTGAGTTTTTTAGATTGGGTCTTGTGGGCTCAGTTATTAATTGTGTAAGATTAATGCTGCTACAGATTTCTTTGAAAGGTTCAGAGGCACCAGAAAGCCAATCAACGTTAAAATCACCCATCACAATTACCTCTCTATTTACATAGCTGGAGAGCATATGTGTTAGATCGTTTAAGGAGCTAGTTACAGCTGAAGGGGGCCTATACACACCAATTACAACAAAAGAATCATTTGACGATAAAGATAATTCTAGCGCGATAAATTCAAAACAATTTGGAACAGAGACAGCATGTAAAAGTGTTACAGAATAACAGGATTTAACATAGACAGCCACTCCCCCACCCCTTGCATTTCTGTCTATTCTGAATAAGTTATAATCATTAATTGCCACAATAGAGTCATCTGTACTCTTCTTTAACCAGGATTCAGTCAGAATCAAAACATCTGGGTCTGCCTGGGACACTAAAATCTTTACGTGGTCTAATTTATCATGCTGCAATAAACTTCTAATATTTAGATGAAGAAAACCCAAGCCCTTTCTTGATTTGAGAATTTGTGGGGAATTTAGTTTAGAGCTAGGAAGCATGGCTTGTTTTTCAGGGTCATACAATACAGGTTTGTGCCTGTAGAGGGATCCAGCGTTAGAAGTAGCAGATGGATGGGTCATTGGAGGTGAGAGAGGGCAGTCAGGTGTGATGTCCAGAGCTGGAGGAAGGTTTGCAGCACAGATGGAAGGGGAGTATAATTCATGTTGAGCAGGACAATAATTCACGTTTGTTTCATTATGTTCACTACTTAAACAAATGAAGTGGCGAAATAAAGATATTTCAGTAGTTCTCATTTCTCTTGAATGAATGGACCCAGTTCCCCAAAGTGATGTTCTGTGTGTGTGTGTGTGTGTGTGTGTGTGTGTGTGTGTGTGTGTGTGTGAGTGTGTGTGTGTGTGTGTGTGTGTGTCTCCCTTGGGGCGATTCCGAGGAGGGGAGAGCCAGAGGGATTACAAGTTAAATGGTTTGGGACTTGAGAAATGAACAGAAATATTAATATTTAGTTTAAACTTCCTAATGGAAATCTCTGTAACTGAATAAAGCATTATATTTGATCAACAGCCCACAGTAAGTGCATTAAAATGTACTAAATTACTAAACCCATTCCAATATTATACAGTGTGTTAGCAGAACATCTAGTGGTATAACACACCCCAGGCTCTGTAAACATGCATTTTGCCAGCTACGGTACGCCCCCTTTGTTTACATACAAGTTTACAGAGCCTAGGCATTCTCCAGAAACCCTGACTCAATCTTTAATTTAACAATTATATTTATTAGATATATTTGAGTTCTAATCTATTAGATAGACAGACAGACAGACAGAAAGACAGACAGACAGACAGACAGACAGACAGACAGACAGACAGACAGACAGACAGACAGATAGATAGATAGATAGATAGATAGATAGATAGATAGATAGATAGATAGATAGATAGATAGATAGATAGATAGATACTTAATTGATCCTGAAGGAAATTCTGAAAATGATTAAAACTGATTAACAACTGCTCAAGTGTTATTCACCATAATAAATACGTGTGCTAATAACTTAAAAGTTGATTGTCAGAAGGATCCCACTCTCCATTTGCTGACATTTACTCACTGTCTTTATCACCTCAGTCATAATTATCCTGTCTCTCTCTCTCTCTCTGTCTTTCTCTTTCTCCCTCTCTCTCCCTCTCCCTCCTTCTCTCTCCCTCTCTCTCTTTCTCTCCCTCCCTTCCTCTCTCCCTCTCCCTCTCCCTCTCTCCATCTCTCTCTCTCCCTCTCTCCCTTCCTCTCTCCCTTTCTCCATCTCTCTCTCCCTCCTTCCCTCCTTCCCTCTCCCTCTCTCTCCCCCTCCCTCTCCCTCCCTCCCTCTCTCTCCCTACCTCTCTCTCTATTAACCTTTTACTATCTCTCTCGCCCTCTCTTCCCTTCACAGGACCTGATAATACATTTGTTATCTTCCTATTCCCTAATTAACAAGCCCACACTCTGACCAAGTCTTTTTTATCGCAATTACTCTGCCCTAATGTCTACTTGGACGTCCACTATTTCATTGTGAAGACCAGACATTGCCGTTGAATAGGGAAACATTTTTAACTTATAGATATCATCATGAAACTTTGCCAGTTGATTACTGACATTAAAACAAGTATTTTTAAGTTTTTCGGAAATGTTTGAATAAATATGCAAATTTGGCAATATCTAGGCTAGGTTAAAGCTGGGGTGGAGGATTTGGGGAGAAAATGGCAGTTTGGATAGAAATTCGAATCCAAATACCTCCACGAATCCAAATACTCTCCACTTGTTCTCTTTGGTCCCTCCCCTATGGTCCTTCCCTGACACGCTCTACACCAACAACGTCGTGCCAAAGTAAAAATACAGTCCCAACAGCCAATAAGAACAGAGAATCGGTGCCTCGCTCTTATTGGTCAAAGTGTACAGCTCATGTTAATTTTGACGAAATCCCATACCCCAGCTTTAACATGAGTGCATTTGCATCTCTTTCTAAATCTAGATTCTTGATGTTGGATAAAGCCAAAGTTCTAAAATCTTCATTTCATTTTTACAACATATTATAGTCCAAAGTATTTACTGGACAGATTTTGGATACAGATTTGTTTTATTTAATAAAGAAAATACAATGCACAGGTCTTAAAAATGCATTTTTGACATGTTTTTAAGAACAAAATGTCTCATAAATCAGACAGTTCAGCACATATGAATAAATTCTTCTGTGTTAACCTTCAGAATAGTGCTAAGAATGATTATGGAAAGTTGCGTTGTTTGAAGTGTGTGTGTGTGTGTGTGTGTGTGTGTGTGTGTGTGTGTCTCTGAGTCTCTGTGTCTCTGTGTGTGTGTGTGTGTGTGTGTAAGTGCGTGCCTGCGTGCGTGCGTGTGTGTTTGTGTGTGTGTGTGTGTGTGTTAAGTTGATCTAAGTGCTTTAGAAGTTTGAAGAGATGAGCCTATGGTCTTAGTCTTTTATTCCTCCCACGCTACAGGTTCATGGGTCGTCTGTGTGATAGCCATTAGCATTCTCTTTCACTGTTGAACTATAACGTCTCCTCCTCAGTGGAATTGCTCTTACGGTTTTGCATCTACCATTCAAAAGAAATGGTGATCTCATGTGTTGTGTACATTTGACATTAAAAAGCACTAAAACACATGTTATAGTTGTTTTATAAAAATTTCCTTTGCATCCTTATTCTAGCATTTGCATTTTTATTTGTATCGCGCTTTTCATACTGAGCTCAAAGTGCCTTACAGAGATTTAAAGGTGCAGTGTGTAATATGACATCAACCATTTGCACAGGTACAAGTACAAGTGCGTTGGGATTCTTTTGCGAATCTCCCTGAGTCAGCTTCAATAAAAACAATGTGATATATAAATAACATTATAACAGGAAAATTCAAAAAATAAATAAGAAATCGTAAAAAAGTAGAAAATAGCTATTCTCTCTTAAAACAAATTATAATACAATAGAATAGAATTAATATTGCACACTTAAATTGTACTACGATGTGTAGAGCACTAAACATTATATGTTATGAGGTCGACTACTGTCCATTTAGTCCGAGGTGTGGGGTGAAGTACTTTCCTCCCATCTTAATGTCTTGTGCTACCAGTCTCACAGCAGCAGGGTAAAAGCTGTTGTGGTAGCGGGCCTTGTGGGTGGAGATGCTCTCTGGCCGGCGATGTCGCAGGTTATAGCCAGAGTTCTCCCACCTGAACAGAGCATGAGCTGGGTGATGTTTGTCCCTGAGGATGCACTGTGCTTTCCCCCTGCAGCGCTGTGTGTACAGTGTGTCCATGGAGGGGAGGTTGGAGCCAGTGATTCTCTCTGCAGTCTTTATGACCCGTTGAAGCGACTTCCTCTCGGACAGTGTGGTATTTCCGAACCACACCGTGATGGCATTGGAGAGGAGGCTTTCAACGAGTCCTCTGTAGGCCTGTGTGAGGGGCTGACCTTTAATTCCAGTCTTCTTCAGCAGCCTGATGAAATATAGCCGCTTCTGTGCTTTCTTCAGTGTTTTAGCAGTGTTTTGGGCCCAGCTCAGGTTATCCGTGATGTGAAGACCAAGGAACTTGTAGCTGTCAGCCCACTCCACCGTCGTCCCCTTGATGGTGAGCGGCTGCAGAGTGGGGGCTTTCCTACGGAAGTCCACAATTACCTCCCTTGTTTTGTCTATATTTAGTACTAGGTCATTGTCCTCTCCATACATGGAGTTCTAGAAAGTTCTAGAATGCAACACTCCCTGGGTAACCCCAACCCTTTCGAATAATAACAGAAGCTACAGTGGCCTTCAAGGACAAGAACAATGCTAAATGTTAAAAAATGCACCTGATGACATTCCAACTATGACACTTTCAAGATGGCGGCACTAGGCCTTGGTCCAAAATATGCAGAAATATGGACATATATGAGACCCTTTCGAAGGGAAAAAATAATAATTAAAAAAAAAAATTCAGCTATTATGCACTAAATTAAATGTACTTATGGATATTATAATTACTTTCTACAAAATCTGTTAGGAAATAAAACCAAAATTCTACACACTGCAGCTTTAAAAAAACAACAGAAAAAGAAAAACAGCAAAGAAAATCAAGAGAAAAAAAATGAAAAGAATCCAACCCTCCAACCCCCACAGACATACACAGAGACATACACAAATACATACACACGCAGACACACAAACTCACATACTCACACTCACGCATCCTAGCTGTCACTAAAGAGACATGAAGAGACATGGCTGGGTAGCGAGAACAATACTGTTAAAGCTATAGTGTGTAACATCTGTTACACCAGTTTGTAAACTTTGCCATACTTACAGAGAGAGTGTTGTGGCGCTGATAGGCTTGAATCAACTTTGTTTCAACTCGTTTGGGCGATGGCTTGACTGAAACCAGTATTCATTTAAATAAAAAAAGTTACGCACTATTGCTTTAAATGAATCTGTTGATCACCTTAAACCTGCAGCTTTTTCAGCCAGGGCAGTTTTTGAACATTTCCTTCAGTGAAAGAGCTTTTAACAATGGATCCTCAGTCCAGCTGTGTGAGTGTGTTGTTTAGTCTACCGCTGCTACCACATTGTGTAACCCTCGATTTGAGCCAAAATACGTCAGACACACACACACACACACACACACACACACACACACACACACACACACACACACACACACACACACACACACATCTCCCTTTATTTTTAGAAAATTAAAGGGAGAGCCAAAATACGTCAGGCAGGCGGGAGCAATTTACTTGCCTCACTGATAAACAATAGAGGATTGTATTGTCCAAACGGTTCGCTATGTAGAGTTGATTTTTAGTGTCCCTGTGAGTGATAGGGCCATAAATAAGGTATTATTTAATGAAGTATGGGACGTGATGGTTGTATGTGAATATTAGCATTATTAGCATAGCAGCATTTTTATACAGTAAAGACAAATTTACAGTCTTAAGGCCTTTGCACACCGGGCGCGTTTTATTCGTGCGATTTATCCGTTAATTAACGAACGTATACAGAGTCAATACAAGCTTCCACACCAGCTCCGTCATTTCGCACCACGAATTTGCGTTTTTTATTTTTTCGAACTGAGTTCGATTTTTCTGGGACGTCGCTTCTTAAAGTGAGACGCGACAAAATTCACATTTCAAAACATTCGCTTTTACGTTGCGTTTATTCGCGTCGCGCCCGGTGTGCAAAGGCCTTTAAACTTAAGATCTTGAGGGAAATTTGAATCTGGACCAAAATTCTGTGGAAGTCCAGTGTGATGTCATTGGGCAAGACGCTGCATGGGCCATTTAATTACGTGTGTGTGTGTGTGTGTGTGTGTGTGTGTGTGTGTGTGTGTGTGTGTGTGTGTGTGTGTGTGATCATTCCTGGTTGATTACTTAAAGGTGGTGTATGTAGTGTTTCTACTGTCTACCTCAACAGAGCAGGAGAAAGAATAAGACAGTCATTGATACTGTGGTAACTGGAGTACTCTGGACAGTATTATGTATGACCTAATTCAATGTCCGATGCTTGACACACACACACACACACACACACACACACACACACACAAAACTTAAGGTCCACAACATAATATTAGCTAACACAAACTTATTTAGGAGCAAAACTATTGTTACATTAACACAAATAAGTATACCCTCCATTCTCTGTTTTAAATTTAATACTGACCATGTG
>OX442356.1:30995842-30998342 GCA_949357725.1 Hyperoplus immaculatus | reverse complement strand
AGAGAGAGAGCAGAGAGAGAGAGAGAGAGAGCAGAGAGAGAGAGAGAGAGCAGAGAGAGAGAGCAGAGAGAGAGAGAGCAGAGAGTCTTTAACTCAGACCTCAATCAAGCAGAACATGCCACGTTTATTGACCAGCCACCCGTTTAAAAACTAGTTGGAAACAGATGAGTGTCCAGGATGTCTTGTGTGTGCAGGGCGAGACACGGCAGGCTAAAACGATTTTTGTCTATTTTGCTTCCATAACATGTCTTGTTTCATACCAGTATAAAAGGTCCATAATGTACGTACATTGAGGTGTTTATTTGACTTATTCTTGTCTGTTTGTGTTTGTTTATTTCTCCTATACAACCATCTTTAAACAACCATTATCTCAACTTAACGCTGGGGTATGTGATTTAGGGAGAAAATGGCACTTGGGATAGAGATTCGAATCCAAATACCTCAACCGCTCCACTTGTTGTTTGGTCCCTCTCCTATGGTCCCTCCCTGACACGCTCTACACCAACAACGTCGGTGCCAAAGTGAATGGACAGTCCAAACAGCCAATAAGAACAGAGAATCGGAGCCTCGCTCTGATTGGTCAAAGTGTACAGCTCATGTTAACTTTGACCAATCAGAAAATCATATACCCCAGCTTTAAGTTTTGTCAATACTCTGAACCTACAATCTAAACATCTAAAGCACTTACATCAACTAAATTTCCATAATCATTCTTCAGGTTATAACAGAAGGGTTTGTTCATATGTTGTTCATTTTCTGATTTTTTATCAATTTTGGTCTTAAAAAAACATACGCAGAAAGGAAAATCCAGCGCACACACTGTACGGACAGGTAGCAGGGTTGTGAGGAGATATTCTCTGATTTAAAAAAAAAGTGATTCTACACACTGTATCTACATTATACCTGCCTCTGCTATGGTTTCTGCATTATCACCAGCGCTGTTTACTTTGCATAGAGACGGTTGCAGCAACAGAACAGATCATTTTTTTATTATTATTTTTTTTTAAACACACAGACAATAGCAGCACTGCATAGACAGACACTCATACGTTCCCCTGTGAAATACCCATGACACGGTAAAATCCCCGACACATTTTAACATTCTCCGGAGATCCCGCCGGTGCACGGAAAAGCAATCACCTCTCGTCTGAAAGCATTTAAAACAATAGGAACGGGTGTGTGTGTGTGTGTGTGTGTGTGTGTGTGTGTGTGTGTGTGTGTGTGTGTGTGTGTGTGTTCAAAACGAAAGCTATATGGACTAAAACCCCACCGTAACCTAACACCCCCATCAAAATGTGCTAGTGGAGAGAGCCAGCAGGCCAGGCCAAAGCAGGTGCATATAAGTGTAGGTACTTGAGCCATAAAGAGACTCCCCTCTTGAGAACATGCAGATGTGTAATTTACGTGTGTGTGTGTGTGTGTGTGTGTGCCCGTGTGTGTGTGTGTGTGTGTGTGTGTGTGTGTGTAAAATAAAAAATCCTGAGCGCACAGACACCAGGCCTTTTAAAAAGATGTTTTACTGGATTATAGACGAGGTGGTTTGACATCATATCCTCTGGTCTGGATTGCTGCCCGATAGCCAACACACACGCACACACATACACACACACACACACACACACACACACACACACACACACACACACACACACACACACACACACACACACACACACGTCTGTTAGTGGTAAAACCAGAAGGTAAAACACTAGGAAAGACTGAATGGTAAATGGTGTCTCTTTGCCCAGGGACACTTGGACATGTGGCGGGGAGACGGGGGATCGAACCTCCGACGCTGCAACCCAGAGGCGATCTCCCTACACACTTTGCCACTGCCACCCCCAAAAATAAAATACACCTCGACTTCACAGGGGAGAATATTCTAGATCGATAAGCATGGATTTCTTCTTCTGACTTTTCTAACTAACGCCATGAAAAAAGTCTATAAAACATTTTTGAACCAGGATTCCTACTTCGGCTCAAATGTCTTTAAAGAGGACCTATGATGCTTTTTGACTTTTATGACCTATAAACGTTGTTATGATGATTCATAGTCATGCTTAACCATACTAAATTATCAAATAATGACTTACATGCATTTCGACATATTCCCTGCTGACCGTCTGGGGTGTCTGTGCCGAGCACTAAACACTATTCTAGCCAGTCGAGAAGTCACGTGTTCAAAGCGGTCTACCCTTTCATAATTTGTGCCGTCGCATAAAACTTTGTGACGTCTCCACGCGGATGTTTCCATGTATGGTAATGCTGTCACTTCCCTGTTCGCGTCTGCCTCGCGTCTGCCTCGCGCCCTTATAGGTCCATGCTCGCGCTTCCCGCCACTGAAAGTGTTCCGGAAGGAAGGTAACCAATCACAACGGAGTGGGGTTTGCAGGAGGGGGGGGAGGGGAGCGGAGATGGCCGAAGCACAGGCGGAGGGAGCCGAAGCACACACACTCAAGTGTTGACAGGATGTGCTGGATCGCCAAAATAAGAGAAAGAG
>OX442356.1:30985842-30988342 GCA_949357725.1 Hyperoplus immaculatus | reverse complement strand
CTAACATAATGGCTTTGGGAGCCCGGTGAAACAAAGGATTACAGAGAGAGTGATGTTGAAGTGTGTGTGTGTGTGTGTGTGTGTGTGTGTGTGTGTGTGTGTGTGTGTGTGTGTGTGTGTGTGTGTGTGTGTGTGTGTGTGTGTGTGTGTGTGTGTGTGTGTGTGTGTGTGTGTGTGTGTGTGTGTGTGTGTGCGCGTGTGTGTGTGTGTGTGTGAGAGATACAATGAAAACCAGTCCCTCCCACTCATTTTTCGAGTGCAAACGCTTTTGAGTTGAATAATTGTCAGAGCAAATATGTGTGATACGAGTGATGTTGAAGTGTGTGTGTGTGTGTGTGTGTGTGTGTGTGTGACTCTGTACTGTACTCTAGAGGCCGTTCTAAAGCCATCTCATTCTCTCAACCACATTCATTGTAATTGTGTGAACTGAAATTGTCCCTCACCGCTCATTGTACAATAATCAAATTGATGCTTTTGTGAATGTGAGCTCTTAAATTACATCAACAGTTTTGAATGATTTGGCGTTTTATTACACGGCACTGATAAATACTGCGTTGTAATTGGTCAATTGAAAAAGGCATTCTACGGGCCGTTATTTCTCGATAATGAATGGCCACTGTTGTGGATATTTCACAGTTGCTATGGACCTATTAGACAGATTCAACATGTCATATCAATCTGCTGAAAGACGTCTACAAACAGCTACATACTACTCCTTTAAAAAACGATGGAATATTTTTTCAGTTTTTTGTTCATTCTTGCTCCCTCTTTTGTAGTGTTTTTACTGCCCCAGCTGTTGTTCCTGGGTGAGCGTGTACCCATGACAAAGGCATTGAGAAAAACTATATACAAAAAGCATTCTTTGCACTGATGGTCTCGTTTGCTGTTACATGTCATTTATGATCATCAGAGGAAAACATGAGACTGTTTCAGAAATATTTAAAGGTTCCTCAGAGCACCTTTAAAATGCTAAAAATATCTACTCAAGTAGGTGGGCTTCGTAAATATACAGACCCTACCTTTAAAATAGGGAAATCCTTTTACATAGTGTGTGATATGTCTGATGTGTGTGTGTTGTTGTTGTTATTACTTCAATAGTATAATGTGACACACAGAACACAGAGGAGCTCTCGCCTGTTTATCTCTCCATCAGTGTCAGGCAGCAAAGTCTGTGTGATGTGCATTAAACAAAGCAGGATGTATACAAACGTGTGTATGTGTGTGTGTGTGTGTTTGTGTGTGTCAAGGCTCTTTCTCATTATAATACCTGCTCACATGTCACTTACACGCACACACACACACACACACACACACACACACACACACACACACACAAAGATACAAAGCAGCGATTTCTGATATCCTCCTTTTCAACGATCCGATCCACCTAAAAGCTCTTTTGTGTGTGTGTGTGTGTGTGTGTGTGTGTGTGTGTGTGTGTGTGTGTGTGTGTGTGTGTGTGTGTGTGTGAGGTATCTTGGATCTCCTTACTTTTACTATCCAGGAATGCCTGCAGGTATTCCTCTGATGAATGCTGTCTGAATGAACACACACACACACACACACACACACACACACACACACACACACACACACACACACACACACACACACACACACACACACACACACACAAACACACACACACACACACACGACACACACAAACAGCGTTGTTGAACAGACACTTCAAACAAAGCTTTTGTCTGCCGCCTGACAGCTATTCCTCTCTCTTCCTCTCATTATCCCTGTCATTCCAAAACAGCCCACCCACACACACACACACACACACACACACACACACACACCACAAATGCATTCACTCAAGTTTTTTTTTTGCCTAATTAAGCCATCTGGTTAAATGCAGGTTAAGTATAAATAAAGAGCTTTATTTTTTTACAACAGCACTTGAGCTAAAAGCTATAACAATGCTCAGAATTAGCTGTGTAGAATTTTTAAAAGGCATTAACATGAATAATGGGATTAATTGTTATGCGGTTTGTAGTGCTGACTCCATTTCTGGCAGCGGCTTCGACAGTTGAAGCGTGGGTTCATTTTTGAAGTAAAATAAAAAAAAGAGTATTTTCCTTTTTAGTCATGATTTTGGACCGTTTTGTGAACATGAACAAAGACCCATTGTTTTCACTGAGAGGAGGATTTTACACACGGCATCTAGCACTTAAAGACCTACTTTACGGTGGAAATATGAGGGTGTACTGAACTCTGAGATCCTATGTGGTATAAATGTGCAAAAATGTTAAGAAATTGGTTCATCCTAGCCTGAGAAAAGGCAGAAAGAGTGTTTTATGGTCTCACTGTCTGTCTAACCCTACATTTTCCATTGGTAAAATGTAGGGTTAGGATTAACAGGACAGCTGGGCCAAGGGAAGACAAACCTCATTCATTATATCATCAAGAGCCCTTGGAGCAATTTGGGGTTAAGTGCCTCGCTCAAGGACACAATTGTAGAGATGGTGGGTAGACCGCATATGTAATAGCA
>OX442356.1:30975842-30978342 GCA_949357725.1 Hyperoplus immaculatus | reverse complement strand
AATATCTACCTCATTATGAGATGCATATAAAGTAAGAAGGACTTTTAATGCAACTTAAGACATGAATAGCTGTTTTCTAAATTTCAAAGACTCTGCAGGTGAATAGGGAAACATTTCTAACTCGTAGATATCATCATGAAACTTAGTTGAGTACGTATATTAAATTAAACATTTTTTTTTCGATTACTTACAACCGGGTTCAACCTGTTTGGAGAGCCGTAAACAGATATTAATGAGTATTGTTTGTGGTAGCAAGACTCTGCCGGTGAATAGAGGAACATTTTCAACTTAAATATATCATTTTATATGAACGTTGAGTCTGGAATAAAGTGTTCATTCATTCATTCATTCATTCATTCATTCATTCATTCATTCATTCATTCATCATGAAACAAATAAAACATTGATTACAATTTTTCAGAAATGTTTGATTACATGTGCAAATTTGGCTATCTCTAACTCATTATGCATGAATTAGCATCTCTTTAAAGCTACTAATCTAATGTTGGATAAAGCCAGAGTTAAAATCTTTATTTTATTTGTTTGAGTTGTATAGGAGAAATATAGTTACAAGGTTCGGGCAAATAAACACCTGCATGTACATTTTCGACCTTTTTATTTTTACTAGTATGAAAGAAGACATGTTATGGAGGCAAAATAGCCCAAAAATCTCATATAATTGACCAATGCTTTTGCCTGCTGTGTCTTGCTTAAAGTAAATTACATGTAGCATAATAATTCTTAAGCTTTCGAGGTTTACATTTTGTAGTCAGCCCTCCTAAAGTTAGCTGCTGTAGCTGTTAAAACTATTTCCCTTCCCAAAGCCCCCCCCCCCCCCCCTCACACACACACACACACACACACACACACACACACACACACACACACACACACACACACACACACATATTTGGACTGGATTTATTCCTCTACTGGGAGATTTTAGATTTCAACATTACCCTCATGCGAGTAATTCTCATCTCCCATTCCGCCCAGTAATAATTACAGACAGGAATACAGTTTTTTCTTTGGGAAACTCACCGGTCCAATTATAACGATGTCTTTAGCCGCCGTTCGGACAGATTTACTTCTCCAGAGGACGCACGGTAATACGGTTATTACTTTCGCAATCCGGTAATTTAAAAAATCCAGTCCGGAGGAGATCACACATGTGGGTGTATTCTCCCCCCCCCCCCCCCCCCCCCACTACGCTTGTATCAATTCCAGCTGCAAAAACCTACTGTTTTTCGATGATTTTCTTTAATTTTTTTTTATTTTTTATTTTTACATTTCACAAGACAAACATAACATAACACACATATACATACAAACATAAATGCATACATGAAAGTAGGTCATCTTTACTGTTAAGGAATCATATATGTATCCAAATTCATATTAAATTAATGGTAGTGTTGGTTCTATTATAGTTTTTGTCCTGTCCAAATTATAGTCTATGTGTATTAATGTCATATTGCTCAGTTTCTTGGGGGGAGATTTCAGTAGTGGAGCTGTCATGGAGGAACTTGAGAGGGGATTCTTTATTATTAACAGGTTAAGTGGCAAGATAAACAAGATTAAAATAGCAAAAAAAGATGTGCATAGACAAACATAAATGCACGGGAGGGACAGAAACATAAACATACAATAACAACTCATAAGGATGAAGGTGAAGGAAGGTATTTCCCCAACACATGTTATGAATCTGAAAACAACAAATTTGAACAAACAACAAGTAAACATTAGGCGTTGTTTTGTTGAAACACAGCACACACACACGCACGCACACACACACACACACACACACACACACACACACACACACACACACACACACACACACACACACACACACACACACACACACACACACACTCATCTTTACAACCATCATGCCGATGCAGCGAGATCTGTTTCCTCTCTCATCGCTGTTCTGGAGACAGTTTTATGCGTAGCAGGGAAGTTCTGATTGATCTCTGCGGGAGGATAATACACACACAAACACGCACACGCACACGCACACACACACACACAAACACGCACACACACACACACACACACACACACACACACACACACACACACACACACACACACACACACACACACACACACACATACACACACACACACACACACACACACACACACACACACACACACCTGACACCAGAATTTCATTTGGAATGGAATGTAGTGAAGTTACGACGTCTTAATCAGTGAGGACGGGCCACTCTCCTGCAAACACCCCCAAACCCCCCCCCTCACACACACACACACACACACACACAGACACACACAGGCACACACACACACACACACACACAGCCCCCCCCCCCACACACACACACCCACTTTGTGATTTAGCTTCATATGAAACAATTTCGCCCAGTGTGCAAGCAATCAATTTGAAAAGTGATTGTTATTGCTTACCAACTGTTATCCAAACATTTCTCATCCCATAAGACAATTTGCTGTTATTGTTTTGAATGATGCGGCC
>OX442356.1:30965842-30970842 GCA_949357725.1 Hyperoplus immaculatus | reverse complement strand
CGTTTAGTTTAAGGATTATCTAACATCATTGAATGTAACTGGATAGTCCTTCCAGAAATATTACATAAGATCGGTTAGAGTCGTTTCCTTCCCTATGAAGAAGAAACTGCATTATTCATGTGTTCATTAACCTCCCCAAATACAGCCAATTTCACCCTGTGTGTGGTGTGTGTGTGTGTGTGTGTGTGTGTGTGTGTGTGTGTGTGTGTGTGTGTGTGTGTGTGTGTCTGCGTGTGGTGTATGTGTGGTGTGGAATGTGCGTATGTGAATGAGAATGAGATAAACGGTCTAACTGACTCCCTCTCATACGTCTCAACCCTCTAAAGCAGCAGTAGCTTTATTAAACACAATCACTTCGTGTTACTGGTTGTAAAATATCTTGCTTTTACAACTGGATATATTGACCAAACAACGAATATTATGTACAATGAAACAGCCATGTTACAAATTGTTCTCATCCGGTGTTTCCAGTACGCTATAAATAATATTTATATATATATCATTTGTTTGTTATTCTTAACCAAATGTCACGCTTGAATTACTAGGCTGTAGATGCTGCATCATTCTGGTAGGATTAGGATGAGAAAAAAGCTTTGTTTATTCAGGCACTGGTCAATTTTTAGATGTTTTGGCTATTGTGCTTCCATAATGTTTCTTCTTTCATACCTGTAAAAAATCCAAAGTCCAAAATGTAGATTTAGTTGTTTATTTGACTTAACCTTGTCTGTTTGCGTCTGTACATTTCTGCCGTACAACCACTTTAAAAGAACATACATCAACTAAACTAAGATTTTAACCCTGGGTTCCTCCACCATCTAGATATTTGGTTTTTGAGGAGATGCAAATTATTTATGTTGTGCTATTGTAAGTAATCAATGGCAAAAATTCATGATGAAATGTATAAGTTAGAAAATGGGACACTTTTCACCTGCAGTGTCTGGCGTTAATATGAGCGTGACAGTTTTTTAAATGTCAGAGAACTGGATGAAAAATCGACTTTTGTCTTTGGAGCTTTTTCCTCATCTTTCACAGATCTGGTTCCAAATATAGAAACTGCTGAAACCTCGTCTGACAGCCCTTGTCCTTTTCTAAATGATCAAATCATGTAATTTGACCATTAAATTAGCTGTCATTGAGTGTCATAAAAAGGAATTCTCGAGCTACTCTGTGTGTGTGTGTGTGTGTGTGTGTGTGTGTGTGTGTGTGTGTGTGTGTGTGTGTGTGTGTGTGTGTGTGTGTGTGTGTGTGTGTGTGTGTGTGTGTGTGTGTGTGTGTGTGTGTGTGTGTGTGTGCGTGTGTGAGTGAGTGAGTGAGTGGGTGAGTGCGAGCGAGCCTGTGTGTGTGTGTGTGTGTGTGTGTGTGTGTGTGTGTGTGCGTGCGTGCGTGCGTGCGTGCGTGCGCTACTCAAGGTGCTATAAAGCATCATATATCAGTACTGAAACGAACTGTCCTTCCAGCACTCATTGCTTGAGAATCCGGGGTCAGGTTAATAATGATTGCGGCCCCATTAATTTAACTGGCGCGGCCCGGACGGGACCCTCTTAAGGGCTGGCATGTGTTTAATTAATAATGTGGTCAGTGGTCACCTCTCGCTCCTTGTTCCTCTCTGGATGAATAAAGAGGGCTTTTAATCAAGCCTAGAGGAATGGAGAAAATGAAATACTTAATGGTGCTACGAGGAACTTTTAAATATTTCTGAAACAGTCTAATTGTTCCTCTGATGATCATAAATAACACGTAACAGCAAACGAGACCATCAGTGCAAAGAATGCTATTTTTATAGTTTATCTAAATGCCTTTGTCATCGGTATACGCTCACCCAGGAACAACAGCTGGCGTAGTAAAAACACACTATCGCTTTTGTCCAAAGAGGGCGCAAGGATTAACACAAACTTACAAATATTATAAATCTTAGTTTCAAAAAAGTATTTTTACTGTCTAGACTGTTTGACAGGACTGTGTTGGTGTGGCCGTAACTAACAGTCTCCATCCCAAAAGTCATTGTTTTTATAGAACGTTCGGAAAGACAACTGTTGTGATTGGTTCAAAATACTTACCGTGTCATAAGATCCAGAGCATAGCCCGCCTTATCTTTACCGAATTTCTGAAAACTTTATCAAACTTAAACGACAATATCTTTCATTTGGAATGATACGTATGCCTTGCTCTTTTCAGATGCTTTACTATCATGCCACTAACTTTACAAATTACATAGATAGAAGGATTTTGCTTAGTTGGGTTTACAGGGACGTTAATTAATACTCTCTCTCTCTCTCCCTCTTTCTCTCTCTCCCTCTTTCTCTTTCTTTCTCTCTCTCTTTCCCTCTCTCTCTCTCTCTCCCTCTTTCTCTTTCTCTTTCTTTCTCTCCCTCTTTCTCTCTCTCTCTCTCTCTCTCTCTCTCTCTCTCTCTCTCTCTCTTTCTTTCAGACTAATAAAGGTGACGCGTTGGCCAATCGTGTCCAAAACACCCTGGGCTCCTATGAAGAAATGAAAGACTTGCTAACCAGCCATTCCAACCAGAGTCAACTGGTGGGAATCCCCAAAGGCAGCAACAATATCCAGACCCCCACCACCTTGACAACGGAGCGACCTTCCACATTGGATACCCAGATATTCAACGAACCCCTTAGAACAGATTGCGTTGTTGCGGACAACAAGAGAATGGGCAATGCAACAATGGGCAATGCAACTTCCACATCAACTTCAGCAACAGCAACTTCCATGCAACCTCCCGCTTCTATGACAACATCATCAGCAATCGCCGCAACAACAAGTACGAAAAAATCCCGGAGCTCCATGGATTGGTCCAGGGGGAATCACGCACAGCAAAGTACCCAGGGATCGGGCCTCGTTTTGGGCTTAGGGCAGAGCGGACAGGGGCAGGTGGCTGGAGCCTCCACGGTGGGAAGAGGGAAGATGTCTTTGTTAGAGGAGCAGCAGAGACATGATGAGTTGTTCAGTTCGCTGAAAGATGAGCTCGGACTGAAAGAGGATTCCAGTCCTTCATCTTCATCATCCTCCTCTTCCTCCTCCTCTTCCTCCAGGACGAGACATTCCTCACATCCGTCCAAAACTCTTCCTCTCACAGGTAAGACCTATTGGCCATGTCCACACTTCAGGTGTTTTCGTAACCATATCTTTTTCAGTGTGTTTTGGCCTTTTGTCTACAACCATATACACTTCCAGGGCTTCTACAGGAAAAGTTAATATTTGGTGACATCACACATGGGAAAATGTAGGGTTGGGATTAACAGGACAGCTGGGCCAAGGGAAGAAACACCTCCTAGGCCATTTCTACACTATACACAGGTGTTTTCGTAACCATATCTTTTTCCTTGCGATTTGGGCTTTTGTTAACACTTGCAACTTCACAACCAAAGCTGTGGCATTTTGGAACTTCAGCCAACGTGGAAATTTTTGGAAAACTCAGAATTTCTGTTTTCTCAGGGACAGGGAACACGGACATTTTGAGTAACGCTGGCGTCATTACCTCAATTTGCACATTTCAATAGTTTCTTACCCCTTGCTGAGCATGCTCCAGCCTCACTCAAGAAGACGCTAAATGCTCATGCTCACTAATGTTCTACTTTGGTGTTTGACTTAACACATGAATGCCCCAGATTGGTCCGGCATAAGTACGTTAGTGTTTTCAATCGTTTTTTGGTGTTACCGTGTGTATGGCGAGATATTCTAAAATGCAGCTTTTGTAACAAGTTGGACATGTTTACTCAAATTCCGTTTCTTGTTAATACAGTCCAAACAATATGATGTGAACGTGGCATAAGCTAATACATGGCTGGCTCCATCTCCATATGTAGCACACCTTTTCATCAAACCCATTTTGTGCATTCCCCCAAATGTCTATTCCTTCACCAGCAGTAAGAAATATCTCAGGATATTTGTTGATTATATTGTTGATTATTCACACAACAGAATGGGGATGGTATATTTTGATATTCATGTAAATATGTGTGTATGCTGAAACCATGAGTTCTTATGAGTAATAATTTCAGGGCGAAACCGACTCCATCACCTGTTGGGCGGGATTTATGAAAATGAACATCTGCATGTGATGATAACAACGTCTTTCAGTTGATTTTCTAAACCGCAGGGCAACACATAATTTACTTTGATTGTGATTGCAGCTCAATCTATTTGGTACAGAGGAATGTTTGACATTCAACATTCATTATGATTTTGACTAGAACGCAGTAGAGCAGATAGAACCATATAACAGGTGCTGGTTATTTTGTAAATTTCTCCAAACAAGTTGAAACTAAGGGCCCACTCACACTAGTGCCATTTGCCTGTTCCGTGCTCAGCACGATTCAGCACGATTCCCCCCCCTCCCCACTCCCCCCGCTGGCCCGTGCTCACACTGCTTGTGGCCTGGGCACACTTGCACCTTGCCTACGTCACCGTGCGCGTTTAGGATTTGGAGCGTAGTCTACTTGTAGGCTATACGACTGTTTGTGAATATTTTCATCCGGCCAAATTTATTCCACTTCCACATTAGAGCAACGAGAATCCTTAAGCTAAGCTATTGTTTTTTTTAATGTAGCCTTGACGTAATAGGTCGCGGTGGACAGTCTCATATTTGTGCAGCACGCTGTTTATTATTAATATAACAGCCCGTCATCAGACCATACGTACCGGATGGTTTTATACACATCGATCGCTCCATCAAATCCAAGTCAGAACTTTTTGTATGGGCAGAGATCGTTTTTTTAAGTGTCTTTATAAAGTTTCTTGTTAGTGTAGGCTACTGTTTCCTTATCACCGGACCGCGGTGTGTTGTTTTGGGTTCGTCTCCACCGCCATGCGTAAAGGCAGTTATGAAAGCTGACGGGAGGAAAAAGAAAAAAATCATCTGACGAACGTGAGTAAACACGAAAACCTTTTTGCTTTGCTTTCTGAGCTGACCTATTTAGCTCTCTCCCTCTTTTATTAGCCCACACCTAGGCCTACACACACGTTAATTGTCACACATTATAGCTAC
>OX442356.1:30938342-30960842 GCA_949357725.1 Hyperoplus immaculatus | reverse complement strand
ACAAAAAAATCCATTGTAACTTACTAACTTTAAATGCATCACAAAGTCCCACACATTCAATAAACCTACACAAACTTGCTCTTTTTTTTTTAAAGATATTTTTGGGCATTTTTATGCTTTATTGATAGTGCAGAGAGACAGAGGTGGGGAGTGACATGCAGAGAACGACCGCGGGTGGGAATCGAACCCGGGTCTGCTGCTGGACCCGGCCCGGGAGGGGGACGCCTTACCAACTGTGCTAAAGGCGCCCCCAAACTCGCTCTTTTAATACATAAGAAATAACCTTATAATTCCCCCTCAAATGTACGAAAGACGCAGAGAAAAGCATTCCTAAATCCTCTGCAAAACCAACATGTATTCTTCGAGGTAAGTCGCGCTGTCACTTTCCTTTTTACTGACATTCAATTGCCTCCAGTCTCGGCCGCATTCAAATTCAAATAAACGACATTGGAGTCAAGTGGATATAGGGCTACAACAAACACATTTGCCGGAGCCCCTGCTTGCGAGTCTGCTGTGTGTGTGTTTGTGTGTGTGTGTGTGTGTGTGTGTATATGTATATATGTGTGTGTGTGTGTGTGTGTGTGTGTGTGTGTGTGTGTGTGTGTGTGAGTGTGTGTGTGTGTGCCCCTGCTAGCGAGTCTGCTAGGAGGTAAACACATGAGGTGACAGGTGACATTTCCAACAGCTAGCGCGACAAGTTTAATTTACATGTAGTTCAAAGCAGAGCAGCGATGTAATTTCACAGTGATTTTGAGTTCCCGCTGTGTGTAGGTGCACAGGCTGTATCGCCACTAACGTAGCGGTAAATAAGAAGCAGGGGTTGAATAAGACTACCCGTGTGTGTGTGTCCAAAATCAATGAAGTTCTCCTCACAATGTGATTCCTGTCTATCTCTATAAAAAACTCAGTGTTAATACACAGTCTAGGCTCTGTAAACCGGTATGTAGGCCAAGGGTACGTAAACAAATGGGCCACAGTAGATAGCAACATGTCCGTTTACAGAACATAGGCTGTGTATTAACACTTTGTATGTTTTTTCAGTGCAAACCAAGTACAAACTAATTACATTGAATCAAAATGCATAATCTACTATGTACCTTTTGAAGTCATACTCCTATACGTCCCAGTTTTGAATGTCAGGGGACTACAGATGGAAAAAAAGCCTTTTGGCTAATTCTGGCATTTTTAACCCGTGTGTGATCATGTGTTTTATTCATTTGCACTGTCCCCTTCTTAATTAAACTGAATTGAATTGAATTTGGCTTTGCATTTAACAAATGAACTGTGTCTACTCTACTGGAGCGACATATTGCACTGAACAAGGTGATACTGGTGCGAATGACCGCGGAAGTTCCCTGGAATATTTTAACAGCTGATTATAAAACACAAAACATTGGCGTCTGTGTCACTCACACTTCCGAGGGAGAGGAGCCTGAGGTGTTAGGATGGAAGGTGCCATATGATGTCATAAACTCATTTGCATATTAATTCATTCATAATCTGTGATTTAGATAAGCCATTGCAAATTAGTATAACCCTAACTCACTACAGATTATATTATAAGCACACACACACACACATACACATACACATACACACACACACACACACACACACACACACACACACACAGCCACACCGACATTACTAACAGGGGACTATCGCAGGTACCAGCCAAGTGTGGCAACCTATTTCTGGTCATTTAAAAAATAAAAAAACACAACAGAATATTTAGTTTTAATGTCTTCTGTCATAATATTACTTTAAATGTGTTTTTTTATTTTTTTTGAAGAATTTGCTAACAGTGGACTTGAATCATTGGGTGACATCTAAGAGTGGACTCCATTCACTGCATCAATGGAGCTGTCTGTGCCTATTGTTTCACTCAATGAGTGTTTGCTTGCTGCAGTTACCTCCCTTTGTTTCTTTTTAAGATAGATTATATACCTTTAACTTTAACACTAACTAAACATATGATACAAATACTATGAATATAATCATGGCCACATGTTGCAAATAAATATCAAATAAGAAGTAACTGGTTGGATGCACTAATATCAGGGACATAGCAACAACATTTTCCTTATCCAAGCCTTATCGTTATTTAAAGGAATGTGTTCACAATGTTACATTCTAAAGATGTATTAAACCACTACAGTTTATTTTGCGGTTCTAATTAGAAAAAGGTCCTCTCTTCTACTGTTTCAAATGACATGAGTCCTCTTTTAGCTGGTACTAATTGACACAAGTTCCCTGTTGGTTAGGATGGAATGATATTCACACTCCATCATGTATGAAAAAGACCTAGCCAGATCAATAATGCCTATGAAAATAATCTGAACTGCATTTGAGAATAGTTATAACATAACATAATATTTGAAAATGATTGTAGAGTTTAACAATGTTTTAATACATATATTTTTTTAAAGATTTTTTTTACGATAGCTGAACGACAGTGGGCACAAGCGGAGCGACATGTGCAACACTCTAACTACAGTCTGCTTTACCAATAGTCACCTGAGCTGAACAGTTCACAACACCTGCAAAACCCATTCCAAGCAACACACTGTCACACACATCTCAAAACACAAACACACACTGTCAATCAGAACACACAGAGTAAAAACACCAGCATCAAACACCAATAAACAAATTACAAACATTTACTCATTACAGTTTGAATAATGTGAGTGACTTGAATGAAAACCAACAGTTTGCTTCAGTAGATACACTGCCCGTCCAAAGAAAGTCATGGCCACTAGTTGCAAATAAATATCAAATAAGAAGTAACTTATTGGATGCACTAATATCAGTGACTTAGCAACACCATTTTCCTTATCCAAGCAAATGTGTTCTCAATGTTACATTTTAAAGATGTATTAAACCGCAACAGTTTAATTTGCTGTTATAATTTTCTTCTTTCAGTTTTAACAGTACGAGAGGGGACTTTCTAGTGAAATCTTAATTGTCTATTATAAAAAGTATTTAGCGGTGCTGACTAGATGAACAGAGGGCTGACACATGGATGACTGGTCTGCTGAGAGCAAGTATCTGTTGCTGTTTGCTGTGATTTTTAACAATATGTAATGCACATTATGGAATAAATCAAACACTGCTATTACTTTTAAAATGGTAAAAATATGCATTTTAATTAGGCAAACTGAATCATTCTTAAGAGAAATAAAAAAATATAAATGTAGTCTTAAATGTCTGTATATTATACATATTGACTATACCTGCAGTCCTAAATTGTATGGAATGACAGGAGTCCCCGTTTAGTTGGCACTAATTGACACAAGTTCCCTGTTGGTTAGGATGGAATGATATTCACACTCCATCATGGATGTAAAAAATGTTGGCAGATCATTAATACCTATGAAAATAATCTCAACTGAATTTGAGAATAGTTATAACACAACATATAATTTGAACATGATTCGTAGAGATTAACATGTTATATTTAGTCTGCTGACAGCAAGTATCTGTTGCTGGTTGCTGTGATTTTTAACAATATGTAATACACACTATGGAATACATTAGAGGTGTAGTCTAGTTTTGTGTAGTGGGTATACTGTGATGATTCCCACCTCGCCTCTTCCTGAATATGCAACATAGCATTTTGTATACATTTCTAAACATATGGCTTACACTGTGGTGGGTTTACAATGCTGTTGTTATTGCAGTTGGCGCAGCAAAGGTAAAACATTTTACACCCTACTAACATGGGTTTAGAAACATCAAAATTAGGAAGAACTTCCATCACAAATTATTTGTGATGGAAGTTCTTTCAAGGTTGGAGGTCAACTCAGGTGGAAGAATATTTCAGGAGACTTGGATGAATTATGAAGCAATATTTATTACAGGCTTGGCCAAGGAGAACCGGACTGCAACTCTCGTGACTTGCACTTCAATTCTGACAGACACTTCCTGAGAGCTGTGTATTAACCTTGTGCTATCTCTAACACCTCCCCGGCTCGGGCACCAAGCGTACCAATGTTTTGGTTCAGAGCTGAACACGGTGAACCATAACATTCTGGAGTCTAAGGAGATGAGACTTTATCTATACAACTGACTTAAGTGTCTCCTAACAGACTACCAGGCTGACCTAGTGTCTGAGATATAGACAAACACACAAGACAGGCATAAATTAACTATACATCTCTACCATAAATATTAACCATACTAAAGACTGAAAATTCCCTCCCAACATGTACTTTAAGTTAACTGTATGGAGCTAGTTTAGGGCAGAAAACCAGTCTGTGATTGTAGCAGCATGGTGCTATGTTATACATATTTACCCTACCTGCAGTCCTAAATTGTATGGAATGATAGGAGTCCCCGTTTAGTTGGCACTAATTGACAGAAGTTCCCTGTTGGTTAGGATGGAATGATATTCACACTCCATCATGGATGATAAATACCTAGCTAGATCAATAATGCCAATGAAAATAATATTAACTGCATTTGAGAATAGTTATAACACAACATATAATTTGTAAATGATTTGTAGAGTTTAAAAATGTTTTAATACATATATTTTTTTAAAGATTTTTTTACGATAGCTGAACGACAGTGGGCACAAGCGAAGCGACATGTGCAACACTGTCTGCTTTACCAATAGTCACCTGAGCTGAACAGTTCACAACACCTGCAAAACTCATTCCAAGCAACACAATGTCACACACATCTCAAAACACAAACTTACACTGTCTATCAGAGCAAACAGAGTAAAAACACCAGCATCAAACACCAATAAACACATTACAAACTTTTACTCATTACAGTTTGAATAATGTGAGTGACTTGAATGAAAACCAACAGTTTGCTTCAATAGGATCACTGCCCGGCCTAATAAAAGTCACACACTCAAATATCTTGTTGGACCATCTTTAGCTTTGATTACAGCACATATTCGCTGTAACACATTTTGATACGCTTTATTTGGCACATAAAGTTGCTTAGAACCTAGGCCTGACCAACTGAAACAACCCCAGAAGGGTGTTTCAGGTAGCTGGTTTTACATACTTTGAGTTTAATCGAAAACCCAGAGTTGCTTATCAACCCTGGGTTTTCGGTTTCAGAACAGTGGATCAGCGTTGGATTAATCAACTCTGAGCGTGTTCACTCTGGGTGGAGCGTGTGCGTAAAAGCCATCGTCAATGGATCGCTGATAACATGATTCACCATGGAAACAGAAGAAACAAATGATTGATCCTCCCACTTCTCCACTTCTCAAAAAAGAAAAGAAAAAAAAATCTCCGCTCCTCCCACTAGAGTTAGAAATATTAACGAATGAGTTTATGGTATGGAGAAGAATTAACGGGGATATTGTCTAATAACTCTGATCTAATCTCCTCGGCAATTCAGAAAAAAACAGAGAAAACATTTTTTGTCAAGAGAATAATTTCGCTTCCGTTTGATAAGCCATAGTCTATTTTAAAAAGTTACGCATATCAGCAGTAAAGTATTAAGCTTGCGCGGCACAGCATTGCTGACAGTGTTTTATATTCGCTGTATAATATGTTGGCAAGCTATAGCCTAATACTGTGCAGTAACAGACTGTCGCTTCTTTTAAATGGGGAGTGAAATACATTGCGTCAGACACATTAGGTGACAGTTTCCATTGAAGAGCCTGATTGATTTATTACCAGATCCATTTTCCTCAAGTGATCACAGTTTAAATGATTGTATAATTTTTATATTCATATTAGGCTATTTAACGAGGCTCGTCTGCGACTTTAGGATCGCACAAGTGAACAGTAACGATCGCGTGCAGCCGCAGCGTTACATGAATCCACCTGACATAAATCTGTTCAGTGGCACAGACGTTAAAAAGCATACAATACTAATAGGTTTATTAATCTGAATGTAGACCATGTCACGATGTGTAAGGGGGCCGCCTATATGAACGGACCAAGGGCTGAGAACAAGGCTACTGATCAGATAAATGATCGGTCAAACGTAAAATCATCAGGAAATTATCAAAACATCCCGATGGAGATTTCTATGGAGTGATTTTGCTTCAAACTGTACAGTCACGCGTGTGACAGTGACACTCTTTCTTCAGTCGGAGCTGCAGCGTAAAGTGAAAACAAACTCAGGGTAGGTCTATCCACCTATCCAGCAGGTTAGACCCACGGCGTATGTTGCAGCAGTAACTGACCCTCGGTTGCGCTGAAACTGACCCAGAGTTTCCACTAACTCAGAGCGAACAAACTCTGCGTTGCCTCAAAACCAGCCACCTGAAACACCCCTCTGATGATAGGCTCTCAAGTTCAATATTGAACATAGCCAAGAGTTCTATTGTTGATATTTAAAATGTTGATACAACCAAATAATTGTATTTATTTTAAGTGATCTCCCATCATGAACATTATTTTTTTTTCCCGACCACATTTCTTCAAAGATGAAAGTTCACTACTATCTCTCCAGGCTTTTCATAATGCGTTGGACAGTTCTTAACAAGATTTTAGTAGTTTCATCTTTTCCTGAGTAGTTGTCTTTGTTTAATGCAGGCCAATAATTTCACTCCACTGAAACAAAGTTACATCTTTTCCCAAACCACAGCATATGTCATCCTTATAGCAGATGACAAAATTACAGGAATTGATTTCTGTATTATAATTATAGAATATTTACACAAATAAATACTACAAAAAAATCAAAATGTTACGTGTCAATAAAATAGAAAATAGAAAAATATGATAATTAATAAATAAAAATATTATCTATTAAGGCAAACTTCTGATTTAATTTACTTTTGTTTACCTAATAAAACTGGTATGTTATAAAATAATTTCATGTGAAAGAATTGAAGTTCCCCCTAAAAAAATGTGCTGGTGTTTTGTTTCATTTTGGTAGTAGGAGGATTTCTTCCTTTTGAGCCACAGAGCCTGAGAGACAATAAAAAAATATTTGTTTCCCTTTTCTCAGGCTAGGGTGAACAGATTTCTAAAATCTTTGCATATTTATACTACACTGTGTGCACAATTATTAGGCAAGTGAGTATTTTGGCCATATCATAATTTGTATGCATATTTTCCAACTTTAAGCTGTATACAATTGAGTGCTTATTCAATTTAAGCATACCAGGTGATGTGTATTTGCGTAATGAGTTAAGGTGTGGCCTAAGGAGTTCAACACTCTATATCAAGGTGTGCATAGTTATTAGGCAGTTTCTCTTTCTCAGGCAAAATGGGACAAAAAAGAGATTTAACGGACTCTGAAAAATCAAAAATTGCATAAAGTCTTTTAGACGAATGGAACACTATTGAAATTGCTAAGATATTGGGGCGTGACCACAGAACCATGAAACATTTTGTTGCAAATAGCCAACAGGGTCGCAAGAAACATATTGAGAAAAAAATACGCAAATTAACTGCCAAAGATTTGGAGGCCCGTGGCTGGATCAGTAACGTACACAGAGCTCCACTTCGACTCAGACGGCAGCAAGGTTGAGGTGGGGTACTGGTATGGGCTGGTATTATTAAAGATGAGCTAGTTGGACCTTTTTGGGTTGAAAATGGCATTAAAATCACCTACCAAACCTACAGACAGTTTTTAGAAGACACTTTCTTCAAGCAGTGGTACAGGAAAAAGTCTGCATATTTCAAGAAGACCATGATTTGTATGCAGGACAATGCTCCATCGCATACATCGAAGTACTCAACTGCATGGCTAGCCCGTAAAGGCCTTAAGGATGAAAAATTATGACATGGCCCCCTTCCTCACCTGACCTAAACCCTATTGAGAACCTGTGGGCCCTGCTTAAACAAGAGATTTACAGTGAAGGAAATCAGTACACCTCTCGGAACAGTGTCTGGGAGGCTGTGGTGGCTGCTGCACAAAAAGTTGATCGTCAACAGATCAAGAAACTGACAAACTCCATGAATGACAGTGTGACAGTTATCGAAAAGAAGGGTGGCTATATTGGTCACTGATTTTTTTTTACATGTCAGAAATGTTAATTTGTAAATGTTGAGTGGTTTTATCATTCTCACTTTAACAGATGCAAATAAATAAGTGAAATGGGAAAATGTTTATTTTTTCATTTAGTTGCATAATAATTCTGCAAATATATGTATTCACTTAAAAAAGACAAAACCTCACTTTTAATTTCTTAAACATTCAGGTTTAGGTTAATTTACATTTTGGATTGACCGAGAACACTGTAGTTGTTCAATAATAAATACATCCTCAAAAATACAACTTGCCTAATAATTGTGCAGACAGTGTACATAGGTTCCCAGAGTTCACTGAAACTTAATGTTTCCTCCAGTTAAATAATTATTTAAATAATGTTCCATCTTTTGAGTCTTTGATTAATATTTTTCTGGATTTCTTTTATTGGGATCATTCATTTAATAAAGACATATTACTTATACAGACTAACTTTCCATTGATGTGAAAGGTCACTCTCTTGTCCCCCACATACATACCTGCCAAACCATGCCCTTGCTGGCAGCCCTTCAACCCCCACCCCTGGCCTGCATTGTCTCTATTCAAAGTAGGCACTTCACACATTTTCTACAGCAACTCTTGACAGTGAGTTGGACTTATGTTATAAGACTGTGATGCTGTGTCTCTCCCAGAGGCTGCATACATCTCCTTGCAAACATAAATATAGTGGATTTATTAAAAGAGGTATGGTAACAGTTGTATGCACCAACATTTTTAAGCTAAACTTAGTTGGATATCTTGTTCCTTTAGTAACTTTATTTTAAGCCTAGAGTAGCTCCCTAAAAATATCCAGCCATGTAGGAAATCATTTATTTACCAACATAATCAATTGATGGATCCTTACAAGAGAAACATGTACAAATATGGAATTTACCTTTCAAATTCACTTTGAAGCCCATTAACCCTTCTAGTTTCACAAGGAATCCTATTGTGCTATCCACTCTGAAGATTTGGTTCCAGTTTAGGCGCCATTTTATGTTTTCCTCTGCATCCACTCTGATGCCCATAGTGAACAATCATCTATTCCCCCCATCTGTTGGGAATATATCCTACATGTTATGGCAAAATAAGGGCATTTAGGTATTCAGACCTTCATAAGGATGGGCACTTTGCTACTTTTTCAGACTTCCCAAAAGGTTTTAATTTACCTACATCCCATGTATTTATGTACATTCAAATTAGACATTGTGCCTCTTCTCTTTTTTCGTGTTATCCTTCTCTCTCTATAAACCAACCATGGGAAGACCTTCTGACCTTTAAACCACATCAGAAATTGCTAATTTCTAAGATGTATGACAAACTCATGGCTCTGGAAAACAATTTGGCTGTCGAAACTAAAAATGCTTGGGAGCGTGAGCCTGTGGTAAATTTGACAGATCAATAAGGTGGTACATAGTATAAGCTCATCTTCTCCTTGTGTCAGGCTGCATCTTATACAGTGTTAAAGTGTTACATAGAGTCCATTTCAGCAAGTCTGAAATGTATCCAAATGGTGTGGACTAGTGTGACGGATGCCACGCCTCCTCATGTAAATTTAGTCATAATTTTACTCCTCTGAAACAGAGTTACATCTTTTCCCAAACCACAGCATATGTCTTCTGACGTGGTTGTTTAGGAAATAAGAAGCTATTCACTCCATCAGTGAGAGTTGCACTCTTACAGTAAATGCAAAATTGCAGGAATTGTTTTTGTATTACAATTATAGTATGTTTACAAAGATAAATACTACATTTGAAAATGTTACATATCAATAAAATATTAAATAAAATATAATAAAATGTTTGAATTATTGAGGCAAACTTCTGATTTAATTTATTTTTGTCTACCTAAAAAACTAACATGTTATAAAATAAACAATTTCATGTGAAATAATTTCACTCTCCTCAAAGGAAATAGTAAGATTTTTGTTGTTCAAACTGTATAAAATCTAAAAAAAAAAATAGTTTGCTGATGTTCCATCTTTTGAGTCTGTGATTAATATTGTTCTGGATTTGTTTTATTGGGATCATTCATTTAATAAAGACATATTACTTATACAGACTAACTTTCCATTGATGTTAAAGGTCACCCTTGTCCTCAACATGCATACCTGCCAAACCATGCTCTTGCTGACTGCCCCTCTACCCAACCCCCGGCCTGCATTGTCTCTATTCAAAGTAGACACTTCACACCTTTTTTACAGCAACACCTATAAACCTCACCAGAAATTGCTCATTTCTAAGATTTATGACAAACTCATGGCTCTGGAAAACAATTTGGCTGTCAAAACTAAAAATGCTTGGTAGCGTGAGCCTGGGGTAAATTTGACAGATCAATGATGGAATAAGGTGGTACATAGTATGCGCTCATCTTCTCCTTGTGCCAGGCTGCAGCTTATATAGTTAAAGTGTTACATAGAGTCCATTTCAGCAAATCTAAAATCTATCCAAATGTTGTGGACTAGTGTGACAGATGCCACGCCTCCTCATGTACATTTAGTCATACGTTTTTTTATTGTCTCAGACTACATAAATTCTTGACTGCCTTTTTATGATTTTGGCGGGCAACAACTCCACATTTACTAGTTGCAATCAGAAATACTAGCCTTCACTTCCCTTCTGGCAAGACGTCATAGTTTACTTATGTGAAAATCTCCTTAACCCCCATTTACTTCTATCAGGCTTAAGGACGATATGTTTTTCCTTAAATTAGAAAAAAATAAACAACAGTGAAAGGCTCTTCTAAAAAAGTCTCACAAAAATGGGAATAGATCTTTAAATTCTGTCTGTGGTCAGAAATAAGCTGCAGTGTATACATGTGTGTGTCAGAGAAGTGAACATTTTCTAAGGTATATTCTCCTAACTGAATAAACAAACTTTCCTCACAGGAAAATGTGATCCCTGGAACACTGTTTGAAGTTAGAAAGCTTCCTGAAAAGTTACTGTTTCACTGTTGTTTACAGCAGCAGGGCCCACAGTTTGGTTTACAAACATATTCTAGTTGGTTCCAGGTTCCTCAAAATAATATTGTTTTGATATGTGATGATAGAATTGAATAACATTTTATTATAAGCATTGAACTTCACAAACATGTTTTAACTTCACCTAACAATATAATATATAGCTTGCCTTGTAACCTATAGAACATAATGTTGATTACAAAAAAAGCTTTGACTTCTAAACTTAAAGATGTAAAATACAAATTACTGGTTTTACTAGAAATTTCTCGCTAGACTCTCTTCACTCTTGCCGAGGTGACTACACATGGCTCTCCTCTTTCCTTGCCGCTGGAAGCTCAAACATGCACGTCACACCAGGAAATGGGCGTGTACTTAGACAGGAACAGCAAAAAGTGCAATCTGACTGGCTGTTGAGTTTATTTCTGCTTTGGCTGTTTGGTAAATCCATATCAGGACTTGTTTTGTTTTTCATATCAAGCATTTATGTCAAAAGCTTATCGTCATAATCAACGCAAGTTTTATCGCAATTAATAATTGTAATCAAATGATTGCCCAGCCCTACTCTACAGTATGATTTTAAAAGGTGTCCCTTTAATAAAGATCCTGTTTGCAGTATGTGAAATTATCATGATCTTAAAAGGAATCAAGATGTGGTCTTGCAAATATGAGATCTCCTGTCTCTGTAAAAACTTCTAGTCTGAGAGTAAAATATAAGAGACTTGTGACAGGTTGTCTTGAGATATGAGACGTGTCAGACTTTTGCTTTGTGATGCAGTTTTGAAAATAAATAAATGTATTTCTTGATATTTACCTGCCCTCCACTCACTAAGGCAAGAGCCTGCAACAAGTTCACATCAGGCAGTCAATCTCTAAGAGCTTCGGTAGGGAAGAATAGCCTACAGTTAATGTAAAAAATAAAGTCACAAGCCAACTATAACGTTTGTGCATATTTTTTAATATATTCTCTGGTAAGTACTTTTATTTATTCATTTGTTAACTAGAATTCATTTAGGCTTTTTATCTTATTTCCTTACTATTGCTTTGGTAAAGTTAACACTTGTATTCCATGTCAAACAAGCCCCTTTAAATGTAATAGAAATTGCATTGCAAAGGTAAAGAAAAAAGTGCCATTTTAACATTTGGGGCTTGAGGCTTTAGGGATTGTGCCTCAGGGGCACTTTACACGACAACACGAAACGGTGCAAACGCGGAAAAATTCCCGCGTTTGCACTATATCATTTACAGGAAAACAGCAAACGCAGGCATGAAACCGCAGATTTTTGAGATCACCTCCCAGGGAGGATTTTTTGGAAAACTTAACGGTTTTGGTTTCCTGTAAACACCGAAACCAATTCCCCTGATAACGCTGACGTCACGGCTCCACCCTCACACATGCGTAGTCTATAACATTTGCTGTCAAAATACCCACAACACAAGCGAGTTATAAAGTTAGAAAACAACATGAACGGTGTCTCCACGGCACCATCACTGTGATCAGCGGAGAGTGACGTGCAGGGCTAAAATATAGCCTAACACTCGCCAATTTAGTCTAAGCGATTAGTAAGTTATTGAGACCGCCGGCCACTTTGTCTGGGGAGAGATTTGTGCTCTGCCGGTTTTTCTAGCCAAATAAACGTGTGTAGCTTCTATGCCAGGGGCAGGGACACGGCTCTCTCTACATTAAAAACACTATCCATAGTTCAGCGCGCAGCGGTTAAGTTACTGTTCAACAAAAGGAGCATTAAGGCTACGGCTTCACAGTAAAAGCATTTCACTGGCTAAACATTAATAGCATTTCACTGGACACACGTGAGTTGACTTTTATTTTGAAGTACGCCTAACAGGAAGGTATCCGCTCACGAAGCCCCTTCACTGTCAGCAAGTCTTCTGTTTTTACGAGTTCAATGCGGTGAAATAAGACAGAAAGCTTGTCTTTTACAATATTTGTAACCCCAACCTTACACCAACCGCTTTATGAACGTTACTGGCATTAATTTTCGGTTACAGTAAGGTTTTATGCATCAAATTGTACCTGAAGAGCTATCTACTAGGCTGTGTCACCGCTGACTATTGGCTTGGCATGGCTGCTGCACTGCTACTACAGCGAATTCGGCCCGTTTCCTCTGAAAACATGTGTACGGGTGAAGATGTCAGATAAATTTTGTCTGAACGGGTTTTTTTTTAAACCAAAAACTGTAAAACTGTCACGTTTTCACAGTGTAAAGTGCCCCTCAGTGACTCAGAGCAGGCGAGTGCTGTTTCTATCTGTGGCAGCCTGTGTCACTCTCTGATCGTATGCAGTATGGGGGATGGGTACCTGTGTCTGACGACGGTCGTTAGGCCTTCAACAACAACAGTTAACTTCAATAGCCAAGATGTTATGTTGAATTCAGAGTGACTGTGACATGGGTCATTCTCCTTCCGCTGTATTGGAGAAGATACTTTGATACAAATTACATTTAAAATAGGTTGAGTACAATCAACATTTAACTTTTGTTGGAAATCAAATCCTTTAATACAATATACTCAAAAAAGGATCTTAACAAGGTAGTAAACTTGAAAAAATTTAAAATATGCAACTCTTCCTTGAAAGCTCTTTTAAGCAATAAAAGTCCACTGAAAAAGTTAAACTTTCATATATTCTAGATTCATGACACAAAGTAAAAAATGTGAGGCATTTCTTTTGTTTTAATTTGGATGGAACAAACATGGATTAAAAAAATCCAGTATCTCGACGCAAATCAAATACAATGCGCTGTAATGTAGGGATCTCAAAGTGATCTGCACAAAACAATTTTGTTTTTCGGTAAATCTTTTAGTGCCAATGCTTACAGATCAGTCATTTAGAGATGGCTACATAATACAAATGTAGCCTACTGAAATGCAACATGATTGGACTGTTGGAAATAAACAAATAGGCCTTCAGCTGGAAAAGTACAGGTTCTAAGCACCAGTTCTAAGCACCAGTTTGATGGAAATGTTGTGATGTTTGAAAGAGTTTTTGCGGAATAGTGAATGTAAATACTTCAGGGAAGGGCTGACAGTGAATCGTGGGGGCAGCATATTCCATTGGTTCGTCTCTTCTCCACCATAAAAATATAATGTATTTAATTTAATTAGAAATGGTTCAGGTTAAATAAAGATAATACAAGCAGGAATATTTAACTGAATGAAATTGTAGTCCTTGATGTGGTACATGATCATAGAATAACTGTTGAAACAGCATGAATTCAGAGTGACAGCTGACTGAACCAAGGATGCAACTGAATATGATAAACTTTTGTGCAACTGAATCATGGCTTAAGCAAGCCAGGATAACAGAAATATCCTTGGTAAATCTTATCTTGGTTTTGTGCAATAGGCCGCAGGAAGCACACAGTGAACTGCCAAACTGTAAACAATCATGGAAATATTCCATACTGCGATCTGTTTAGTGATTTGGTGCCATCAACAAAAAACTGTGTGTCATTTACATCTTTAGGCTATAAACTGTGAGTCATTTAAATTTTTGAGAGAGAGAGAGAGAGAGAGAGAGAGAGAGAGAGAGAGAGAGAGAGAGAGAGATAGCGAGAGAGAGAGAGAGTAAAACTACTGCCTGATTATATAGGGTTCAAAATAATAAATAAATACATCTAGACCTATACATTAAAAAGAAAAACATCACATTTTTGTTGTTTTATATTGTCTAAATATGTATGTCAATGTCACGTTTTGTGGCTTGTAGCCTACAATGTGAAACATTATTTTCACTGTATTTTTGCTGCTAGACGCACAGCTCACGAGAAGAATAGGCTGGGGCTGACACACTGTCGGATGTGTGTCGCGCCAAACCGACAAGGGACAGTTGGCCCATTATCGGTCGAACCTGTTACCTTCAGAAGCAAAACACTCCGTTTAGACACTCCCCTCTCTTTCATCTGATCATTGAACACAGCGTTTTTACTCATCCTCACTATCAAATGTAATAGGCCTGAAGCCTATTGGCTCAGGGCTCCCGGTCAAACCAAAACTAATTTTCTTAATGATGGCAACAACAACACTTTCCCGTGATGTTAAGCTGATGGCGATTTATTAAAAAAGAAAAGAAGGAAAATGCACAGTGCTTCCTGCATTAGGGTCGGGTCCAGTGGCAGAGCAAGGACATTTTCATTGGGGTGGCCAGGATGGGGCCAGTGATAATTTTTGGGTGGCAAGCACAAGGGCTTCGGTTTCACTTCAACATAAGTGGGGGTCTGGGGGTAGTCCCCCATAAAAAAATGTGCTTCAAACATACCATTTTGTGCATTCTGGTGAATTTGGCCGGACCCAACTCGGGTCCGGCCAAATTCACACCACAAACAAACTGCAGCAGCCTGAGAGATGCACACTGAGTTTGTTCAGGTGTACTAACACGGCAGGTGTGAATACGCCCTAGCATCTCTGCCCCATTTCAACTATGTCTCTACACTATCAGTAAAGCATAACAATGCCAAAAAAATATCTTAAAAAAAATAAATAATCCAGTTTGGTTTATTCCTCTTAAATTCATCCACGATGGAGTGTGAAAGTCGCACCATCCCAACCAACAGTGGACTTCAGTCATTAGATACAGTGGAAGTGTGGACCTTTCTCTGTGATTGTGAAATAAACAAAATAAATATAGATTGAAGACACAAGAACACTGTCAAATTGATTGAAAACCTCTTCTTATAAAGATTATTAAAGTGAATCTTGAGGGACTGAATTACTCTAAAGGTCTAGGCCTCTAAAATGTTCTGATTGTAAAATTATAGTCTGATGATCAATCTGTTTTTGCAATTAATTAAAATACAAATAACGTATCTTTCTCTTTTAACTTGTCACACATAGTCTGACAGGAGAGAGTAGACAGAGAACCAAATTGGCAGCTGAACTGTCTTCACGTACTGCAGGCTTTGGGTAGCTGTTCAGCCAGGTCTGAGATGGTCCAGAGACAATCTCCTTAACTCTCCGTTACATTTGGAGAATGTAGTACTGCAGGTAGGGTCAATTAGTATGACACCCATAAGACATTTTAGACCACATTGATATTATTATTTTCCCCTTGAGAATGATCCAGTTTGGCTTATTCCTTTTAAATGCATCCATGATGGAGTGTGAAAGTCGCACGATCCCAACCAAGAGTGGACTCCAGTCATTAGATACAGTGGAAGTGTGGACCTTTCTATGTGATTGTGAAATAAACAAAATAAATATAGATTGAAGACACAAGTACACTGTCAAATTGATTGAAAACCTCTTCTTATAAAGATTAATAAAGGGAATTTTGAAAATAAAGAAATAATCCAGTTTGGTTTATTCCTTTTAAATTTATCCACGATGGAGTGTGAAAGTCGCACCATCCCGACCAAGAGTGGACTCCAGTCATTAGATACAGTGGAAGTGTGGACCTTTCTCTGTGATTGTGAAATAAACAAAATAAATGTAGATTGAAGACACAAGAACACTGTCAAATTGATTGAAAACCTCTTCTTATAAAGATTAGTAGTAAAGGGAATTTTGAGGGACTGGACTATTATAAAGGTCTTGACCTATAAAATGTTCTGATAATAAATAATAGTCTGATGATCAATTTTTTTTTTGCAATGAATTCAAATACAAAGAACATACCTTTCTCTTTTAATCTGCCACACATGAGTAGTCTGACAGTGGAGAGTAGACAGAGAATCACATTGGCAAGAAAATAAAGGATCTCACTGCTGATCTTTTTTCCCATGTTTGTTTATATCTATCTTTCGTCCTTTTTAAAACTTTTATTAACACTTCAACTCAACATATATATTTAGTTTCAAAAACAAAATACAAATCTATTTTCAAGAGACTGGTGTCTTCAGTAAGCCTGTCAACAGCTCTTCACAGCCTGAAAGACTCCCTGGGGCTGAGACCATTCAGACAATAGAGGAGTGTTTAAACGACGTGTGTGAATGGGCCAGGCCAGGGCAGGCAGAGGCTGTCCCAGATATGAAATTAACACTCACACACTTCCAAGTCCACTGTTGGCAAAAGTTATGAAAATTTACCAGAAGGTATTATACATGTTTTTAAGATGATTTAAAGCATGTCCAAGAGGGGACTTGAAAAATGTCCCCTGTTAGTTTTGGAGTCCACTGTTAGTGGATGTGTTACGATCTCAGGTTCCCTGTTGGATAGGTCGGCTCACTCACACACACACACACACACACACACACACACACACACACACACACACACATAGGGTCTTATACTATTAGATGTAGTGAGTTAGGGGCAAATGTGTGTGAACGAAGTCACTGCTTTAAGATCCTTAGCTTAGAAATATGTACATTTATAAGGTGCTGTTATGACAGTGTTTACAACCGGTCACAGCAATTAAAAATATACATTAATAGTGCTTATAAGATTATGTTTTTCACACACAATTGAGTAAAGAAAATTGTGCATTTAAACAGATGAAACTGATGTAAATACACAGCCAAGGCTCTGTGCTCTGGTATGTAGACAAAGGGCAAGGGGGCCCACTGTAGCTGGCAACATGCCTGTTTGCAGAGCCTAGGCTGTGTATTAACACTGTACGGACAGGTAGCGGATCGTGAGGAGATATTCACTGATTTTAACAAAAAGTGATTTTGACAACAAGCGTTCTCCAGAATCACTGATTAGACCTTTACAAAAGATGCAACAATGCAACCCGATCTCACGGTAAGGCGTGTAATAGACACGCATGGACCGGCGTGTCTATTACACGCCTTGCCTGACCAGGGCGTGTGAGTTACACGCGCCGCAGTCAAGATGGCCGCCGCGGTGGCCGCCGCGGTGTTCCGTCAATGTTCTATCTATATTCTAACCTCTCCCTGTCCCGTTGCCCTAACCCTAACCACCCACGCCAGGGTGTTTGTCTCCGTGGCTGCAGCTGGATAGTATTGAAATGCTGGGAGAACATCATGTCGGTCCCTGTTGCTGCTATTCCTCCGTTCATTTAGACGGGCGGGGGGCCGCGTGTAACTCACACGCCCTGGTCAGGCAAGGCGTGTAATAGACACGCCGGTCCATGCGTGTCTATTACACGCCTCGGCGTGATACCGGGTTGAACAATGAGGACAAGAGGCATTTTGAGACAGACTGAATTGAAGTTGCGGTGGCTGCAGTAATAATAAAAAAAAAAACAATTTACATGAGACTTATTCATTTAAACAGTTTGTTTTTTCATTGAGCAATGGATTCAAAAAATCTGATTAATTTTCTCCACACCATACAAGTCAACACATAGCTTAAGAAAACTTCCTATTGGTACATTCATTACTGTAACACTACAGATAAATATAGGCACGTGGGGATAGCTTTTAAATGTTGATCGAATGTGTGTGTGTGTATAAACCACAATATAAATAGAAAAACCTTCTAAAGAAAAAGGCGATTGAGAACAAGGCGACTGGGGAGACAATGTTTTTTCTCACTTGCTGCAGAAGAGAGAAAACGAGGAGTCTGCCAATGCAGCAAACAGCTGGGCTCATTTGTGTGTGTGTGTGTGTGTGTGTGTGTGTGTGTGCGTCTGTGCTAATTTGCATAATACCCATCAGGCTTGTCTCTCCCTCGGGCAGCCTGTCGACTCACAACCGAGACATATATACACAGAGATACACACTCACTACGCCAATGTTTTACACTATATCGGTCCCTTATATATTTAGGCTATAGGCTATAGGCAGCGGTGTATATCTCCTGGAAGACTTGGGAGTATAGTAATGCTGTAGCTGTATTAGTATTGTGAATTCCAAGTTAATTTGTAACTCAATGGAAGCTTTTTAATGCCTCTGTACACCTGCTCTAAAATAGTAAACATTTCAATATATAGTATCAAAGTTGGATGTCTTAAAAAGTGTTTAAAAAAATCTGATTGAAAATAAATGTTCATAAATGTTATAAAAATTATTTAAAAAAAAGACTATTTTTACTGTATAGAACGTTTGACAGGACTGTGTGGGCGTGGCCGTATCAAACAGTCTCCATGCCAACAGTCATTATTTTTTTTGGAATATTCGGGCTGACAACTGCTGTGATTGGTTCAAAATACTTATTGTGTCATAAGAACCAGAGCATAGCCTGCCTCATCTAAACTGAATTTCAGTAAAGTTTATCAAACTTAAATGACAATATCTTTGATTGGATTGATAATTATGCCTTTAACTATTTTCAGATGCTTTACTATCTATCATGCAATAACTCCTCAAATGACATAGTTAGAAGGATTTTGTGGATTTGTGGTTAACAGGGTCTTTAATACTTCAATGTATTTGATATTCATAACTCATACCAATCGCCTCGGCAGAGAGCGAGAGATGAAACGATCCGAATTTTATGCTGACAATAAAAATTATCATAAAATCGTCTTCTAGAAACAATGAATACAGTCTAATGCTGAATCAAACTGGACTAGAGTGGCTACAGTATGGGCGCTCCGGTGGCATAGTGGATAGAGGGCGTACCATATCGGCTCTGGCCTTCGTTGCAGTGGTCGCGGGTTCAAATCCGACCCGTTGACCTTTACTGCAGGTCAATCCCCCCTCTCGCTCTCTCTGTCTCCCCATTTCAACTCTGTACTGTCTAATAAAGCTTGAAAATACAAAAAATAATCTTTGGAGTGGCTGTAGTAGGCCAGGGTAGAGAGTGCTTTTTGGGGAGGAATATACCACCACTATATTGCACACAGTAGGAGGTCTGCTTTCAGTGAGGTGCTGTTCAGGGTGTCATAACGGCAATCGCTTTCCTTTGATGAGAGAGATCACGGAGGAGAATGGCCCGGGCTAGTGTTAGTGGGATTTGAAGTGAAATATGGAAGAGGGAAAAGCACTGGTCAATTTTGAGATTTTTTGGGCCTTTTTGCTTCTATAGCATGTCTTCTTTTATACTAGTAGGAATATAAGTTCTAAAATACAAAACATAACTGTATTATTGTAACTAATCAACTGGCAAAGTTGCATGATGATATCTATAAGTTAAAAATGTAATGTTACCCTGTTCACCTGCAGTATTCATTTTCCTTTATTTAACCTCGAAAGATCAATTGAGGGGTGACCCTCTTTTACAATGACGTCGAGTTTGTACAGATACACAATATACAATGAGAATACATAACAAGTTTACACACACACACACACACACACACACACACACACACACACACACACACACACACACACACACACACACACACACACACAGACAACAACAATTTAAAACATTCAGATCAATTGAATGAAAGAGACAATAGCCTGATTAAAACAGTTACAAGTGTAAAGGGGCTGATTCAAAATAATAATTTTAAATTGGTTAACAGTTATGAGTGTATTTATTTTAAATGTATGTTGTAGGCTGTTCCAGGAGTCAGGGCTAAAACGGCTAAAAGCGGTTTTACCAAGCTCAGACCGGGCATAGGGAACATATAACATGAGCATGTCAGTTGAGCGGGTTTGATAAAGCCCATCTGAAATAAGCAGCATTTCTGTCAAATAGAGTGGTAGCTTTCCAGTCAGAGCTTTATATATAAAAATATGCCAATGTGCATCACGTCTCTCCTTAAGGGAGGACCACCCAACATTTTCATATAAAACACAATGGTGTGCATCATAAGCATCTCCTGTAATGAATCTCAAAGCAGAGTGAAATACAGAGTCTAGGAGTTTAAGGCATGAACGAGATGCATGCCGATAAACCACATCACCATAATCAAGGACAGACATAAAACGGGAAGGTGGCTTTATTCCTATAAAAATATCCAATCTTTTGTCGCAGACGACAGACAAGATTTTTTATGTGAAATGTAAAAAGAGTTTTTCATCTATCCAGATGCCAAGATATTTATATTCAGTGACTCTTTCAATATGAGATCCATTATTTGTGTGAATAATAAGATCATTAAAATGTGTAATTCTTGCACTGGAAAAACACATATATTTTGTTTTTTCTGTATTAAGGACAAGCCTGAGATCCACAAGACAGTTCTGCAGAGTGTTAAAAGAGCTCTGTAGGTTCTGAACAGATTGTTGCACTGAATCAGAAATGCAATACAGTACAGTGTGGTCCGCATACAAATGGGGATGTAAATTGTGAATAGGACTGGACCTAAAATTGAGCCCTGCGGAACACCATTTGTAACTGTTAAAAACTCAGTTTGGTAGCTTCCCAGTTTTACTGACTGCTGTCTATCAGAGAGATAGTCCCTAAACCAGCTACATGTAGAATAATCAAAACCAATTTCATGCAGCCTCTCTAAAAGCAAATGGTGATCTAAAGTATCAAAAGCTTTTGACAGATCAACAAAAAGTGCTGCACAGTGCATTTTTTTATCAATAGCTGTAACAATGTTGTCTAAGACCAAAGTGACAGCAGATACGGTACTGTGGCCTGCCCTAAAACCAGATTGAAATGGACTCAAAATGGAAGCACTGGATAAAAAGGTTTTCAACTGAGTATTAATGACTGATTCTAGATTTTTTGCCAGACATGGGAGTTTGGAAATTGGCCTGTAATTATTGAGATCACTTTAGTAGCTCAAACAGCCCGTCAAAGGCCTGTCCCAAAGTGAGAACCAGCCAAAATGTCCTCACTCTTTAGGTCTACAACTCAAATTGGTTCTCACAAACATAGTTGTACATACACACACACACACACACACACACACACACACACACACACACACATTCTCAGTATGGCTGTTTTATGATTGCCTTTGCCACACAGTAGTTATTTATTTAGCGATTCCGTTTAGAACAAACAGAATATGATTTCATATGAGCTGTTTACCCCGAGGATTAACATTAGTGCTGAGTGGGTTAAGCTGCACTGATCGGCAATTGATCTATGCTGTCACTTTAAGAGGCTGATAGTGTGTATCATGGGCACACACACACACACACACACACACACACACACACACACACACACACACACACACACACACACACACACACACACACACACACACACACACACACACACACACACAGAGGCTGATAGTGTGTATCATGGGCCCTCAGGGTGCTGCCATCTATTTACTTTGGGTAAATCTAACCTGCAGCCTTCACACTGCAAAAAAGTCAATCTTAGCAAGTACAGCTCTGGAAAAAATTAAGAGACCACATCAAATGTTCAGTGTCTCTAGTTTTACTATTTATAGGCATATGTTTGAGTAGAATGAACATTTTGGTTTTATAATATAAACTACTGACAACATTTCTACCACATTCCAATACATTTTTTTGTCATTGAGAGCATTTTCAGTAAGTAATGTAGAGATGAAGATTCAAGAAAAATCCAGACTGGGATCTTTTAATTTTTTTCCAGAGCTGTATCTTGGTCAAATTTTCTAGTCATAATAAGCTTTCTCATGACACTTAAAGGTGCATTCATCAATTCTGGAGAACGCTTGTTGTCAAAATCACTTTTTGTCAAAATCGGTGAATATCTCCTCACAATCTGCTACCTGTCTGTACTGTGTGTGCGCTGAAAAAACCCTGCGTGAATACACAGCCTAGGCTCTGTAAACCTGCATGCTGCTATAGCTACGGTGGGCCCACATTGTATACATACTCTTTGTTTACATATCATTT
>OX442356.1:30923342-30933342 GCA_949357725.1 Hyperoplus immaculatus | reverse complement strand
GAGTTGAGATAAAGGTAAAGAAAAAGAGAGATGGAAAGAGAGAGAGTGAGTGAGTGAGTGAGTGAGTGAGTGAGTGAGTGAGTGAGTGAGTGAGTGAGTGAGTGAGTGAGTGAATGAATGAATGAGCACGATATGAATAGTTTGGCGCGTCAAAATGTGCGCCCAAGTTCTTTGCATTTTTATACACACAAAGTGAGAAATACATACACTCACCTGCCACTTTCAGGTTACCCAGTTCACTTTATTGTTAACACATATAACTAATCAGCCAATCACATGGAACTCAATGCATTTAGGCATGTAGACCTGGACAGGACAACTTTTTGAAGTCCAAACCGAGCAACAGGAAGAAAGAGGGTTTGAGTGACTTTGACCATGGCACATATATATTTTTAAACCCAACTTTAAAGTGTTTTTTTACGGCTAAGGTAGCATTCAAGGCTTTTAAAGGTGTGTAGCTTGTTGTTAGTGTGACACCATTGCTCCCTTGTCACTCTCTGAGTGTGTCCGCTCCAAAGGGGTGTGAAATACTGCAGCAGTGCTTTTGGCTGCAGCGTAAACACACACACATACACACACACACACACACACTCATTCTCATTCTCACACACTCTCTTTCTCACACAAACAGACACACTCAGACACACACACACATACGCACACACAAACACGTTCTCTTTCTCTCTCACCCACACACACACACACACACACACACACACAGACACAGACACAGACACACACACACACATACACAGACACAGACACAGACACAGACACACACACACACACACACACACACAGCTTACCTGGGAAGTCACATAGGTGTCACCCTGGTTTTATAGCTTTGTTGTTGTCGGTGTCCGGGCCGAGAGCCAACACAGCAGGTTAACATGAGCAGGTGGAACGCTTTAACACTGTGAACTGAGAGAGAAAGAGAGAGAAAGAGAGAGAGAGAGACGGAGAGAGAGAGAGAGAGAGAGAGAGAGAGAGAGAGACGGAGATACGGAGAGAGAGAGAGAGAGGGGGGGGGAGAGGGAGAGAGAGAGAGAGACGGAGAGAGAGAGGGGGGAGAGGGAAAGGGGGGGAAAGAGAGAGAGAGAGGGGGGAGAGAGAAAGGGGAGGGGATAGAGAGAGAGAGAGAGAGACAGGGAGAGAGAGAGGGCGAGGGGGAGAGAGAGAGAGATGGAGAGAGAGAGAGAGAGGGAGGGGAAGAGAGGGGGGAGAGGGAGAGGGAGGGAGAAAGAGAGGGGGGGAGAGAGAGGGGAAGGGGGAGAGAGAGGGAGAGAGAGAGAGATGGAGAGAGAGAGAGAGCGAGACAGAGAGGGAGAGGGAGGGAGAGAGAGAGAGAGAGAGTGAGAGAGAGAGAGTACCCTTCACATTGTGTAGCCTACTCATTTGTACTCTCGCTTCCATAGAAAAATCTACTGACAAACATTTGATTTATTTGACTTCAAGGATACTCAAACATAGTCTACAAGTTGAAATGGACGGATGTGGTCACATGTCTTGCTGTTCCAAATAAACTGCACAAGAAAGAGAGATGGTAAAATAAGATGCATATATTATTTAAAAACACTATCATTCATATATATTAATTGACATTTTGTATTTCAACGAGGTCAATCCACTACAGACACGGTCGCCCATAGCAATTGGAATACATTTTTTTTATCTCTTGTCATGAAATGATGGGCAATGAAGAATAGGATGTTGAAATCAGTGAATATCTTCTGAAAGGTATACGCTGTCTGTACTGTGTGTGCGCTGACAAAAAATTTCTGCTTGTGTGTGTGTGTGTGTGTGTGTGTGTGTGTGTGTGTGTGTTGATTTGGCATGTTGAGGAAATGGAGTCCTAGATCTACTGTGTACACACTTATTTTAATCTTTTTTTTTTTACGTGTGAAGTAATCTACTTAAAGAATGTCCTTTGTCAGTGTTAGAACTAATGAGTTGGCTGAATGCATGACATTCATTGTGTGGACAAAAGGGATTTATTTAGTACCTATAGTATAATGGATAAACATGCATTCATAGAGGAACACACACACACGCACATGCACACACACACACTCTCACATACAGAGACACACACACAGACAGACACACACACAGACAGACACACACACACACACACTTTCTGATGCCAATTGTACTGTTGAGGACCCTTCCCCCTTCCATCCGTTCATCCCCCGTCTCAAGTGGCACTTATTTAGTTTGTATACAGGCGTCAGGCTGAGAGCCACACACAGACAGACCCCACACACACACACACACACACACACACACACCCTGCCAACAGAACAAATCAAATGTACTCAGCTTGAATTGTCCCTCTGCACACAAACATGCACACTCACACCACCTGTCAATCACTCTCTTTTCATTCTCTATATATAATAAAGGTGTGTGTGTGTGTGTGTGTGTGTGTGTGTGTGTCTGTGTGTCTAAAGCCCCTTTCTTTCCATTATCTCGGCTGTGTGTTTGTATCCTGTATATTTTTAAAAGGGTTGTTTTTTTGTCAGTGAATGTGTGCGTATGAGACAGCTAGAGAAAGAAAAACTGTGTGTGTGTGTGTGTGCGTGCGTGCATGAGTGTGAGTCTGTGTGTGTGTGTGTGTTTGTGTGTGTGCGTGCATGCGTGTGTGTGCGCTTGCTTGCGTGCCTGCTTGCGTGTGTGTGTGTGAGAGAGTGTGTGTGTGTGTGTGTGTTTGTGTGCATGAGTGTGAGTCTGAGCGTGTGTGTGTGTGTGTATGTGGGAGGTAATCTGTTGGCAGTTAATCACAGTAGTGAATCGCCCTCCCCTTCTCCCCTTCACCCCTTGTCATTTAATATACATGTCATCCTTACAGTACTGTACAGCCACAGTGCTGCGCTATTGTTTATCTTAATAGCACTTAATTACTTTTTCTTAATGTTATTTTAATGCACCATATTAATACTCATGGCCTATAGATCTCATTTGATAGTTTTACAGCTTTAGATAATAGGAAAAAAGATTTTATAAGTGACCCAAGACACACAAACACACACACACACTCTCTCACACACACACACACACACACGGAGAGAGACATGCTACACACACACACACACACACACACACACACACACACACACACACAGGCAGGGGTGTAAGTAGCGAATTACATTTACTCGCGTTCCTTTAATTGAGTAGTTTTTTTGTGTACTTGTAATTTTTTAAGTGATTTTTAAAACCTATACTTTTACTTTTACTTTGAGTATGTTTATTTTGAAGTATTGTACTTCGCTACATTATATCTCACCTGCGTTACTGAGTAAAAAAATAGATAGGGAAAGGAGAGAACAGAAAAGAAATATCGCGGGGGGCTTTTATTTTTACGGCACAATACCGGAAACTAACACAGTGAATGATGGACAGGAGGAGAGAACACATTGCTTCCCTCTATCATTAAAACACAATAGTTAAACTATCATTGTACCGCACGTGAAGACGTGAAGGCTTTTAAATGCAGCAAACCTTTCATCCAGCCATGCGATCGGCCCCTCCCTTACCTGATAGTTTAGCTTTCAGCTTAAAGGTACGAACACACTGCACATCGCCGCGCGGCGAGTTTACATAGAAAGTCAATGTATTTCGAGCGCCGCCGCGCGAATCGGCGGCCGGCGGCGAGCGGATCACGCGGCGCGGCGCGAATGCTGCGGCCGCCGCAGAAGTTGAAAATATTGAACTTTTCGCCGCCGGCCGCGCCGCGATAGCCAATCAGCGTTGAGCTCCTCCCGACATCACTCGGGTGAGTCTGCTGAGCTACAAGACACGTGAAACCTGGCTGGCGGTGCAGTCGGGAAAGGAGGGATGAAGGGAAAAAAGAAGGAAGAGACAGAGAGAGAGAGAGAGAGAGAGAGAGAGAGAGAGAGAGAGAAAGAGAGAGAGAGAGAGAGAAAGTTCCAACACATCGATAAAATGTATGACAGCAGTTTAATGAGACACCTTTTAGTAAAAGGAGCAAGGAATAGACTCACATTATAGAAGAGAGAAGGAGAGAAAGCCAGGGAAGATGTACTGCAGATGAGTGAATATGCAGAGACAATAAAAACTAAATACGACAACTGACACTTCCAAACATTTCCCTAAACATCTGAAAATCTGTTTGGGTTTTCTCTAGGCCTACATGTTGATATGCCAGCGTGAATGTGTATATGCACGGCCATGGATACATATGTGCGTGTGTGTGTGTGTGGGGGGGGGGGGCGGGTTGTGTGTGTATGTGTGTGTGGGCGCATGTGTGGGTGTGTTTACGAAGCTTGGGTGGCAGGTGGCGGGGAGAAATGTGTGAGAGGTGCAGTGAGACCAATACAAGGGCCGATGGCAGAGATGATGAAGGCAGAATAGCCTACTTCAGAGACGCTCCCAACAAAAACAAATCAGTGAGGATGACGACGATGATGAGAGAGATGTAAATAGCGGGAAGAAACTGGGCGTGCACATTCAATGAGTCATCGGGCGGCGGCCGGCGGCGGACACAAATGAGCCAAAATGATCACGCGGCGCGGAACCTGCGATTCGCGCGGCCAACCGCCGCGCCGCGCTGTGCAGTGTGTTCGCACCTTTACAGTGCAGAGTAGGATGGAGACGGTGCGTGTTGCCGAGAGCTTTGAAAAACTTCCAGAAGACGGCAGAAAGTCAGGTCGAGAAGAAAGGTAAAACTACTAAAATAATGTGCAAGATATGTTACGCGCGAACACGCGAGTCAGATGACATGCGCAACCGTGAGAGAAAGAGAGAAAAAAAAGTCATATGCGACCCAGCCGCACCTCAAAACATCACGACCAATTAGTTTACTCACTTTAAGTCAAATCCAAGTGGTCTATGACCAAGCAATAAAGGAATAAAAAACACAGGAAGTTTAAAGCTCCTTGACTCTTGCCACCACAACAGTGATCAATTAAGAACACTGTAGCCTACAATGCAACTTGCTTGTCCAGCCAGCTCCATGAGATATAAATAAAATATGCCCTCACATTCCTGCTAGCAAAAGAAGTGCCCTATCGACAACATTTGCAACGGTTTATTTTGATTTTGACACTTATTTTATTTAATTATAAAAAATATGTTTTACTTATTATATTATTACCTATTTACATTTTCCTTGTTTTCAGTTCAATTAGGATATGTTTAAAGTCCAAAGTCATGGTTTCAAATGTTAAATAAGTGCACGTTGCAGTTCTTAAATCAATGAATAATTGTCTAATAATTGTGATTACACAATGTCAATCAAAATAATCATGATTATGATTTTTGTCTAAATCGTGCAGCCTAACCTTGCAATGTCCATGGTTTAGATCAATTGTACACAATTACATTATTAGAACTGCAGCTGCAGTCTGTTTAGGTGTGTAGACCGGTTCAATTCCCACATTAACAGACTATTTGCTCCTTATTTGCTTATCTAAAGTATAATGACACAGTATACATCCATTATGTGTAGCGACATGATTTGTTTAATTTGTGCACTTTAATTTGTAAAGGTGTTGCATTAATTAAACAAAACTAGTTTGAGATTTATATCCCCTTGTCTGTAATGCCCTACACAGAAGAGACCCCCGCCCCCTCCCGCTGTTAAAAAGTAACTAGTAACTTGTACTTTAAGTACATTTTAAATCAGCTACTTTTTCACTTTTACTGAAGTAGATTTTTAGACCAGTACTTTTACTTTTACTTAAGTAAAATTTCCTCCAAGTAATCATACTTTTACTTGAGTAGAATATTTTTGTACTCTTTCCACCTCTGCACACAGGTATGAGACTAAAACCATAGTTCAGCAGTTTCTTTGAGGTTATTCACTATATAAAAGATCAAAGTAAAAACTGGAACATCAGTTCATTTCTGCTTCGAATTGAAGAAAAAATTATTTCAAAATGACTTTGACGTTTGTAATAATGCAAATGCCTCAGAATTCCTTAGGACGTTTTGTTCTGGGTCACTCTCTATGTTGAGATGAGAACATATAGATCTGGTGTCGTATAAAGACCTACTTCACCGGTGGACACATGAAGGTGTTTTGATCTCTGAGATCCTCTGTAGTATAAATGTGCAAACATTTTAGAAATCGGTTCATCCTAGCCTGAGAAAAGGCAGAAAGAGTGTTTTATGGTCTCACTGTCTAACCCTACATTTTACCATGTGTGACATCACACATGGTAAAATGTAGGGTTAGGGTTAACAGGACAGCTGGGCCAAGGGAAGACTGAGGAAAGACTGAGGGAAGAAAAACCTCATTCATTATATTATCATACTAATTCTATAATGATAGAACGCTGGTTCCGTATGGGTGAAGTATTCCTTTTAAAGAAATTACTCAAGAAGGGTTGGTGTGCATCTTTAACTGCACTCTATTTCCTCTGTTTAAACTTTCTGCTTAAAAAGTCAAGGACTTCAGTTACTAATAACCACTGGTTCCCCTTTCGCAAAATGCCAACATAACATTTGACCCTATCTCCTTATCACTTACAGTATGTGTTCCAAACTTTGCCTAATTATAATGGAACACAGTCTCAACCTAGACGAATGACTCTGCACGTTGCTACACACACACACACACACACACACACACACAAACACACGCACGTTGCTACTAATTCTGATTGAAGCGTTCTGGTTGGCTAGCCGGCTCTGGGATGTGATCCATCAGAAAACAAGGCTAATGTTTTCAGCTAAACCACTCCGAGGGCAATTATATGGTCCAGTGGCATTGATCAGAGCCCCCTCTTCTTCAATCTATCCTCCCCTAACCCTCCACCCTCCATCTCGTGTGTGTGTGTGTGTGGGGGTGTGTGTGTGTGTGTGTGTGTGTGTGTATGTGTGTGTGTGCCCCCTTTAATGGCTAAGGCACTGTTAAATGTTTGATAAATGAGTTTCCAGACCGCTTTCACATAGATTTATTAAAATTCTATAAAAGCCCTATTTTCTGTGTGTGTGTGTGTGTGTGTGTGTGTGTGTGTGTGTGTGTGTGTGTATGTTTGAGTACTTATCAATTACTCATGGTTAGAGTTTTGTTTTTTGGTCCATGCTAATAAAAATAGTACATACATTGGCTGCGTTTCCCAGATTCGATCGTTCTTTGGGACCAAAGAAGGGTCGAAAGAATGGTTCGCCTAAGAAGGAGCGCTAAGATACGAGTGTTTCCCAGATGGCTTCTTAAGTGCCATCTTTGGAGAACGCGTAAGTTGAAGCGAAAGAAGCTCTTTAGTGGGAGCTGTCCACCGCGGTCGTGCTGAAACTGAATAAATCGATGCCAGGCGAATCGATCACCCACCTCTTTATCGGCGCATAAGTCACACACAGCGCCCCGTGGTCTCCCCCACACAGGTGGAATTAGGCTACGCATGTATCGTGTGTGTGTGGCAACAAGTGTATCCAAGTAGTAATCAAGCCCATTAGCGCATATATACCCCGTGGATATAGGCACACATGTGATGTGAGAATGGAAGAAAGCAGCAGCAAAAGAAACAAGCGGGCACCGTCGTTTACCGCGGAGGAGATGGGCGTCTTAGTGGACGAGGTCTGGCAGCACCGGGGAGTTTTATTCGGGGGAACAAGGGGCAAAAAGAACATCACGGTGAAGAACCGTGTTAGGCAGGCCATAGCCGAAAAGATGTCCCCCTCCAGCCCATGTGGCCTGCGTGACAGGCGCGCTGTGAGAAAGAAGTGGCAGGAGTTCCAGAACCAAACAAAAAGGAAGAGTGAGAAGGTTTCACTAATCAATCTCCCTTCGTTGCAGGTGATGCAGACGCCCAGTAAAGACAGCGCGGAGCCACCCCTCCCCCATATGGTTTCAATAAACTATGTTGGTTTCTTTTCAACCATGTATTGTGTGGATCATTTTGCATTGAAATGAGGGTGTCAAACCTAGCAACAAAAAGTCCCAGGCAATTTGTAATGTATCTAAGCGTAGGTTAATGACGTGTGCGTATTGTGCGCCCTTTCAACAGCATTCCAGTGCCAGACTTTCAGGTAAAGCACCCGGACACTGCAGCAATAATCATAGTGTGCAGGACGTTACATGTAGCCTACATCTGCTGGTTCTGTTTATTTATTTCAGCCTTCAGGCCTGAGAGTTGATATGGGTGATGTGTGGTGGTTGTGGGTTTATGGTTAAGTGCTTGGTGACTGGTGGTGAAGAGGTAGGGGCTGCGGGTTGTTGGACCGGGCTGAAGGCAAAATTGCAGCGGGTTGCTCTGGATGTGTGGAGACACCAGACTGATCAGCCGTTGGATCTCCACACGGGGCAGCCGGTACTTTTCCTGGACGGCCCTGTCTGATAGCACGTCCAGTGGGGAGAAGTGCCGACGCACGTATGCATTTATGTAAACCGTCTGGCTTCGCGCACGGCGAGGCTGTTGGTTCGCAGCGAGAAGGTGTTGTATTGCAGCCATGGTTTCTCACACGCGCGGACTTTGGCAACGCCTTTAGCAGGTGGAGCCGCTCTGGATGAGGTTCAGCTGAGTTCAATTAAATCTGTTTCTTTGATATCTGTGAAATGCCACAGGGTTGTTGATGTTTTTTTTGTATGTGTAGTAGTACTATAAACTCACATGTGTGTGGAAAACGTAAACGTCTAATTCATTAAAACATTTTTTTTCTCTACTATTAGTCTGTTTCTTGCACCAGTGGTCCGCATTGAGCATTGTTTTATTATTTTGAAAAGTGGAGGAAATAAATTTCCCTGACGCGGCATGATCACTGACGATTTGGTCGCTAAGAAGGTTGAAAGAGTGGGTCAGCTCCATCTTACAGTTCCATCTTAGTGAAAGAGCTACTTTCGCTAAGAACGAATCTGGGAAACGCATTCTTCTTTCACAGCGTTCTTAAGAGCGCTCCAAAGAAGTACTTAGCCCAAAGAGGCTCTTAACGAATCTGGGAAACGCGGCCATTATAGGTAGCTCAATAGTACACAAGTTGGTTACTTAGGGGCCCCAGAAACTCTATTGCCAACCCTTAGTCCCTGCTATATACAGCTGTGGAAAAAATTAAGAGACCACTCCACAAATGTTCAGTGTCTCTCGTTTTACTTTTTATAGGCATATGTTTGAGGAGAATGAACATTTTGGTTTTATACTATAAACTACTGACAACATCTCTACCAAATTCAAATACATTTTTTGTCATTGAGAGCATTTTCAATAAGTAATGTAGAGATGAAGATTTAAGAAAAATCCAGACCCCTTTCTTCCCCTCTATGCTGAGTAGATAGAATAGTGCTTTAATTGAGGCACGTATTCCTTCCTACTTGAAACAGGTTTTTTAATGTGAGAATCAAGACTAAACCGAGTAGTAAATCTTGTGTTAAACCTTTACTATGAACTTAAAAAAAAGGATTAAAAGTTTTACCATCTTAAGAGCTGCTGAGTGAAGTGATAACTCCCGCCATATAAAAAATATTAATTAGTGGAGCTTGGAGATTTTCCCTTTACGACCAAAATGTATAACTTGGCTGTGTGTGTGTGTGTGTGTGTGTGTGTGTGTGTGTGTGTGTGTCTGTGTGTGTGTGTGTAAAATGTATAACTTGGCTAAGTGCGACAGTTAAGTGTTTTATAAAATGAAAATAAAGAAATACTATGAAAGTCCAGAGGCAAAAACATCCACACTTAGATTTGAACTTCAAACGACCTGATTTTTTAAAGTGGAGGAAAAGGCAGAATGTGTAATCTGCTGAGTTTCAGTAAAGAATCGCACACACACACACACACACACACACACACACACACACACACACACACACACACACATACGGACCCACACAAAAACAAAAAGGACTCAAACATAGATCTACACGTACACAAACACACATAAACACACACACACATTCTAACACACCAAATACACACACATACACATCCTAACGCACGCACACACGCACACACACACACACACATGCTAGAGGAAGGCCAATTAGCGCTGTGTGGAAAACGACAGGCTTTTTGTTGAAGCAATGTTTCAATGACGACATTTAATTGGATGG
>OX442356.1:30908342-30915842 GCA_949357725.1 Hyperoplus immaculatus | reverse complement strand
GGGCAGACACGCTCACACACAGAGGACAGGCACACTCCGACAAACACACACACACACAGGGGACAGACACACTCCGACAAACACACACACACACACACACACACACACACACACACACACACACACACACACACACACACACACACACACACAGAGGACAGAAACACTCTGACAAACACACACACACACACACACACACACACACACACACAGGACAGACCCACACACACACACACACACACATGCCCCCACAGAGCAGGGACGATTTAGTCACCATGATGAGGGGGATGACATCAGCTTCGGCCTTAAATCACAGGCAGTTAAAACAACAGAACAATAAAAAAGGATTATAGCTTCAGCGTGTGTGTGTGTGTGTGTGTGTGTAGGTGTGTCTTTGTGTGTGTGTGTGTGTGTGTGTGTGTGTGTGCGTGTGTGTTGAGCCTATGAGCGTGTGTTTGTGTGTGTGTGTGTGTGTGTGTGTGTGTGTGTGTCTTTCTGTCTGTCTGTCTGTCTGTCTGTCTGTGAGCGTGTGTGTGTATGAGTATGTGTCTGTCTGTCTGTCTGTCTGTCTGTCTGTCTGTCGGTCTGTCTGTGAGCGTTTGAGCGTGTCTGTTTGTCTGTCTGTCTGTCTGTGTGTGTGGCAATACTGTTAAATGGCGTGCGGGCGGCAGGTCACGATGTTACACACAGTTAGACATGATTTCCATTCTGTGAGTGAATCATGTTGTTGTCGTCTTTCCACTAACAACTGTTTCCTTTTCCTTAATGAGCTTGATCGCTGCATTGATCTGAGCCACATCTGTCTCAATAAGTTGCTGCAGTTTTAGCTTTCAATTACTTCTTGGCGACGGACATACAGTATATCCATGCACACACACACGCACACACACACACACAGACAGAGAGAGCGAGACACACACACACACACACATACAAGGAGAAAGAGTGAGACACACACACACACACACACACACACACACACACACACAGGGAGAGAGAGTGAGACACACACACACACATATACAGGGAGAGAGAGTGAGACACACACACACACATACAGGGAGAGAGAGTGAGACACACACACACACACACACAGGGAGAGAGAGTAAGACAGACACACACACACACACACACACACAGGGAGAGAGAGTGAGACACACACACACACACACAGGGAGAGAGAGTGAGACAGACACACACACACACACACACACACACACACACACACAGGGAGACACACACACACATACATACAGAGACACACACATACAGCATAGCTTTAAGGACTGTTTAGTTTACTTTAGCTCAACTATGCACTTTGGCTGAACTGACAAAGAAAAGACTTCCAACTACAAACACGAAATTGTGTTTTGACATTTCTATTAGACTTTGGTTTCACCTTTCATGACCATTGTAATTCGAGACACTGCAGGACAAACATTGTTTTTTCAAGCGCTGTCCCGGAGGTTATTACAGAAGGATTTGTTCATAGGTTGTCTGAATTATGATACATTTTCTTCTTCAAAAACATGCAGAAAATGCACATTTTTAAGACCTGTAGTTAAAAAAAAAAAAAAATGCTGTATCAAATGTAATGAGTGCAACTTTGGACTCTTATATGTTTGATGAACTCTGGCTTCATCCAACATCTTGATTTTTGGTTTTTTAAAGATATACAAATTTAAACATAATTAATTACATATTTCCAAATTTGCATATTTCCCCCCCCCCAAAAAAAAGTAACACAAAAAAAATGTTTTATAATGTCAGTAATCAAATGGCAAATGACATGATATCTATAAGTAAAAAATGTTACCCTAACTGTAGTGTCTTGCCTTAAACAATTAAAATGTCTACTCTTACTCTTAATAGACAGACAGCCATTGCATCTGGTGTTACTTCAGTCTTCAGTCCAGTAAAACCTTTATTGACAGGGACACATGTTAACACAGTTTAGCCTTGTGTCGCCACTGAACTGGTAAATCCAATCAGAGCGGTTTGAATATGTTTAAGCTCAAACTGCCACTTTCTTTCTTTCACTCTTAAATTAAAAACTTCACCAAGTCCCTCCACGCATGGCGGAGCTGAAATGGGCCCGCGGTTAACACACTCACACAGGCCAAAACCACAGGCATGGCACGGTGGTTGTTTTTAGTACTTTAAACTAGAAATTCCCGGCTTTTTTTGAATGTCACACCACTGCTTTTCCCTGCTTCAAATAAGTGAGGAAGGTTTATTTCTAACTATATTGTGGTAGACGGAAAAAAAAATACTTTTAATTTATTTAAATTGTTTTACTTTCAACATAAGACATACACAGTCCCAGCTTTTTTAAATGTCACACCACTGCTTTCCACTGCTACATATACAGTATCTCACAAAAGTGAGTACACCCCTCACATTTCTTCACATTTTTCTTTATATCTTTCCATGGGACAACACTGAATAAATGACACTTTAATACAATGTAAAGTAGTCAGTGTACAGCTTGTATAACAGTGTAAATTTACTGTCCCCTCAAAATAACTCGACACACAGCCATTAATGTCTAAACTGCTGGCAACAAAAGTGAGTACACCCCTTAGAAAAAATTTACAAATTGGGCCCAAAGTGTAAATATTTTGTGTGGCCACCATTATTTTCCAGCACTGCCTTAACCCTCTTGGGCATGAAGTTCACTAGAGCTTCACAGGTTGCAACTGGAACCCTCTTCCACCCATTTATGACAGCATCACAGAGCTGGTGGATATTAAAGACCTTGCGTTCCTCCACCTTCCATTTGAGGATGCCCCAAAGATGCTCAATAGGGTTTAGGTCTGGAGACATGCTTGGCCAGGCCATAACCTTTACCCTCAGCTTTTTTAGCAAGCCACTGGTCGTCTTGGAGGTGTGTTTGGGGTCGTTATCATGTTGCAATACCACCCTGCGGCCCAGTTTACGAAGGTTGAGTGCACATGGTCAGCGTCGTACACAGAGGTTGGCTTTGGAAAATAGACGTATCAGTGCTGCCAGCATTGCTGAAGGGCTTGAAGGGGTGGGGGGTCAACCTGTCAGTGCTCAGACCATACGCCACACTCTGCATCATACTGGTCTGCATGGCTGTCATCCCAGAAGGAAGCCTATTCTCAAGATGATGCACAAGAAACCCCACAAAAAGTTTGCTGAAGACAAACAGACTACGGACATGGATTACTGCAACCATGTCCTGTGGTCTGATGAGACCAAAATACATTTATTTGGTTCAGATGGTGTTAAGAGTGTGGAGCGGCAACCAGGTGAGGAGTACAAAGACAAGTGTGTCTTGCCTAGAGTCAAGCATGGTGGTTAGAGTGTCATGGTCTGGGGCTGCATGAGTGCTGCCAGCACTGGTGATCTACAGTTCATTGAATTCTAACATGTACTGTGACATACTGAAGCAGAGCATGATCCCCTCCCTTCATAAACTGGGCCGCAGGGCAGTACTGCAACATGATAACGACCCCAAACACCCCTCCGAACGACCACTGGCTTGTTAAAGACGCTGAGGGTAAAGGTTATGGACTGGCCAAGCATGTCTCCAGTCTTACACCCTATTGGGCATCTTTGGGGCATCCTAAAACGGGAGATGGAGGAGCGCAAGGACTCTAATATCCACCAGCTCCTTGATGTCGTCATGAATGGGTAGAAGAGGGTTCCAGTTGCAACCTGTGAAGCTCTAGTGAACTACATGCCCAAGAGGGTTAAGGCAGTGCTAGAAAATAATGATGGCAAAACAACATATTGACACTTTGGGCCCAATTTGGACATTTTTTCTTAGGGGTGTACTCACTTTTGTTGCCAGCAGTTTAGACATTAATGGCTGTGTGTCGAGTTATTTTGAGGGAACAGTAAATTTACACTGTTATACAAGCTGTACACTGACTACTTGACATTGTATCAAAGTGTCATTTATTCAGTGTTGTCGCATGGAAAGATATAATGAAATATTTGAAGAAATATTAGGGGTGTACTCACTTTTGTGAGATACTGTAAGTGAAGACAGTATAGTTCTAACTATATTTGTACTGTGACAGAGCAGTTGTTCTCTATTTGTATCATTTGTAATGCTTTGGCAACACTGTTTGTTTATCACAATAGTCATGCCAATAAAGATTGTTTTTGAATATAATTGAGTAGATGAAGAAAATGTACTTTTTTTTTTTACTTTCAACATAACTTGGGCTTTTAGACAAACTGTATAAATCGGGGCAGTAACTTTAATTAATGATTTTAAATCAATGTTTTGAAATGGTTGAATGGTTTGATTAGCTTATTATGGCAGCTCTGTCAAGCTTTTGGTTTGGCTACATATTGACTTTTTTGCACAGGGCTTTAGTGAGAAGAGCAATTCTTGGATTTAAAAAAAAACTATTTTCATGTTAGAAAACTGTGTGTGTGGTATTTTCCCTTCTGTGGTCAAAGCAACATCTTGGCAGCTATAACAGTTCGGGCAAACGTCCTGCTCTCTACACTCCAACAACCACACAGAAACATGAGCTAGGTTCAACACAGTTTAACCCATTAAGACCTAAGACAGCCTTTTGAAAAAATACTCTAAAACGTAAGAATTGTTCAAAACATTGTCAAAACAAGGGTGTTGCTTGTGGTGTAGTGGTTAGAGCGCCCCCTCCATAGAGTCTCATTCCTCTTCACAGCAGACCACAGGTTAGAATCCAGCCCGGGTTGTTCTCTGCATGTCATTTCCCTCTCTGCCCCATTTCACCTATGTCTCTCCAACCTGTCTAATAAAAGCATTAAAAGGCCATAAAATAATCTTAAAAATTGTCAAAACAACTTTCTCCCTTCTAAAAAAAACCGCACAGAATGTCAACGTCTACTAAATTCTTTATTTCTCAGCGTCTGCAGCAGATGGAGACATGAAATAAAAAAAACATTTGAAAGCATAAACCCGTGCCCTCCGGTGGTGTAGTGGATAGAGCGTGTACCACATTGGCTCAGGCCTTCGTTGCAGTGGTCGCGGGTTCAAATCCGACCCGTGGACCTTTACTGCAGGTCATCCCCCCACTCTCTCTGTCTCCCCATTTCAACTCTGTACTATCCAATAAAGCTTGAAAATGCCCAAAAGAAATTCTTATACAAATAAAAGTGTAAACCCTTGGCTGTAACTGTGTTTACTTGCCTTTGCCCTAAAGGGTACAAACTGCCTTCCACACATGTATTTCAGATAATCAGGTTGCATTTCATTGCCCCTAAAAACATCTTCCAAAACATGTAAAATGTTGTATCCGGTCTTAAAACTGTTTTATTTATACAGGCCAATATCACTAATAGAAATGTTCATAGTGTGTGTTCTTAGCAATCTATACAGCAACATGAAACCATCTGTACTAAAAGCCTACACTCGCCGGAGCAACAACTCCCAAGAAAAATAGGAAAAACTGGAAGAAAGCTCAAGGACATGGTTCCAAATCAAATCAAATCAGTTTTATTTGTATAGCCCAATATCACAAATTTGCCTCAGTGTGCTTTACATTCCATACAGTATGACACCCGCTGCCCTGAGGCTCAGACCCTTAGCTCGGCTGAGAAAATCTCCCTGTAAAAAAAAAAAAGGAAAAAAAAAAACTTTTGTCAGGATTAAAAAAGTTGAGAGACCTGGGGGCGCCCTTAGCTCAGTTGGTAGGGCGCCCCCCCCCCCCCATTGGGCCTCGGCCAGCAGCGGACCCGGGTTCGATTCCAGCTCGCGGTCGTCCTCTGCATGTCACTCCTCTCTCTGCCCCATTTCAACTCTGTCTCTAAACTATCAATAAAGCATAAAAATGCCAAAAAAATATCTTTAAAAAAAAAAAAAAAAATGCTATAATAGATGTCATAAGTAAGGAAAAATCACGAAGGTATTCAATCATTGACCAGATGTTTACATGGTAATACGGTTAACAAATAGTCCATAAATGATGAAGAAAATGCCAAAAGTGTGACTGTTAACTGTGCGTGTGATTGCAGCTTAGGGGGTGAGTGTGGTGTGGATGAATGTATTGTATTATTGTTTATAACTCTCTGTCCGTGCTGTTTAACATGCAACGCTGTGGAGCTGATAACAATGTTTAATCAGTCTTTCTTTCTCTCTCTCCCTCTCCCTCTCCCTCTCCCTCTCCCTCTCCCTCTCTCTCTATCTCTCTCTCTCTCTTCTTTGTTTTCTCCAGGTCAGCCTCCCAAATGACTCCAGCTGTGTTGAAGAGATTTTGCGGGTACGTTGCTTGGGTACACACACACACACAGAGACACACACACACACACACACACATACAAACACAAATACACACATTCTTGAACTTCTATCCTTGTGCGGACACTCAACGACATAATGCATTCCCTAGCTCCTTACCTTAACCTTAACAATCCCAATTAAATGCCTAACCCCAACCCTTACACTAACCCTAACCTGAACCTAAAACCTAGTGTTAACCCTCAAACAGCCCTTTGAAGAAGTGAGGACCAGGCAAAATGTCCTCACTCCGATGGTTAAAAGCTAAAACTGGTCTTAAAAAAGATGCCTGAACACACACACACACACACACACGCACGCACACACACACACACACACACACACACACACACACACACACACACACACACACACACACGCTCACACACAGACCTTGGTTCCTCTCCCGAGACGCTGGTGGAGAGAGAGAGAGAGAGAGAGAAGGAGAGAGAGAAGGAGAGAAAGAGAGAAGGAGAGATGTGTTGGCTCAGGTCAATGATTATACAAGATTTTGTTTTCATAGGATGACTTCATGCAGAAATGTTTTCCACAAATGTTCTCTCTCCCTCTCTCTCTCTCTCTCTCTCTCTCTCTCTCTCTCTCTCCTTATCCTCTGCTTTTCCTATCTGCGTGTCATCAAAATTACATCAAGAAACACGTTTTTTCCATCACTTTTTCACTCTGTTCTGAGCTGACCCCTTTCATGTTTTCTTGCCTCGTTCACGCGTAATTAATATCAAAAGTCGGTTTTCCTACATTATTTTTCTCAATTTGCAGCTGTTAGCAGTTAGGACTATAAGGGCCTTCCTTAATTAGCCTAGTAAGACCAGCTTGATCCAGCATGAGCCTCACATTCATTTCTCTCATTTAGTGAGAAGCGTCCTCATGTATCAGTGCCTTGTAATAATTGACACTAAAAGGACATAACCTAGTCCTATGATGAGAGGCTATATGTAATCAGTGTCATCAAAATATGTTCAAGGTTTTGCTTTGTCAAACTTACTAGGGCACCTGCTAGAATGTAAAATATATCACCATGATTTTTTCGAAATGCTTATGTATGTAAACTAATATTTTGTGGGGTTGTTCTCTGCATGTCATTCCCCTCTCTGCCCCATTTAATATGTGTCTCTCCATATCTGTATAATAAAGAAAAGATGCAAAAAGATTATCTTTGAAAAGGAAAAAAAAACACATTTTATTTTGGTACTGTGACAAGACTAGTTCGGGACTGAGGGCCTTCTCTGACTGCTTTA
>OX442356.1:30893342-30898342 GCA_949357725.1 Hyperoplus immaculatus | reverse complement strand
AGACCCACAATCTGGTGCACCGGAAGTAATGTCACATTGACGGAGCCTCCATATGAAAACAAACGGGGATGTGACGGATATAAAAGCAAGAGGCAAGATCAAGGCGCAATGTTATGATGAAATAAATTAGTAAAAGTATGTCCCAATTGTGTGCCTACTGCGTGCTTACTAGATTATTTTTATGATCAGATGTAGTATGTAGAATAGAACAAAGAAAGAATATGAGATTTGGAACACAGGGATACTTTCTTTCAAACCGTTCAGATACTAGCATATAACCGATGGCCTCAGCAATAAGGAAGCAACAATAAATAATACAAATTAAATTTAGAGAGTAAATTGGAGCTATATCGCTTTCATAAAAAGCATGTCCGGTCTCCGTGGGTTACAGTTTAGGCTATGATAAATTCATCAAAGCACATCCGCTGTGTTTTATTCGCCCATAATCTTGAGTTATAACGTTAGCGTCTTTGTCCAAGTTTGAACACTGCACATATGTGGTCCAAGCTAACGTTACTTTAGCCAAACACATGGGTTAGTCTTCATCACTAAAAGCTTTCTGACCTGCAACAATAAATCACTGAGCCGCTGAACCATGATGTTTAATAATCAGAGGGAAAGTATTTAAGCATAGTCTGCTGGAATGGTTAAGCTTTCCTGTTGTAATATGTCATGTTTTTTAAGACTTTTGGGAGACATTAACGTTATATAAAAGTCTGTCTTTTAGCACTGCGTCGTGTATGTAGCCAGCAAGTGCATAGTTATGACTCCGTTTACAAGATTCAAGTTTTTTGAACAGGTCAGCTGGAAAAATCTATTTAATGCTGTTTAATGGTATCTGTTTAAGTTGTAACTAACTTGCATTGATGAGATGCCTTTGGGTGATACAATCTGCTCCCTCTGTCTATCTCCCTCTCTCTCTCCTTCTCTCTCTCTTCCTCTCTATGTCTCTCTCTTCCTCTCTCTCCTCTCTCTTCTCTCTCTCTCTCTCTCTCTCTCTCTCTCTCTCTCTCTCTAAGATTAGGATTACATTGCATAGTTTATAAAAAAAAACATATACCCCTATCCCCACTTGCGCTCCAAAATTTTATACAGGTTTGCTGTGTGTGTGTGTGTGTGTGTGTGTGTGTGTGTGTGTGTGTGTGTGTGTGTGTGTGTGTGTGTGTGTGTGTGTGTGTGTGTGCGCGCGTGCGTGTGTGTGTGTGTGTGTGTGCGCGTGCGTGTGTAACCAATGTTTAGTCAGGCTGGAGAAAGTTTAAAAAATCATTATTTGTTATGAGCTCTGTCAGGAGACTGTTCCATTGTTTTAACAGAAAACAGAAGGACCACTTTCCAAATGTGGTTTTTACATTTTGGATTTCTTCATTTTCCCCCTAATGATTGACCTGGTTTCTTGGCCGTCTCGTCTTCAAGCTTGAAATGCTGCTTTGTTTATTTTATCCTCATTAATATTGGTTAAAAAACAATACCTAGTTAACTGCAGCCTTTGTTTTTCACTGTAATGCTCAGTAGCGTAAAAAAAATGTGCTGGAAAATAATGAATAGGCTTACGTCGACTTATTCAAGAGTAATTGTGTTGTTGCGGCTAATGGCTGTATTCATTGCTGGATGTTTATGTCCGAACATTGTGAAACACTCATCCAATAGTAATCCCTCTTAAAATAGGCTCTGTGCTTTTATGCTACGCGAGGAACAAAAGCTAAGGCAATTTGTGTTGGTTAATTTGTTTATTTGATTGGTGCAGAAAGCACACTGTATAGCTTCATAATGCAGATTCAATACTCTTCCATGTGGTTGGGTTCCCTTTAGTTAACAAGTTCGGTTAAGAAAAGGTTTGATACATTTAGGGCCAGTTTCGCAGACATGGATTAAGCCAACTTCTGTGCTAAATTTTACTTTCAATGGACAATCTCCATTCAAAATTCCATTTAGTCCAGGACTGGGCTTAATCCATGTCTGTGAAACTGGCCATTAGTTTATAAAGGGACGTCATATACTACTGTAAAGAGCTGCTTTTAATTTATTTATTTAAGAGATATATGTTCACTGTGTGTTAAGTTGCTTCAGACTAAAGGGTCTACAAAGTGAATTCAATGTAATAATGTAGGGCGCTCCAGTGGCGTAGTGGATAGAGCGCATGCAATATCGGCTCTGGCCGTCATTGCAGTGGTCGTGGGTTCAAATCCGACCAGTGGACCTTTACTGCATGTCATCCCCCCTCTCTCTCTCTCTCTCTGTCTCCCCATTTCAACTCTGTACTGTCTAATAAAGCTTGAAAATGCCAAAAAATAATTAAATGTTTTAATGACATTTCTGCATTGTTAACAGATGTAATGGGCAAGTGCATGTTCATTTTGATCTAGTGTAGTATTACTCAAGATCCTGAGATCACTTTTTGAAGGTCTGGGCAAACATTGGAACAGGACACTCTAAAAACTGACAAAAAGGACTTTTTATTTCAAGCCCAAAGTGATTTTTACTTTTACTTTTCAAATATCGGTGTATGTGTTGACATAACTTCATGAAAAAGTGATTTCGCTGATTTGCATTGGAGCGATAACCACTTATCCCCAAAATGGAGTTCAAGAAATTATAAACAAGTTGATAAAATATATTTTAATTGCTAAACACAGCAGGACAAAAAGCACAGAGGGACAGAGTTAAGTCTGTGAGTAACTCCGAATAAATTACTCTTGATTGTGCACAATAATACAGAGCTATATTTGGCAAGGAACGTGACCAGCTTGAGAGTTTTCACACACACACACACACACACACACACACACACACACACACACACACACACACAAACACACACACAGACACACACACAGATACACACACACAGACACACACATACACACACACAAACACACACACCCTCCTCGTATAAGCCAGTCAAGCGAGACAAACATTTTATGAGTGTGTTTTGGTTTTGCAGTCTGAGTGCATTTGCATCTGAAATTCTCTGTCGAGCAATTAGTCATTAGCTTTGATTTTTGGCTTTCGCAAAATATAAACAGACTAGCTTCCGCAAGTCACGGAGTTCTGTTGCTAACTAACGTTTTTTTACTTTAGCAAATAAAACAGGGGCTACATTTTATGAAAGCAATTAAAGAGCCTTGTAGAATTGGTTGTGTGTGTGTGTGTGTGTGTGTGTGTGTGTGTGTGTGTGTGTGTGTGTGTGTGTGTGTGTGTGTGTGTGTGTGTGTGTGTGTGTGTGTGTGTGTGTGTGTGTGCGCGCGCGTGTGTGTGTGTGTTTTGAGAGCGTGTACTGTAAGCTGTGCAGGTCACGGCTGCTTTAGTCCATAACTCATTCATATCTGACTGCGTCTGTCGGCATAGATGCATTTTATCCCTTGCATCGTTATCATCTCCATCTCTCTCTCTTTCTCTCTCTCTCTCTCTCTACTACTCTCTATATCCCTCTCTCTCTTTCTATCCCTCTCCCTCTCACTTTCTATCCCTCTCTCTCCCTCTCTCTACCTCTCTCTCTATCCGTCTCATTCTCTCCCGTGTCTCTCACTCTTTCTCTCTCACTCTCTCTTTCCGTCTCCCTCTCTCTCTGTCTTACCCTTTCTATCCCTCTCACTCTCTCACTCTGTCTCTCTCTATGTCTCTCTCTCTCTCTCTTTCTCTCTCTCTCCCTCTTGCTTTCTATCCCTCTCTCTCTCCCTCTCTCTACCTCTCTCTCTATCCGTCTCATTCTCTCCCCTGTCTCTCACTCTTTCTCTCTCTCACTCTCTCTCTCACACACACACACTCTCTCTCTCCATCTGTCCCTTTCTATATAAAATCAAACATGGATCCATTATTCATTAATTGAAACATATCTATCATCGCCGCGCGTTGCACCGTGGCCGTTATCAGACGAGATTTATTCTTATGTTTGTTATAGTTATTCACAGTTCATACGGTCCCATCTGAAAACACTAGGCTAGCGAGTGTGTGCGTGCGTGTGCGTGTGTGTGTGTGTGTGTGTTTTTGTGCGGTGAAAGCAACTGACAAACAGTGGTTCGTGAGACAGTGTAGATCCCATGAGGGGATTCTCCTGTCATAACAATAGCAGTGCCAGCTTAAAATAACAGTAGTTAGTGTGTGTGTGTGTGTGTGTGTGTGTGTGTGTGTGTGTGTGTGTGTGTGTGTGTGTGTGTGTGTGTGTGTGTGTGTGTGTGTGTGTGTGTGTGTGTGTGTGTGTGTGTGTGTGTGGTAGGGAGAAGGTGATGCTCTGATGGTATCAACTGTGTCTTGTCTGTTTTCATTGCCTCAGTACATATAGGGACTGATTTGTGTATCTGTGTATCTGAATCTGAATCTGATGAAAATGGGGGCGGGACCTGATTAGCCTTTGGCTTCTTCCGAAACCCTTCGGACAACACAAAGTATGATGTATGATGTGAAAGAGATAATTGTGTATTGTGTGGAATTGTCCGAAAGAATAATAATGAATAAATAAATATAAATGTACTCAAGGTTTGGTGTGTGTGTGTAAAAATGTGTTAGAATAATGCACACGCAATTCAACAATAACATCTGGGTTCGTAGTAGATCAGACCCCTTAGTGTTATACAGTAATGTGCAGCAAATTAAACAAACTGCATTTATTTTAAACAAATACAAAATCAAACAGGGCAAAGAAGCCGATATTCTAATTTGGAAGCTCCCAAAGTAGATGTGTGTCTAACCCTGGCCGAGGTCCGAGCACAAACTCAAACTCTTTGTTTCCGATGAATTCTCTGGCCGAGTGTCAGCGTTCTGTCAGACTGAAAGCTTCCAGGTGTAAAAACAAACTGGAAGACTGAACATCTGCTGGGTTTGTTCAGCACTGTCCTCCTACTCACACACACACACCGAACGCACGCACGTATATACACACACACACACACACACACACACACACGTGCGCACACACTCACTCACTCACTCAATCACTCACTCACACACACACACACACACACATCTAACGCAGACATGCACACACACACACACACACACACACA
>OX442356.1:30878342-30880842 GCA_949357725.1 Hyperoplus immaculatus | reverse complement strand
TGTGATCAACAGCATTGAAAAAATGATTGCTATTCTAGGCTTCTGTACAATAATAATAATAATAATAATAATAATAATAATAATAATAATAATAATAATAATAATAATAATAATAATAATAATAATTCATTTTATTTGAGGGTGCCTTTCATAGCACTCAAGGTCACCTTACAGGGCAGTGTTTAAAAAACACAATCAACAATCATAAAAAACACAAGAAAAAGATTCATTGAAACAATTTACACAAGTGTGGTGAAATGGGTGAGAGACAAGGAACTAGATTGAATATGTCAGTTTAAAAAGATCCACTACTAAGTCACAGAAAAGTTATTTGACAGCAACGTACTATGTTCCTTTTGTGCAACGGAATTAAACTATAACCAAGTACGTTGAGTTTGAGCTCCCACCCTAAATCTGCTGTAATGTTGAAATAATGTTTTTGATAATGTAGGCTGCAATGTCTTCAATAAATAAATAAAAACCTTTGATTAAGATGCTTGTAAAACGCAGAAGTTTGTTTTTTATTTTTATTATTAGTCCATATTACAATAGTTGACAGAACTTTTGGGGCGACTGTGGCTCAGTTGGTAGAGCGGGTCGGCCGATGATCAAAGGGTTGGAGGTTTGATCCCCGCCCTGCCACCTGTGTCATAGTTGTTGTGTCCTTGGGCAAGACACTTCACCCACCTTGCCTCGTGTGAATGTCGATAGTTAGCCTGCTATCGGTGTATGAATGTGTGTGTGTGAATGGTAACGTGGGAAAGGAAAACAGGTCTCCCTTGCAAAAGAGTCTTCGGTCTCAATGGGATTTACCTGTATAAATAAAGGTTAAAAAAAAAAGAAGTTCATCTAAAAATCTGGACAAAATGATCATAAAATACAGTTTATAATGACTTGTATTTTCATGTTTAACGAGGGCTAACAAAGTCTGTATTCATTTAGTTTCACAGTTACATTCTGTGCGGCTACACATTGTGCTACATTATCACTTCCATGTAACATGTTGGTAGAAATGTGTCACCAATTAGTTATTCATAAAACAAAACTAAAAATGTTGTCGCTTTTGTAACATCACTGAACATTGGCCACACACACACACACACACAAACACACACACACACACATGACACACACACACACACACACATGCACACACACAAACACACACACATGCACACACACACACACATGACACATGCACACACACGCACATTGAAGTGTAAATTCTGGAACCAAAATAAATTTTTCATACGTTCACATTTTGCCTAGAATGTGTTGTAAAGCACGGAATGGTGCATGAGAATATTTTATAAATGAGGCCCGTTGTGTTCACAATATGAAAGCATTAGCATGCAAGAGTCTGGAGTGTGACTGTCTGTGTGTGTGTGTGTGTGTGTGTGTGTGTGTGTGTGTGTGTGTGTGTGAGAGAGAGAGACAGAGAGAGAGTGAGAGAGAGACAGAGAGAGAGTGAGAGAGAGTGTGTGTACTGTGTGTCTGTGTGTGCCCCAGGCCATGTGTTACTTTGCTAGCGCTAATGAGGCCGTTCACTCTGCAGCCCGATCTACTCGACACCACACACACACACACACACACACACACACACACACACACACACACACACACACACACACACACACACACACACACACACACATACACATACACATGTCCGCGGGGACGCTGGGACTAGAGATGCTGCGAGCGATCCACTGGCTATATCCCCCATGGAGAGCAACACACACACACACACACACTCTCTCTCTCTCTCTCTCTCTCACCCACACTCCTCACACTATCCACACAGACATATACACACTTTTTTTCTTTCTTTAAAAAAAAATCTTTGCTCTGACAACCTCACCCACATACCCATCGTTATTCTAGTGCGCCACACACACACACACACACACACACACACACACACACACACACACACACACACACACAACCACCCTATCTATCCCAACCCTGGCGTATATTACACCATGTTATTTTTATATAGTTCTTCTACTCCATAATCTTTAGATTAAAATCTTTGTGCTATCGGTTCCTCGTTTTTTCCTAAGTGCATATTTTATCATATGTGCCATGTCTTTATAAAGAGATAGATTTGACTCTTTTAGTCTATTTATTTTAGTTAATGAAAGTATAAAATGTGTGTGTGTGTGTGTGTGTGTGTGTGTGTGTGTGTGTGTGTGTGTGTGTGTGTGTGTGTGTGTGTGTGTGTGTGTGTGTGTGTGTGTGTGTGTGTATGTGTGTGTGTGTGTGTGTGTGTGTGTGTGTGGTAATAGCAGTAATAGTCAGGGGTGTGTCCATGGATGTGAAAATCCCAAGGCTTAACCTTATTTAGATGCACTTACAGCATTGTTGTAATTACTCAGAATTCCTCATGAGAGCGACAGAAGTTACACACTATAGCTTTAAAGGAATACTTTACTCATACGGAACTGGCGTTTTATAATTGTAAAATCACTATTATAATATAATTAATGAGGTTTTT
>OX442356.1:30870842-30873342 GCA_949357725.1 Hyperoplus immaculatus | reverse complement strand
CAGGAGCTTAACCTACTTGCCACTAATGTACTTTCACCATTTGGCAATTGTATTTCTAGTCTTCCATGCATTCGTTCAAGTAGTGTTAACACTAGGTTTTAAGGTTCAGGTATGAATTAGGTTTATGTTAGGGTTAGTGTAAGGGTTGGGGTTAGGCATTTAGTGTTGATGGTTAGGGTAAGGGACTAGGGAATGCATTATGGCAATTAATGTCCTCACAAGTATAGCCGTACAAACGTGCTTGTGTGTGTGTGTGTGTGTGTGTGGTGTGTGTGTGTGTGTGTGTGTGTGTGTGTGTGTGTGTGTGTGTTTGTGGTGTCTTGGTGTGTGTGTGTGTGTGTTTGTGGTTGCCTTGGTGTGTGTGTGTGTGTGTGTGTGTGTGGTGTGTGTGTGTGTGTGTGTGGTGTGTGTGTTGTGGTTGCCTTGGTGTGTGTGTGTGGTGTGTGAGTGTGTTTTGTTCGGGGTTGCCGCGGCTTTTTCATTTCCCTCTGTTGTTGTGGGTCTGATGTTTATCACTCAAATAAACAGAGGAGACACTGACGCCTCTGGAGCACTGAGATCTGACAAAGGCCATTGTGTCCGTCTTATCTGTGTCACTAATGCAACATTGACACAGGCAGGATGTGTGAGTGTGTGTGTGTGTGTGTGTGTGTGTGTGTGTGTGTGTGTGTGTGTGTGTGTGTGTGTGTGTGTGTGTTTAGTGATAAACAAGATAAGGACTAGAAAGAGGATATTGTCTGTAGAAGAGTCTTTATTTGCTGGTTGTTTGTATGTGTTTTCTTTAGTTCTTCATATTATAATGAACTGGATTGAAGATTGTGGGCGACCGTGGCTCAGGTGGTTAAGCTGGTTGGCCAATGATCCTAGGGTTGGCGGTTCGATCCCAGCCCGGCCACTTGTGTCATGGTCGTTGTGTCCCTGGGCAAGACACTTCACCCACCTTGCCTCGTGTGAATGTGTATGACTGCTGTATGATTGAGGAGGTGGTCGGAGGGGCCGATGGCGCTGAATGGCAGCCTCGCTTCTGTCAGTCTGCCCCAGGGCAGCTGTGGCTACTATGGTAGTTTACCACCACCGGTATGACTGTGTGTGAATGAATGGAACCTGGAACCCTGTAAGCGCTTTGAGTCACATAGAAATAAAGCGCTATATAAATCCAATCCATCCATTATTATTATTATTAAGATTATCAAAGATATCTTGGAACTTTGCTTTGTGGATTTAAAAAACTGATACAGTGTTGGTAGTAGTATTAGGCCTAGTAATAATAATTTATTTCGGACCATACAACGTTTTCCATCAGGAATACACACATAGATGTAGATAAATAGCCTAAAAACAACAAAGTCATCTGATTTCAAGCAACAATAAACAAAAAAAACTTCAAAATATTGACAAATTACTAATCTAGCAAATGCACCCTTTGTATTTGTTGAACACCATATTTAAAAAATAATAATCTAGTTTTGAAGGGACCTTCATACGTGTATCATAAATATATCCATACAGGAGAGGTAATGTATGGACTTATAAGTGAACAATACAATGTATATGGATAGAAGATATCTTGACACTTTACTTTATTGATCAAATTAAAAGCTGTAGTGTTTAGTAGTAGTTGTAGGTCTAGTAGTGATCGTTTATTTCGGCCCATATAAACAGTTTTTCATCAGTAATACACATAGAATAAATATACTTAAAAAACAAAGGAATATGATTTCAAATCTTACTGTTTTTAAGCACGTATAGTTAAGGTACAAACGCAACCCGTGTTCCAAACATTTCCTACAAAAACAGAACAGAAGTTATAAATGTAATTTCTAAACGTAAAAATGATCAAATGGATCCTTTATATATTCATTGTGATTATTAGTTTTACATAAAATGACATATTTCATAGAGGCATGTATTTTAACCTAACTATCTAGGAGGATAATATATGTTAAATACTACCTGGATGTCTTATTCACTCCTGGGTGAAGTTTAATACGTCTTAACTTCATCATAACTCCTCAGAAATGTGTCTGGAACGTCCAGTTAAGGAGCCCGTCTGCCCGGTCTGTCAGTCTGCACCAGCTGGCGTTGCATTTTAATTTGGCAGTGACTTCGGCGTTCAATTATCCTCCGACGGCTGACGGCTGATTCTTGATGAAAAGAAAATTGAAAATTGGAAAGTTTGCCAGATGTAAAGGCTTCCACGCTGCTCTCCTTTCATCTTGTTCCCTCAGCAAATACAGTTTATGTTTCCAGAATAAAGTGTGTGTGTGTGTGTGTGTGTGTGTGTGTGTGGTGTGTGTGGTGTGTGTTGGGTGTGTGTGTGTGTGTGTGTGTGTGTGTGTACTCGACTGAAAATCCCATTGAGAAGACACACTAAAGTTTTTTTATTGTTTTGCTTTAAAGCTATAGTGCGTAACTTTGTCCTATAAGTGAATGTCAGTTACATTCACGCTATTGTGAAATGAGTTGACACAATCAGCTCCACAAAACAGTCTCTGTATTT
>OX442356.1:30848342-30863342 GCA_949357725.1 Hyperoplus immaculatus | reverse complement strand
ACTACAGTTATAGTGAAATTAATCCGATTTGATCTGTGATACTGATTCTGGTTCCATGGTCCTCTGCCCAGGCTCCATCACCCAGGGTCCAGGGACTTTCTCCCCCAGGAACGAAGCCCCTTCAGTGGGCACGGCCGCTAAGACGAAGCCCTCTGCATCCAACAGCACCACTGTACCAGCTGCACCCACAGTGGAACACAAGGACACAAGAGGAGCCTTCTGGTAGGGGGCAGAAGTAGATTTATTTGGGAAATGTGTTAAATTACATCTGTTGAATAAATTAATTCTTTCATTAATATATGTTTGACACTCTGACAAAAGGATAATGTTTTGGTTGTCCAAATAGAGATGGGCGGTAATTACTCTTTCTCTCTGTCTTCCCATTTCAACTCTGTACTATCAAATAAAACTTGAAAATGCCCAAAAATAATCTTTAAAAAAAAAAATGCATTCTTTCTCCCCCCAGCGCTGGCAGAGAGAAGGCCAAGGCCAAGCTGAACCAGAAGACATCCGGTGACGGTCAGAGGTCAAAGATGAGACTGTCGCCGGGCGGGTTACCGGGGGCGTTGACGGGCGCGTTGTTACCGGGGGGTGTGTTACCGGGTGCTGAGGTCATCACTCCCAGACGGACCACCACGGGGAAGAAGCAGCCCAGACGCACTGACAGGTCCCACAGCTCAGAGGAACAGAGCCAGACATGGAGCAGAGCAACACAACACAGGTAGAGACACAAGGATAAGACCCCACTCAACGGGATGTGTGTTTAACCTTGATATGACCCCACTATTAAAGGCTTTTAAACAATCATTTGCTCTGCCTTGGCTGTGGAGGGGAGGGGGCTTGTGGTGTAGTGGTTAGATCCCCCCTATAGAGGCTCAGTCCTCTTCACAGCAGACCTGGTAAAGATACAAGGATAAGACGCCGCTCAATAGTTTAAATAAGATGTTAAATATCAGTTATCAGCACTTATTTAATTTAAGATGTGTGGTATTTAAAGGAAAACATAAACACCATCCCATCCGTAGTCCTGCATACTACACCACTGCTAGTAACTGTCTATTATAACTAACATGTCTCTCTTATAACTTCTTACTGTTAAGAGAACTCTGGAGCTTACTGACTCTCTGGTGGATCAATAAACTTCTTCTTCTTCTTGGCTTCTCCTCACTGTCGCTCTCGCATCTGGTATAAAAACACTAGAACTGAGTCCAAGCCAAAACAAACAGTCTGCTCAGCTTGATGTTGGGGGATAAATAGAAAACACACACATACACACACAAGCACACACACATGCACACACACACACACACACACACACACACACACACACACACACACACACACACACACACACACACACACACAGACTTCATACTTTTCAACTTAAATCACTTTTTCTCTTCTCTTCCCATTTTCCAGTTTTTAAGCCTTTCCAACATCCAATTCGCCTGAATACAGTTACATGCTGTTTTCAATTACTTCCTGCTGTCTTGAATTTTTCTTTTATTTCAACACACATTGGCCCCCTGGAGATGGCCAAGGCAGGCATCATCTTCTACTGTGTGTCAGTGTATAACCGCACTATAGTACCCTGGGACGTATACATAAGTTCCTTCAATGGGCCCCATTCCTCCATAGATTTATGTTGAATTATTTTTTTTTGCTGACAAGTAATTGAGCCTACAACCGTTAACTGAAAGTATGCTGTAACACTTCATCTTATTGTTGCTAAATGACATGTAATAATGACGTGTGTGTGTGTGTGTGTGTGTGTGTGCGTGCGTGCGTGCGTGTGCGCGTGTGTGTGTGCGTGTGTGTGTGTGTGTGTTCCCAGCCCTGCAGCTCGTGATCCCAGCAGGGAGAAGGATGTGTGTCCTCCCCCTGCCTCCCTGGACCCCCCTCTACCCCCTAGACCTCGCACTAAACCCCCCAGTGGGAAAACTGCTCCTAGGAAAGAGCCGCGCAGTGCAACCAACCCTGCTACCAACAACAACACAGCCAACACAGCCACTGCACCAGCCGCACTGCAAACGCCTACACCCATACCTACTATCAGTGTCAACCAGGTGTGTGTGTTTGGGGGGGGGGGGAGGGGGGTGTAGGTGTGAGTGAGTGAGTGAGTGAGTGAGTGAGTGAGTGAGTGAGTGAGTGAGTGAGTGAGTGAGTGAGTGTGCGTGCATGCGAGAGTGTGTGTGTGTGTGCGTGTATGCTTAAGTACTTTATAAATTAACTTCTTTGCTTTTTGCATTTAATTACATGTTTTTTCATAATTTTTCTTATTACATATGACCCACATTTAGCTATTCTTTAATCAAAGAATGACTGTTACAACATGCATTTTATTCCTAAAGCACTTGAAATATATCTTAAGACAGTCTAGTATTTAAAGAACATTTAATTGCTTTGTGGAAAGAAAAGTGCTACGGTATATAATTAAGTAACTAATGCGATCTATTTATTGTTTTATACATTATTGACTTTGGCAGTTTCGGCCCTCCATACATTTATGAAACAATTACATTTTCAAACAATGTCTTTTTCAATGAACCTATCGAAGCAGGAATAACATCATACTCAACTTCAGTGCATGACAAAACAACTGATTAACATTATTTTTTTGAATTTCCAAGCTTTATTAGATAGTACAGAGATGAAATGGGGAGACACAGAGAGGGGGGGGGGGGGGGTGACCTGCAGACAGTAAAGGTCCACGGGTCGGATTTGAACCCGCGACCACTGCAACGAAAGCCGGAGCCAATATGGTACGCGCTCTATCCACTACGCCACTGGAGAGCCCCTAACATGTCTCTTTTTACTCACATCTGTATCAACATCTGGAAAAAGTAAAGACTCCATTTGAAACTAAACGCTGCGCACATGTACAGCCAACGTCCATGTTTCTGTAGTAATCACATCCATACTAATCTTCTCTGGATGATTTGACAAAGTAATAAAAGTCCAAAGGGATAAAACCTGTATTATTACATGAGTATTATGGCTCAAGTCTCACTGGGTTTTATAGAAATATGTAAAGTGAGAGAGGGGAGCTGAATCGTAGACCATCGTTTCAGACTATAATGAGTTAATGGTCGATGGTTTTATGGAGATTAGGGAGTTTCAACGGGAAAGAAAATGGAAAATGGCTATTTGTACCATAGTAGACTTTGACAGAAAAATACAGGGATAAAAATGAGATTATATAACAATTATGGTAAGTAAAATGGCTACAATGGCTTTCTGAAATATTTAAATAACTATCCAAATTTGGCAATCTATAATTAATTATGCGTACATTTGCATCTCTGTATTTACCAAACATTTAGATGTGTATTGGAGCCAGAAACAAACTGTTTGCCTGCCGTGTCTCGTTTAAATTGACTTTGTAAGTGATGTACAGTATTATCAAAATTAAAGAATACATATAACAACAGATTAACATCGAAGAAAGAGTGTAGAAAATAGAAAAATGTCTTTCTGTACCTTAGTAGGCAAACACTGAAAAGTACAGGGATACAGATTAGGTTAGGTGGGGAGGGGGGAAGAGATTAGGTAAGGGGGGGAGGGCTCTTGAGGTGTAGTGGTTAGAGCGTCCCCCCCACCACCCCACCCCTCCATAGAGGCTCAGTCCTCATCACAGCAGACCCGGGTTAGAATCCAGCCCGTGGTCGTTCTCTCCATGTCATTCCCCTCTTTGCCCCATTTCATCTCTATCTCTCTGCACTGTCAAATTAAGTATAAAAAATGCCCAAAAATAATCTTAAAAAAAAAAAAAGATTAGCTCATTTACAAATTATTACAGTAAAATGGCTACAAACACATACAAAATATATCAAATCTGTAATTTACTTTACTGAGTAAGTAAAGGAGAGTTTTATCAAAATGAAAGAATACATATAACAACAGATCAACATCATGAGGTCGAAATGTCATGATCATTAACAAGGACTAAAATCTAAATATTATTGTTTAAAAACGTATCTACAATAATTGAAACAACAGTGCTAGAAAAAATGATGTTCTTGCCTGCAGTGCAGAGTCTCGATTTTAATTTACTTCACTGAAAAAGACAAGTTGAGCTTCTCCCAGTTAATTAATATATACTGTATAACAACAGATCATATCAAAATATGGAGAGTTCAAAATGTCATCGTCATCATCAAAGACTCCAAAATTAATTGTTAAAAACGCTGTATCTACAATAACTAGAATATTAAAATGCCACAGGCGGCAAGAGCAGGTAGAATTTAAACCAAAACAACAGTCTGTAAATACATCTGTAAAAAATCGTTTGAAATTTCGACCTTGTGTGACTCAATATGAAGAAATTCTGAAATCTTAATTAAGGTTGACATATGAGGGATGAACAAAAGAGCTGGTTCAACACTTCACACACACACACACACACAGCGCTCTGGTGTTATTTTAGTTTGTGCCGTGATCTTATGACATCGCTGCCTCACACACAACATCATTATAAAGTGGTTGTTGAAAAGCAAAAAATAAATGTATTCTTTGTTTATATGCGCTGTGTGTGTGTGTGTGTGTGTGTGTGTGTGTGTGTGTGTGTGTGTGTGTGTGTGTGTGTGTGTGTGTGTGTGTGTGTGTCTAGTTTGGTGTTATAATACCTGAGTAACTGAAAATAATAGTGACAATATGAAAACTTACAATGCATTAGCAAACCTTTTCTTGTCTGTCATAGCTTAAGACATAGGAAGCCGATCCCAGATTTTCACCAGCATTTTTAGGATCAAAAAGACAATATTACAAACCGATGAGTGACACATAAAATGTAGGCAAGTCGGAAAGTTTTAATAGACAGCCCAATATTTTGCTGGTTTTTCTATTTTCATTGGATTTGTTTGCATAATAAAACTCAAGAGTTATGGCAGATTTTATGTCTTGAGTGCTCTAGTATTCATAAACATAAAGTCATAATCAGGGGTTCCTAAATTAAAAAGTCTTATAAGTTTATCTAAAACAAAGGCCTTAAAGCTGGGGTGGAGGATTTGGGGAGAAAATGGCAGTTGGGATAGAGATTCGAATCCAAATACCTCAACAAAGTCGTGCCAAAGTGAATGGTCAGTCCCAACAGCCAATAAGAACAGAGAATCGGAGCCTCGTTCTGATTGGTGAAAGTGTACAGCTCATGTTAACTTTGACCAATCAGAAATCTCATACCCCAGCTTTAACTCAAACTAATTGGTAGCATCTATTTTTTAAATAATTGACACAATTTAAATAAAAATCACACAGTGTACCTTTAAAACACACAGAATGCTTTCGTTGACATAGCAGAAGATAAGCTTTGCCTCTTTTCATAATGAAAATGATAATAATAATGAGGTATTTGAAATAGTACAGGGTGCACATAGAATACAAGACAAGAAGTCTTAAAAATGCTAATACACAGGGAGAAGGATTTTATGTCTTTTTTTTACTCCAAATATTTGGTATTATCTATTATTTAAAGGTACAGTGTGTAGAATTTTAGATATTTTCAATTAAGTATTTGAAATAGTAGAGGGTTTACAGAGAATATAGTGATCCACATAGGTTGGTTGCGTACTCAATCGTCTTGAATCTTTCTCACCGTTTTGTCTGTTGTCATTTTTCTATTCACACACAGGACAAGAAGAAGCACAGAGGTCCCAACACCAAGATCACTCCCAAGTCGAAAGAATTCATCGAAACAGATTCCTCGTCCTCTTCATCTGAATGCCACTCGGACGCCGAAGAAACTATCAAAATCTCAACGCTACCCTCTCAAACGACCACTCGTCCTGCTATTAACACACACACTCTATCCAACAACAACACACACACGACACACACTCCTTTGTTACCATGCCTGGCCTCTTCCACTGTTACTATGGGAACATTTGGCGGGAAAGGACTCCGAATTAAAGATGGCGGCAATGTAGCTACAAACGGTAGCATCACAAGTAGCAACGGTAGCATTGGCTGCGCTAGTAGTAATGGTAGCACCTTAAGCATTAGCAACATTAGCGGATCATTTGGCACTTCAGTCCCCGATCCTGGAGGGTTAGGGGGACCAAGCAAAGACTTGGAGCCCATGTCACCACCTCCGAACGTGGGGTTAGAAGGGCCGATTTCCCCCCTAAGAGAATTCGAAGAGATCCAGAGTTTGTGGGTGAAAATTGATTTAGGTTTGCTTAGCAGGGTGCCTGGAATAAATTTGGGCGACCGATCTAGGGTGGAAAGAATGGCTGAAAGAGATTGTATTGAAGGTACTACTAGTGACCGAGAAAGACATTCGGAAAGGGAGAAGATTTCGGAAAGAGAACGACCAAATAAGGAAGAGAGAGAGTGGCCCAAGAAGTTCCCGAAAACTGAGAAAATTGAAGTGGAAAATGAGCGGGAAAGTGTCGTTGATAGATTGACGGAGAGAGAGAGATTTGGGGAAAGGACAATTGGGAGGGACAGGGAGAAGGTGTGCCAAGGTGTGGGGGTCCCGGATGTACCAGCAGTTCAACAACAGCAGAGTAATAGTAACCCTAACCCCAGACTGGTAACGAAGACGGACAGAGCAGAGAACGGAGGCAAACACAGGAGGCAGGCGGCCGGGAACACAACGCTACCCACGGAGAAACACACAAGCAAGAGCAAGAGGAAACATAAGGTGGGTTACTTATTCCTTTTGCACACCAATATTGCCCGGTTGACACAAGTTTTCATACACACCTGCTCACATCCGGCTCTTGACGTAGCCTATGCAAAATCACAGTTGTTTCAATGGCACCTGTTTACAAGACGATTTAGTTCATACCAACGTTTGGATGTTAGTAAATCCGAACCATTCTAAATTGACAATTGACAATCCCGCTATTTGCAATCAGCGAATCAGCAAAATCATCTATGTATTTAGTTAAAAGGTTTGTGAAGACATTTTCTAAGACAGTCAACCCTTTATTAGTTGTGCATTCACTTTGCCTGATGTAGTTATATATTTGTTAATTCAAAGAAATTCAGTAAAATTTGGTACACAAAGGTCAAACTCAAAAAAAGTATAGGAAATGAGGCCCAATGTCTTCAACTCTGTCCCCAACCATTCCTTAATATTTCTCTCACATATTTTACTGGCAACCTCTAAATCTGCCCTTTCTCTATCAAATGTACAGACAGTTCTTAGATACTGAGATATATTGTGTTTTTTGTATTCCTGCCACACACACGGTCTGTCTTGCTGGAACTAACAGACCTGTAGAGTGCTGTGATTGACCAATCAGAACACAGGATTTATAAGTGCCATGTAATAATGAGATACAATGTGTTTTGTGTCGTTTGTATTCCAGTCGGAACACAGCGACTCATCAGTCCACGGCAATAAGAAGCTTCGATTGGACAAAGACTTTCTGCTCCTTCCTCCGTGCATCTCCCCGATACACAACCACAAAAACAGCTCTACAGAGTGAGTACTAACACACACACACACACACACACACACATATAGGCTACATATACACACACACACACATAGGCTACATATACACACACAGGCAAACACACACACACACACTCACTCACTCACTCACTCACTCACTCACTCACTCACTCACTCACACACACACACTGACTCACTGACTCACTCACTCACTCACTCACAGACACACACACACACTCACTCACTCACTCACTCACTCACTCACTCACTCACTCACTCACTCACTCCATTTTATGCAGCTTATCGGTTTAATCAATTTTTCATCAACTCATTTGGTGATGGCTTGAATGTTCCCGACACTCATTTATTTGAAAAAGTCACGCACTATACCTTTAAAGCAGAAAAGAAAAAGCCCTGATCCCCCTAGTACAGTATATACACCTTTATCCTTTAACTGGGACAACCACCAGCAGAGGTAATCAGAAGTTCACAGAGGGTATTTTTAGAAAAGGGCTTAACGTATTAATATGACGTCAAGAGGCCAGTTCAGTTCACACTATGACACTGAAGAGACACATTGGGAGTTTCATCTTTTCCGTGTGAATTATTGAAAACTGCCTGAGCTGACTGGCGCTATAAATAAGCCTCTACGGGACAGGGACACAGGAATATGTTTTCATAGCGTCTCAGTGTTATCAAAGAGAGCAGAGAGAGGGGGCTGACCTGGATATGAACCCACGACAGTGTGTGTGTGTGTCTGTGTGTGTGTGTGTGTGTCTTAGTCTGTGTGTGTGTGTGTGTGTCTGATTGTCTGTGTGTGTGTGTGTGTGTGTGTGTGTGTGTGTGTGTGTGTGTGTGTGTGTGTGTGTGTTAATCGTCAAAAAGGCTTTTAAAGGAAGCTGTAAAGTGGGTGACGTGACCATCCTTCTACGAGTTTTTCAGCAACTTCTAACCTGCGACTTTTGACACTTTTGTCCTCGCTATGTTTTAATCATATTGTGGCTATTATGCTTCCATATCATGTCCTTTATAATAGCATACAACTATATAGAAATAGCATTTTTTGCACTGATGGTCTTGTTTATTTTACATGGGTTTTTTGATTTATCAGAGGAAAAATTTGACTGTTTCAGAAATATTTACAAGTTCCTCATACCACCTTTAATATAAGTCATCAACCGTCAAAATTGCATTATGATATCTATAAGTGAAAAATGTTACCCTATTCACCTGCACTGTCTTGCCTTATAGGAATACGGAACCCATACGGAACCGGCGTTCTACCATTATAAAATCGCTATTATAATATAATAAATTTGTTTTTTCTTCCCTCTGTCTTTCCTCAGTCTTCCCTTGGCCCAGCTGTCCTGTAAATCCGAACCCTACATTTTTACTAGTGTGATGTCACACTAGTAAACTGTAGGGTTAGACAGTGAGACCATAAAACACTCGTTCTGCCTTTTTCTCAGGCTAGGATGCACCGATTTCAAAAATGTTTGTACATGTATACTACATAGGATCTCAGAGTTCAATACACCTTCATATTCCCACTGGTGAAGTAGGTCTTTAATTTAAAAGTAGTGGGTAGTAGTAGGCACCATCACGAAACATAAAAATATTTTTAAAAAAAAATGTAACTGAAAGGAGAACAGAGGACGAATGACTCACGGAGCAGAAGTGAACATGAAGCAGAAGTTAATTTGAGTTGAACTTTAAAGGCCATCAATCTTCCCACTTGGCCAAGTAACTGTCGACTCATTGCAAATGCATTACGGAGAAAAAAGATGGCAGATATATACGGCGTACATTTTGTGCCTTTGGGGCTGTATATTCCTTAACTTATTATCGCTTTTAAAAGTAGTAGAAGTACGAGAAGCTCACACACACACTTCCTGTACACACTCACACACACACACACACACACACACACACACATACACACATACGCGTATTCACTTAGGGGTAAAGACCCACAAATGCACTACAAATTAGTATAGTCATAGACACATCAATTTTTCTGTACACAGTAACAAAAGCAAACTCGCACACAAACACACATACACACTCTTTCTCGCACACAAACACACACACACACACACACACACACACACACTAGCTACTAATTAGTCTTTGTCTCCCTGGTTGTGTATATTGTCACTAATGTCGGGGCCCGGGGTAGTTTTTATTCTGCGATCTCAGCAACTTTCTCTCGCTGCCTCAAACCCCAAGAGTTTCCAGACAGCGGAAAAACATAAAAATATTATCTATTGTGTTTGCAACAAACAATGTGAGTCACACACACACACACTCACACACACACTCACACGTATACACACACACGTAAACACACACGCGCACACACACACACACACACACACACACACGTATACACACACACACACGCACATACACACACACACGCACACACACACGCACACACACACACACACACACGCACACACACACACACACATACTATCTGTTGTGTTGCAAACAATACGAGTCACAGGAGCAAACTATATAGTACAGGAGCCAAGGGAGACAGTGTTTGGTGCGAGAGCAGAGAGAAAGATAGAATAACAACAGTTTTAAAAGGAAAATATCGTTCGGCAAATTACAAATGAAGTTGCAACTCGATCGTTAGACTTTGTTAGTCATGTAAGTGGAAGCAGGTTGTTACATGCTGGTGGTTTGTGTCTGTGTTTTTCTGTTTTGGGTTTTAGAAATTGAAAAGAAATAAGAGATAGTCTACTGCCATTCTCAGACATTTGGCAACGCAAAATGTATTGTAGATAGGTCAGGGCAAAATGTACAGTGAGAATTATAGAAACAGGAGCAACTTAGTGAGTCTATGAGATAGTCCAAAAACTGTTCGATTGTTAAAGGCCTACTTCACCGGTTAGAATATGAAGGTGTATTGAACTCGGAGATCCTATTTAGTATAAATGTGCAAAAAAAATTGAAATCGGATCATCTTAGCCTGAGAAAAGGCAGAAAGAGTGTTTTATGGTCTCACTGTCTAAACCTACAGTTTCCTTCTTGTGACATCACAGTAAGGGTCAGGATTAACAGGACAGCTGGGCCAAGGGAAGACTAAGGGAAGACTGAGGGAAGAAAACCCTCATTCATTATATTATAATAGTGATAGAACGCCGGTTCCGTATGGGTTTCTTCGTCTTCCAAGTTTCCGGTTCTGTGCTAAGGTAGAAACATGGCCGTGCATATAGCAGCGCGCCTGCCCCAATGTAGATATAAAAGGCCTATTAGGTAATAAAATATTTTTTTTTCAAGCAATTGTACACTTGTTAAAACATACTTGTGAATATTATGTTCCATTTCTTCCAAGTCCATTCTGAGTGTCTATGATTAAATCCGACAATTCTGGATGTTGTTGCACCAAAGTTTTACCATTATGCTAAATGAATGAATAATAATAACTTCTTCCCACTCCTTTTTCCGACATGTTATTCCATTCAGCAAGTGTTTGTCATTCATGTATCTAGTTATGCTTTCTATTTTGTGCAATATTATTTTCTGTACGAAATTTTTTTCTTTTTTTTTTTTACATGTTCGAAAAATTTCAATCAATCAATCAATAATCACGTTTTTCCCTTTGTGTTTTCTAATGAATCACGTTAGTTGTGTTTGGACCTTTTTGGATTGTCAGCCTAAGTGCTAAAACATATTACGAATGTATTCTTCTTCAAATAATAAACAAGATAGGCCTTATTGATTGGTTGAAATGTTTATTTCTAACATACATACATACATACATCTTCAACCGCTTATCCGAAATCGGGTCGCGGGGGCAGCAGCTTGAGCAGGGAACCCCAAACTTCTCTTTCCCGGGCCACATCAACCAGCTCTGACTGGGGGATCCCGAGGCGTTCCCAGGCCAGTGTGGAGATATAATCTCTCCACCTAGTCCTGGGTCTTCCCCGAGGCCTCCTTCCAGCTGGACGCTCCTGGAACACCTCCCTAGGGAGGCGCCCTGGGGGCATCCTTACCAGATGCCCGAACCACCTCAACTGGCTCCTTTCAACGCAAAGGAGTAGCGGCTCTGCCCCGAGTTCCTCACGAATGACTGAGCTTCTCACCCTATCTCTAAGGGAGACGCCAGCCACTCTCCTGAGAAAACCCATTTCGGCCGCTTGTACCCGCGATCTCGTTCTTTCGGTCATTACCCAGCCTTCATGACCATAGGTGAGGGTAGGAACAAAGATCGACCGGTAGATCGAAAGCTTTGCCTTACGACTCAGCTCTCTTTTCGTCACAACAGTGCGGTAAAGCGTATGCAAAACCGCCCCTGCTGCTCCGATTCTCCGGCCAATCTCACGTTCCATTGTTCCCTCACTCGAAAACAAGACCCCGAGGTACTTGAACTCCTTCACTTGGGGTAAGGACTCATTCCCTACCTGTAGCAGACAATCCATCGGTTTCCTGCTGAGCACCATGGCCTCAGATTTAGAGGTGCTGATCCTCATCCCAACCGCTTCACACTCGGCTGCAAACCGATCCAATGAGAGCTGAAGGTCACAGGCCGATGATGCCATCAGAACCACATCATCCGCAAACAGCAGAGATGAGATCTTCAGACCACCAAACTGCAACCCCTCCCCACCACGACTACGCCTTGATATCCTGTCCATAAATATCACAAACAGGATTGGTGATAAAGCGCAGCCCTGGCGGAGGCCAACCCCCACCGGAAACGAGTCCGACTTACTACCGAGAACCCGTACACAGCTCTCGCTTTGAGCGTACAGAGATTGGATGGCCCTGAGAAGAGACACCCTCACCCCATACTCCCGCAGCACCCCCCACAGTATCTCCCGGGGAACCCGGTCATAAGCCTTCTCCAGATCTACAAAACACATGTAGACTGGATGAGCAAACTCCCAAGCTCCCTCTAGGATCCTTGCGAGAGTGAAGAGCTGGTCCGTTGTTCCACGGCCAGGACGGAATCCGCATTGTTCCTCTTCAATCTGAGGTTCGACTATCGGCCGAACCCTCCTTTCCAGCACCTTGGAGTAGACTTTGCCGGGGAGGCTGAGAAGTGTGATACCATGTGTTATTTCTAACATGTAAAAGAAAAAAAGAAGAATGTCATATAGAAAATAATAATGTTATTATGCTAAATTAATGAATAATTCTGGTTTGTCACGTTTGTCCCTGTGTATTTTTCTAATTAATCACGTTAGACTAAATGAGCCGTTTTGGATTTTTTTTTTAAATCATTTGTTGTGTTGTGTTTATCATCAGTTCTGTAAACAGGAAACAGTCTAGACGGCGTGATGATAAGCTCCTCCCCCCGCTGCTGTCTCCGCTCTCTGACGAGCCGCCACGGAAACCAACCCTCGACAACAACAACAGCATCGGTTCCTCTGTCGTCCAGGAGACCGTCGCTATGGGGGCGCTGTTGCCGTGTTCCAATACTTCTGCTTCCATCTCCACCTCCTCACACAGACACCGGAAAGGAGAAGGGAAGGGGTCGTCACATGCACGGAACGGCAGCGTAAGTGCTATTATATATACAAATGTGTTCTTTTATACAAATAATAAACAAGATAGGTCTAGTGATCAACATTTTTAATTTAGGCTTATTGATGGTAAAGCCAGAGTTAAAATCTTGATTTAATTTTTAAATGTGTTAACACATATTAGAGTCCAAAGATTTTACAGAACAGATTTTGGATACAGCCATTACTTCACGTTATAAAGTAAAAAATACTATTTACTCTCCATGGGTCTTAAAAGTTCCCTTTCTGCATGTTTTTAAGAACAAAATGTCTCATGAATCAGACAATAAACTACCTTCTCTACTACAGGAAGTGGATGCCCGCGTTGAGAAGCCCAGTCTGGACAGTTACCACGCCAACGGACAGTCGGACTCGGAGACGTGGTCTGAACCCGCGCTGGAGCGTTCTGAACCTCGCAGACCAAAGCTCACATTCAGCGACACGTACGTAGAAACACACTCACACCAATAATACATAAACACAGGATTACCTTTTTTAAAGGTGCAGTGTGTAATATGACATCATCTAGAAAGTTCTAGAATGCAACACTCCCTGGGTAACCCCAACCCTTTCGAATAATAACAGAAGCTACGGTGGCCTTCAAGGACAAGAACAATTCTAAATTTTAAACAATGCACCTGATGACATTCCAACTATGACACTTTCAAGATGGCGGCACTAGGCCTTGGTCCAAAATATGCAGAAATATGGACATATATGAGACCCTTTCTAAGGGAACAATAAATCATTCAAAACATGTTTTTCAGCTATTATGAACTAAATTAAATGTACTTATGGATATTATAATTACTTTCTACAAAATCTGCTAGGAAATAAAACCCAAAATTCTACACTTTGCAGGTTTAATACTGATGCAGCAGTTGTTAGCTGTGAAACGGGCCCCTAAACATTATATATAATGGTACAGTGTGTTGAGAGACAGTCCGTTATTAAAGATGTTGGCCAATTTGAGATTTAGGTTAAGTTAAGTTACTCAATTAGTCAATGGTTACATTGAATTTTGTCTTTCCGCATATCCCCTCTCAAGTTCCTACACTCCAGAGGGGGTCAGAGCGCAGGGTCAGCCATAGTACAGTGGTTACTGGTCGGCCACAGCTCCTCTAGGCCATCCTACCCCCCTCCCCCTCCCCCTCCCCCTCCCCCCCATCTTACCACACAAAGCAACAAAAGAAGATTTTATTGAATATTATTTCGATGCATGATCTTTTTTTTAAACAACACATCTAATGTTGGTCATGAAACCTTTTAAATTCATACACTCCTATTCCATATCATAATGTATTAGTTGAGAGGGGACATATCTGTAACTACTTCACACAGCTGGTCCCATCGTGTAGAAACGTGGGGACCCATGATGCATCTTGTTACTTATTTGTCCTGAAGGCGTCTTGCATTATTCATGAAACAACATGTTTAGTTGTTATACTAAGGTTACAGAGAGCCCGGGGTGTGTATATCTAAGTAGGCTACGGCTGTATATAACTCGCTGCATTGCACGCTATACACTGCTTTAGCCAGGGATTATGTAAATCACTCTCACATGCAGTTTATTTTTTATTTTTTTTTGTTTTTGTTTGAATGTGTCATGCTATTTATGTGACATTGTTTTCTACTGTTGTGTCCCCAGACTGCACAGCGCTGATTATCACATGCAGGAGGCCAAGAGACTCAAGCACAAGGCCGATGCTTTGGTGAGAACTTTACCACTACTAGAACTACTATCTCACACACACACACACACACACACACACACACACACACACAATACTTGGGAACCATGTTTGTTCTTGCTGTGATGTAAAGCCAAGTGCATCCAATCAGAGACTGCAGACTGAAGAAGTAGTCTTCTTATTAGTAAGAATTAATCACAAATATATTTATAAAAAATATCCAGAAAGAGCACACACACACACCACACTCACTCACTCACTCACTCACACACACACACCACACTCACTCACTCACTCACACACACACACACACCACACTCACTCACACACTCACTCACACACACCACACTCACACACTCACTCACACACACACACACACCCAGCCATA
>OX442356.1:30723342-30840842 GCA_949357725.1 Hyperoplus immaculatus | reverse complement strand
CAAAGGGGGCGCTGGAATTAACACAAACTGAAAATTCCTCGTAGCACCTTTTTAAGAAAAAAAAGTGGAAATGTAGAGACTGACTGGCCACTGACGAACAAGGTCTGTGGTCAACGAATGACTCAACATGATTTAGATCCAACACACGTACCCAACTCTATTTATTTTACATCTACACTTAAATACCCAACCGTATCGGAATACTATGGCTCACTCACTCAGGTGTCCAATTGTCATCAAAATGAAAAGCAATTGAATTTATTTTTTCACTTCAAGCATCCAGATACAATGTCGAGGATGAACTTGACAGTTCAAGACAGTGGTAAAGTTGGAAAGATGTCGAGGGATTGGATCTTCAGGGATCAATAATTTAAAAGCAAAATGTTGTTTTTTTCTTCATTTTTTTCATTACAAAAAATGCCTGTTAAAAACATAAAATCAACCTCTCATGAGTAGCTAGTGTTTGACGCAATTTTGCTTCTTGATACCCACAGAAAAAACAAAGTAATTGTGTGTGTTATATCCCAGCACACACTAACTCTCCCTCTCTCTTCCTCCCCCCTCCCCCTCCCTCTCCTCTCCTCTCCTCTCCCTCCCTCCCTCTCTCTCCCTCTCCCTCTCTCCCTCTCCCTCCCTTTCTCCCTCCCTCCTTCCCTCTCTCCCTCAGAGTTCTTCTCAGAGTTGGACTGTGTGATGGAACCGTTGACTCAGCAGAGCAGCATGAGTGAACTGGTGCGCTACGTCAGACAGGGTTTGCACTGGCTCCGCTGCGAGGCAAACCTGCTATAAAGAAAAAAATCTGCTTAAATAATAATAATATATATATTAATTTATGGGGCCCTGGGAGATATAGGACTAGGATAACAAGTGAGATGAGACATAAGACAATGCTTTACCCACCAAAGGTAATGTAAAGACATACAGTGGGTGTTTTTGCTGATGCTGAGTTCAGGTAGCTGTTTAAAATGATAGATAAATATTGGATTTGTTTTTGAAAAACAAAAAATGTTGTCAAATTTTTAAATTCTTCAATCAAAAACTATGAGAAAAACGCCACACAGACTGGGTGGATTAATTCACCTGCAATAAAGCCCAAAACAGTAGCTAAATTTGGGGATTACCACTTGGAATCAGAGCATAAAATGAACATATTGAGATATGTCGCTTATGCTGCTACTTGGAACAACTGTGAGTGCAAGTAGCTTTTCAAAATAATAGTAACATTTCTGGAAAATAATGGAAAAAAAATTGGGAAAATAGTTGTAAACTGTCAGAATTTTTTTTACCAAATTCATTAGAAAATTTTAGACAAAAAACTCTAGTAGTCAATGAATTCCAAATATTTTTAGCAAAAGTAAAATTTTAAAAACATTATGCTGAAAAACTGCACAGACTGGGTGGATTGATTCACCTGCATTTAAGCCCAGAACAGTATCTAGTAGTTTGGGGATTTGCCCTGTGTATCAGAGCATATATCTTAAATATTAAGCATATTGTAACATTTTGCTGATGCTGTGTTTTGGAGCAACTCAACTGTGTGAGAGCAGGTAGCTAGAATTCCTCAAGGCACAATAGATGTTATGAACCTTCTCGTGTCCCTGAATAGAAATAACATTACTCCTCCCGAGCCTTAAGGAGGAGAGACTCAAAATAGCATTGAGAGAAGAATAATGGTCTAGATGTTGTAGTCAAAAAAAAATTTAAATACTTTATTTTGGGATATTTCTTTTTTAACAAAGAACACAAACACACGACTGAAAAAAAGTGAACACACAAACAAAAGACAAAATAAAATAAATGTTTTAGTCAAATTCAAGTGGAATGGTTATTATGGACAAAATGCCTGTCAAAATTAATACAAAATCAACTTTTTTTATATTGAGAATAGTTTTCAGATAGATATAGTATAAGTGAGAGGCTATTTTCTTCCAGCAGTGGCCCAGAAACGTGTGTGTGATTGGGACTAGAATTAAACCTTCAGGCTGATATTGATCCAGGTAAGGTATCGGTCCGATTGGTTAGATTAGGGCCACTCTGGTGAAGGAAAATGCAAATCAAATCAGAAGTGACATTTTAAGAGTTATAACTTTAGATTTGCTTCTTAATTATGGATTATCTTCTGATTATTGACGTTTATTTTAACAACTTTTACCTACTTTAATATGCCCAGTCAATGTCAGTGACAGTTGTATGACGTATGCCGATATGGTAATGTAATAATATTAGACAAAATTCTTTAAAATTGCTAAAAACAGTCACCTAAATATTGATCCAAGTGAAGTATTGGTCTGATTGGTTAGATTAGGGCCACTCTGGTGAATGAAAATGCAATCGCTACAACCACTAGTGCTGTATTGATGGAGCCTGAAGTAAGTCTTCTGCTTCTTTTTAGGGGCAAAAAAAGCAGCATGGAAATGTATTCTAATGTGTGTGCCCCCTTGTACTATGAACAAGTGTTGAAGTCCCATAGCTGAACCATAAACCGGTTTAAATAGAGATTTTTTTTTAAAAGCTATAAAGCTCTCAAAACACATGCAATGCACAGCTATAAGATCTCACACATATACAGCTCTGGAGAAAAAAATTAAGGGACCACTCCAAATATTCAGTGTCTCTCGTTTTACTATTCATAGGCATATGTTTTCATTAAAATGAAAATGTTGGTTTTATTCTACAAACTACTGACAACATTTCTACCAAAATTCCCACCAAAAATATTGTTTTAAGAGCATTTTGATAAGGTAATGTAGAGATGAAGATTGAAGAAAGATCCAGACTGGTCTCTTCATTTTTTCCAGAGCAATACAGTACTATGATCTCACATGTAGAGTTTCACAGGGTGCGATCCAATCAAGATCAACCCTTACATTAAGATGTGTCAAGCTCAGCACAAAAATGTCCACAATTCACTGCTCCTACGAATCACTGCCTTTTTAACATCATAGTAAAGCATTCTGTCTGGTTCTTGTCTTACTGGGTATTATGGGGCTTCTATGGAATGCCTCTAAATTCTATCTCCCACGGTTACCCACCCACTGAGGTGTCAAACACTTCACGGGAAAAAGAGGGAAAAAAACTACAAGATTTTTAGTATGAAGATGATGAGGGCTGTAATTAAGCGCCCGCCCACACGCACACACACAAACACACACTCGCACACACACACACACACACACACACACACACACACACACTCACACACTCACACACACTGCCCTAGTGTCAAGAAATGTGTGACATTGTGTGTGTGGGGGTTTAATGAGCTCCAATCACTTGCTAGAAATCTTGGAGGGTTTTTTTCTCAACGTTAGTCGTGCTGTGTTGTCGAGTGTGTGTAATATACATGTACAGCCGATTGTCAAGTCTATTTAAATCATTATGCGACTGGACGAAAATTATGTTTGTGTGTGTAACATATTGTACAGACTACATTGTTATTTGTCCGTTTTTTTTAAGTGTCTTGAATGGGAAAAGTGAAATAAGAAAATAAGGTATCTATACTGTACATATATGTGTGTGTGGGTGTGTGTGTGTGGGTGTGTGTGTGTGTGTATGTGTGTGTGTGTGTGTGTCCATGCGCAGGCTATGGCTGCATTTACACAGCACCAAAAATAATCAGATTTTTAAAGCTATAGTGCGTAACTTCTGTCTCCCCCATTAGGAATTCTGAGTAATTACACAACACTGTTGGCGACACTAGTTTGTAAACGCTGCCATACTAACCCTAATACAGAGAGAGTTTTGTGGAGCTGATAGGCTTATTCAACTTTGTGTCAACTCGTTTGATGATGGCTTGAATGTAACAGACATTCATATGTATGAAAGAGTTACGCACTATAGCTTTAACGCTTTGTAGCACATGAAAACAAAATGAGACACTATTGTTTCAACGCGCTATAAAGACCAAAAAAAAAATCTGTATTGTTTATATTGGTGTCTGTAAATCCGGCACATCAAGCATGTGTGAGTTTTTTAAGTTTTGGATCACGTGACCATCGCTGAATGTGTATGGAAGAAAATGCAGATGTGAAAAAGTAAATTTTTTCGCTCTGATAAAAAAAAAAAAAGGAAAAAGAAATAGAAACTCAAGTGCCTCTATTTGTGTCCAGTGGGGATTGCTCTATTTATTTAAGAACAAAGAACTAATAACCTAAATGATTTTCCATACCATATTGGTATAAATATTGAGATTGTTTTTCGTAAAATCAAAATGTTTCCACAAAGCTTTTTACTGGCGTTTATGACGACACCAGAGTTTGGCTTTAAGAAGAAAATAATGTGTGTGATTTTAAAATTTGCATCAGTTTTGCTGTCTATTATTTTTTGAATTTTTTTTTTTATTAATGATTTGAGCAAATATCGGCTCAGCTGAAATGCCTGAACATTTTAAAAAACCATCGCATGCAATAAACGATAGCTTCAGACCAAGAATTACTTGTGTCCGTTTTGAAAAAAAAATCCACGAAAAATATAAGAAAAACTTGTCAATGTATTTCTTGTCACATACTCGTCATTTACAGTGTGAATGTTCTACGTCACCTGAAATACAAACGCCGCTTTAAAATGCACAAACACTAAACAGTGAACAGTTTTTGTGGTAAGCTAATCTAAGCTAACTGGCCCCATTTTTTATGTGATTTTTTTCATCACATACATGAAAGTTGTATCTCTCAGCAAGAAAGTGAATAAACGTATTTTCCCAAAATTGTCAAACTATTCCTATAAAATGGACTCAGCCTCAAAATGTTAACTTGTGAACATTTTTGGATTGGAATGGTCCAAACTCCAAAACCAATCAAAAAATGCCTTTAAAATTATTATTTATTTTATTTTATTTTTATATTTTATTTAAAGTCACGAAGCCAAATTTGGAGTTTTCTCAACGAGCCAATGAACAATGAACTACAAAACCCACAATCTTTTTCTGTCAGACCTCAGTTGTGACCGGAGTCAAAAGTCAAATTCAATATTGTTGGATGTCGTTTTGTTTTTATGGTGAAAGCAGTGATGTTACTATATGGTTAATGTTAATTTCACACACACAAAATGCTCTTTTTTTTTTTGATTACATTCAGCGGTGCATTATACTCATACAATAACATGCTGTACAATATCAAAAATAACGTCGCATTGGTGACATCATGGAAAATGCAATGGTTACGGTAAATGTTGAACTCATGCAATGCAGCACTTCATTTGATGATATGCAATGTCAACATCTTATTTATTAATTTTTTTGTGCGTCAACATGTCGACATATTCTCAAAACATTTCCGAGACAGACTTGCCCCTTGCTATTCTTGCATTACATATCTCTTAGCTTCCGTTACATTATCACAGTGGTAAACTTGTTTATCAAAAGCAGCATTTAAAAAAGCTGTAGTGTTGATTACAAATTGACAGCAGATGCTCACAAGCCAGAATTGACAAGTGTCTGTAATATGTATTTGCATTTCAACACATTCCCTTTCATTGAATAGGAAATTGTCCAAACTGCCTCCTACAGTAAATTAATTTATTTAAATATAATAAATTTCTTCTCTCAAATTCCTATAATCAACTTGAAGGTCCACCAGTTTTTTTTTATTGTTTTTTTTTCACTTGATTTCCTCAGTTGTACTGTACTGTTAGTCATGCAACAGTGTTATAAAACATGTATTTTAAAAGGCAATCAGTCTGTATTAAATCTGTCCGATAAATCATTTGTTGAGCTCACTGGAGGGACACAATAATTCCATCTAAATCAAAGTTTACATTACTTCACTATGGTCATATTACCATTATTAATCTGACATATAAATACATTACCTCATGGCCATGCATCCTGCCGTCTCTCTTTCACTCTCTTCCTAAACAAATGAACACAAATGCCAGGTGCTGGTGTTGTAAGAACACTACCGCTTTTGTCCAAAGGGGGGCGCTAGAATCAACAAAAACTGAAAGTTCCTCATAGGCACTTTAAATGAAGCACTTCCCCCTTAAAATGTGTTTTTTGGGGCTTTCAAATCTTAAGGCAATGTTAACCACACACTTCCTCGACTAGGACTGCTCTTCATGTAGCTGCCTTTACAGTATTCTTGCCGCTGATCAACTTGAATTATTGCAATTAAAGACCGATTTAAAAGCTCTTGTGCCATTTATTTATGTTTTTATGAGAGTGCCGACACAAATTTTATTGTAGCAATACATTAACAAACTTCCTTATGTCCTTAAAATGTTGTAAGGCACCTTTAAGAGTACTAAGTGTACCTAAATGATTGATAAAATTAGCACATTGTATGTTTTTTGAGACAGTGCCTCTAAATTATCCCGAAAAAATCTGTTCTTCGACACAGATTTCTACACAATCTAAACCTGAGAACCAACATCTGTCCATTATAGATTACATTGTATTTTTTAAATGTGTTGCACAACTTCAGCTGTTTGTTTTTTTTTGTTCCTATCAGTGCATTATTTTGTCCTTTTTTTATGGTTATTTTTTTTTATATGAAATTGTTCTGTGTGATAATCAGAAGTTGTGATGCAGTTCCTCCCATTGTTTTTAAATATTTAATGTCTCTAAAATATGGATTAAAATCTGTTTGAACCAGTGCGTCATGCTGTTCTCATGGTCTTATTTGTGAAATGTTATATTCTTCCCTGGGCAGACACTGTATGAAAAAAATTATAAATAAATAAAACTAGGAAAACTTAACATTTCAAAGCAACTGTCTTCACTAGAATTTTGAGGCCAAGGTTGAGTTTTCAAAAAGTAAAAAAGTAAGAATTCCATAAAGTAAAAGTGGTGTATTATTTTTGGTTCATACCGTTTTTTAACGCACTGTTTGAAGGTGCTACGAGGAACTTTTCAATATTTCTGAAACATGTAAAAGCAAATGATACCATCAGTGCAAAGAATTTAATTTAATACATTTTTAGAGTTTATTTTTTTAAACTATAGCTGGCATATAGTTCCTCGGCGCACCTTTAATGTTTGAATCAACATTTTGACCGACGTGATTTTGTTTGTTCAATGTAAGACAGAAAATCAGTTGGCGCAAATTGTTATGTTTTGAAATTCTTAATATGTACTCAAAGTTTTTTATACATAATGGAAGATACATTTTTATTACATATGAATAATCTCAACAAAAGAAAATTTGTTGGAAAAAAATGTAGGCAATTTTCTTTGAAACTCAAAAAGTTTTAGCATTAGCCTCAAAGCTCAAAAGTGAATGTGCTTTTTCTTAACTTTTTAATTTTTACCTTGTAGCTCTTTAATGAATATTTGCACTTAGAAAGAGGCTTTGCAAGTTTATTCACTACACAAATACATATCACCTTGCTCACATTGCATTGGGACATTTCTTATTCAATTCAGGGAACATAAAATCGAAAGAAAAAGTGTACAAAGTATCATAATATATACACCATCATATGCACGTTTACACTAAGATAGATTTTTCTATAAAGATACAATCTCTATTTTCAAATATAACCGCAGCCTTTGAATGTCCTTGATGTATAACATTATCAAAGCCAGAGCTAGTCTTCTTATTAGCGCTAATGGACTCTTATTTCTACATCAAAACCACTATTATCCTACTTCACCATGCATGATTAATTAATTGAATGAAGCCTCTTTTTATGTGTGTGTGTGTGTGTGTGTGTGTGTGTGTGTGTGTGTGTGTGTGTGTGTGTGTGTGTGTGTGTGTGTGTGTCTTGAGAAAGCCAGAGGTAGCAGGACAGACTGACGAATGGGGAGAGGGTCGAGAGTTAGAGTCAAATTTAAAGTGTGCACTTTCTGGGAGACATAAATCCCATCTCATTAAGTTTTTCCCTAAATTAGTGAGGAGGTGGAAGGCCTATTTGCAGACCTCGAGACGTGTGTGTGTATGTGTGTGTGTGTGTGTGTGTGTGTGTGCAAGGGGGTAGGTTTCGCTTCAACATTGGGGGGGATACATTATAAGTTGGGGACTCGGGGAGTCAGACTTTCCTTGTTGGAGATAGCAACCCTAGCCCAACCCTAGCCCTACAGAAAATGAATGGAATTCAATGTAAATAGCCCCAAAATGGACTGGCTTGCTGTGAAAAGCACCGCCTCTCAAAATTGATTTCTCTTCATCCGTGAATCAAATCCTTTGGTGGGTATATTTGCATGACTGACATTAATAAGTGTAGTAAGTTTCACGAGCGTCAGACTTTCATTGTGGGAGATAGCAACCAAATGTATCATTTTACACACATAAAATGTATGTTCATCAAGTATATACACACTATAAAACATGCGTTCTCCCAGTTAAAGGGCTCGGGCTCTGACTCACCAAACATGGCGTTGGTTGCGCTGATGGCACATGTGTCTTGCCCGTAACTTACAGCTGTGGATAAAACGTTAGTGAGTGAGGCTTGAACGCATTTAAAAAAATAAATAAAAAAAGTTCTACGAGGAACTTTTAAATATTTCTGAAACAGCCTGAATGACGTGTGTGTCTGTGTGTGTGTGTGTGTGTGTGTGTGTGTGTGTGTGTCAGTGTGTGTCAGTGTGTGTGTGTGAGAGAGAGTGAGAGAGAGAGAGAGAGAGAGAGAGATAGACTACAAGGAAGAACAAGGCAGTAATGAAATCAAAAAAGTGAAATGAGGCCTCACACAGCAGACTAGACTAAATAATATCAGAGATCATACCCTCATATAGTTTCATTACAAATAATTATTTTCATGCCAAACATATGGTCAGCAAGAGATGTTGTAAGAATGGTTAGGCCTATTCAATTCCCAGAATGTAACTCTAAAATAGCTGCATCATGACCAGCTGTGATATTAAATGTTTTCATCTTTTCTTATGGGGAAGTGCGCCCTACCATTTACCGTTCTTCCATATATTTTTAACACATGGACTTATTATTAGAGGTCTGAATTCTTAGCCTGTTTATCTACAGAAGAGTACAGGCTAAGGGCATATGGGGATAAGGACATGGATAGACAGGATGTTATGCACTTTGAACTTGTTGTTTGATGAGAATTGATATAACCAATCCAAAGGTACATTGACAGTAAATAGGCCTAGATAGTAACTGTATTTGGATTAAAAGGGGTAAGTAGAGGAATCTGGGATATGATTGGACTATGCAGTTCAAACCTCTTTCTTTAGTGTAGCCAGATCCCCACAAGCTCAGCCAAAACATCTGATGACGTCACTTCTCAAAAGAAACAACAACGTTAATTTTCAAGCAATTATTCACTTTTCAAAACATACTTATGGAGAGTATCTTCTCTCTGTTTACATGCCAATACATTTTACACATTGCACATTTAACTGTGTGTGTGTGTGTGTGTGTGTGTGTGTGTGTGTGTGTGTGTGTGTGTGTGTGTGTGTGTGTGTGTGTGTGTGTGTGTGTGTGTGTGTGTGTGTGTGTGAGAGAGAGAGAGAGAGAGAGAGCGATAGACAACAAGGAAGAACAAGGCAGTAATGAAATCAAAAAAGGGAAATGTCAGCAAGAGATGTTGTAAGAATGGTTAGGCCTATTTAATTCCCAGAATGTAACTCTAAAATAGCTGCATCATGACCAGCTGTGATATTAAATGTTTTCATCTTTTCTTATGGGGAAGTGCGCCCTACCATTTACCGTTCTTCCATTTATTTTTAACACATGGACTTATTATTAGAGGTCTGAATTCGTAGCCTGTTTATCCACAGAAGAGTATCGGCTTGGTGTGGGCAGTTCAAACCTCTTTCTTTAGAAATGATATAAAAGACCCTGTTACGCTTTGTAAAAGTTAGTTCTCCTGCAGATACATTTTCTGACGTCTTCACCTCTGAAGCTGAATTTCAAACAACACCAAGACCAACCGACATCTGTGGAATCAAGGTTATTAAGGTAGCAATTTATCAGAAAAAAGAGAAAATAGGCTAGAAAGCGCTATAGTCAAGTCCATTTACCGTTTAAGGATTGCCCAGTCTATTGACCAGTTTAAAACGTTGCTGAAGACTCACTTTTTTTTACATTGGCCTTTAACACAAGTTGAGACTTTGACACTCCTATGTTTTTTTTCTTCATGTATCTTATTTGTTGTTTTGTATTGTATCTTGTACAGCACTTTGGTCAACTGATGTTGTTTTTAAATGTGCTATAGAAATGAATTTGACTTTGATTTTTTTACTTTAGATCTTCAACCACCATGCTCTCGACCAGACTCAGCATCACACTGTGTGAGTACACAACTACTTGTTACTGTTTTTGTGTGTGTGTGTGTGTGTGTGTGTGTGTGTGTGTGTGTGTGTGTGTGTGTGTGTGTGTGTGTGTGTGTGTGTGTGTGTGCGTGTGCGTGTGCGTGTGCGTGTGTGTGTGTGTGTGCGTGTGCGGGTCAATGTTCACAGGGTCTATTCATTTTAAACCATTGTTTTTACTTGTGTGTTAAAAACCATGAGCTCTGTTAATGTTTTAATTTGTAATGGTAATCTATTCCACAGTTTGGTATGAAAATTAGTTTTAAAAATGAAAAGTTTACAAAAGCATTAAATAGCATCAAGCTTCATATACATCTCAAGGAATCTGTAGTAGTGGATTTTTGATGAAAGAATGAGTAGGATGCAATGACACCAGCACTTATAATGCCTTAGCACTTAAGCACTGTTAGTACTTAAAGGTGCACAATGCAACTTTGGCTGAGTCAGAGAAGTGAAACATTTTCTAAGGTATATTCTAATAACTGAATAAACAAACTTTCCTCACAGTTAAATTTGTGATCCCTGGAACACTGTTTGAAGTTAGAAAGCTTCCTGAAAAGTTACTGTTTTACTGTTGTTTACAGCAGAAGGGCCCACAGTTTGGTTTACAAACATATTCTAGTCTTACGTTTGGTTCCAGGTGTCTCAAAATAATTAGTTTTGATTTATGATGATAGAATTATTCAATACTAAGAATTACATGGAGAAAATATGTTTGTGAGCTAACTGCAGGCTCTGTGAATTTAATCCCTGTTTTGTTTGTATCGAATGTCTGACTGTGCGTTTCTTCTTGCAGTGCTTGTAGCAGCGTGTGTGTTACTGACAGCAGGTAAATATCTGAGTTTGAGAGATATGATAATAATTCTAATGCATCATTTGAAATTTGTACAAATCATTTATTAAAAAAAAAAAAACATACAACACAAAACAGTCTCTGTTTTTTCAGGAAGGAAGTTTCATGTTGTGTAATAAATTCATTCCTTGGTGAGGAAAAATCAGAGATGAAAATGTTTTGTTATTATTTCTCTCCCAAAGCTGATCGGTCATATCAAATTGTGGCATGTGAGGCGAGATTTGTACACCTGCAATGTGGTAAGATCACAATTACTGATATAGACATAATTATTTTTCCATTACATTTTAAGTCAAGTCAAGTCAATTCAACTTTATTGTCAATTCTTAAAATATGCAGGAATACATGAGGATCGAAATGGCATTTGTCTAAAACAGATAAACAGTAATTACATTAAGTAAATTCTAAATACTAAATAGTGCAGAAATGGTAAAAAAAAAAAAAGGTATATAAAGAAGAATTAGAATAGAAAGTGCAATTTCAACTCTTGTATCTCAAAACCTGCATTAATAACGAAAAATGTATCTCCTCTCTGCTTTGAAAACGTATTGTTTAAGGTCCATTTCAGGTTATAGAGGTCCAAAGTGCATTTTACGGACGAACAAACAAGAACACATGTTCTCGTGGACTACCTAAGTGGATGACCCAAGAAACCCGCTGCTTAGGGGAAGCTGACAAAGTGGCTAGAATGTAAAGTTCTAAGTCTTTTTTAAACACTAGAAAGACCCAGATTAAATCTGCATTGAAGCCTCACTAACATCACTTTTTATCTACAGCTGTGACGGTAGACACTCCTGTATCATGGGAGCGAACAACCTTGAGTTTGGAGACCCCTGCTGGGGAACCCACAAGTACCTGAAGGTGGTCTTCAAATGCCTCTAAGTAGCTTAAAGGTGTGTCTGAGATCTTTAATTAGACAAATCTGTAATGTACTGTAACGGTGACGGTTAATTAAGATCGATTCTGGTTTCAGAAAGTATCCAAATTATTAATTACTTTAATAAATATGAAAGTACCTCAGGGCACCACCCTTTTTCTATGGTAAATGGACTTGTATAGCGCTATATCTCCGTTTATCACAGACTCAAAGCGCTTTACATTGTTATTTGTACACATTCACCCAGTCACACACACATTCATACACCGATAGCAGCAGCTACCACGCAGGGTAGGTTTAGCACTAGGGTGCTAAGCTAACTAAGCTAATTTTTCTACTTTTCTAGAAATGTTCTCAATGTTGGGGTGTCTTGCACAATCTTAGAACAAGGTTGTACAGTCCATGTATAAATGGACACACTGAAAATTGTTAGGACACACCGAGAGTTCAACAGTCCATGGATCCTTTGTATGTAATGTAGTTGTGAGGCCAGTCGATTTGAGAGGAGATCCTATTGAAGGGTGTCAAATCTTCCATAGTAAAGTTTGCGTCCATCATCTCAATCTCGAGATCTGGACTCAGATAATGGAGGACGACATTGTCCATGTTTTGCCCCTGGTGGGACATTCTAGAACACAGTTTGATTTGGGATTTTTGGGATAATGAGACCACATTTGCTGTTGTTATAAAGATTAACAAATGACTGGGCATTTAGAAAAAATACATTAAAAATAATTATAAAAAAAACTAATTATTGTCATCTATGTGTGTAGATGTGTTTGTAAAGCCTGAAATGCTGGTTCATATACAGCCGTCCTGAATAACATTTTGTGCCATAAATTGCCTAAATTATTTGTTCAAAATTAATATTTTTGTCTTTTCTCTTGCAGGTCAACTTGCAGACTAAAATCACAACATTACTGCAATATGCATCTATCAACTATTATCTTAAAAAAAATAACTTTTTTAACTTTGTTTTTATGTATTTCTTTCTGTATTTACTTGATTTTGTGTATACATTTTTAATTTGGTCTGTAAAGCAATTTGTGCAAAATTGGATAACGGTTATAACTTGTACTATTGCTATTGGTCTGTAAGGTGCAACGACAAAAAAAATTGTGGGATCAATAACGAATACATTTCAAGCTATGCAGTATATTCAAGACACGTACAGAATGTGTTCCTTTTTATCTTTTGCGTTTTTATTTACTAGTAATAACCAGGGCCGGCGGTAGCCAGGGGCCAGGGTGGGCCGTGCCCACCCAAATGTGGGCTGTGCCCACCCAACCAAAAAAAAATAAATAATTTTTTTTTTTTTTTTTTTTTTTTTTTTTTTAGGTGGAAGTCCAGATCCACTATCGGACGGACCTGTTCATTCGCTGTCCAAGAAAATGTCAAATAAAATTCAGACAATTAATTAATACTAAAGAATATACCATTACCATGCATTGCTTCTAATTGTATTATTGGGTGGGCAGGACAGCCTGCCTCCAAGTTACCCACCCGCTTATAGTGGTCACTGGTCAGCAGAGCCAGCCCGAGGCATAAGCGGAATGAGCGGTTGTTAAGGGTCCCGACTGCCAGGGGGGCCCCCCCAATTTTTTTTTTTATTTATTTATTTTTTTAGTTTGTGTGTTTGATATCAACATCATATCATGTAAATGTAAATTATCATACAATAAAAGGAATACAATGTTTTGGTAGATAGTTATTATCTTAATAATTGAATCAGTTCATCTGGGAGGTAATCCGAGGTTAACTGATCACATCACGTTCAAGTCCATGGCATGCACAGTGTGTATTGAGTTTATTTAAAAATATTTGAAAATGGGGCTGCCCTCAGTTGCCCAAGCACTGTGTAGTCTATAGCCTATTTCAGCCTCGTCTGTGGAAAAAAAGATAACTGGACAACAGAGTTATTCTGCTTCGTTCCTCTCACTGCATTTAAATTAATTCATTATATTACAGAAAAATATGTCCTGTAAAAGAAAAAGAGCACCAAGCCCATCACAGAGGACCCTGCATAATGTTTTATTTCAAATGTATATTTCTATGGAAAATCCATGTGTCTTTCTTCAATAGCTTCTAATTCATCCGACCCAGTGTCTCCAAATTATTTGTTCACACAAAATTCCTCAGATTTAGCCTCTTAATCTTCCTCTCAAAGGGCACCAGATTCATGCATTTCACTTTAAAAAGGTAAAAAAAAATCTCCCGGGGGGGCATACCCCCGGACCCCCCTAGCAGGGTCGTGGCCTCGGCTGGCTACTATTTTCACCCAGCTGGACATCAGAGGCAATAGTGGAAAGTAGTGTGTATAGTATATAGCTCTGGACTACCACCATCCAGGTTGCCCAGTCCCAAAGCTTTCTCTTCAATCAGCTCAGGCTGCCTACAGTTAATACTGCGATTAAGAAAAATAGATACATTATGTTGTATATAATGTATATTATATGTTATTCATAAACATTTTGGGAAAAAAACGTGCAAGAATCAAATCTCCCACACAGCAACACTCAACGTTTATTTGCATATTGTGTTCTACACAATTCACAGTAAATGTGCCAAAAAGCAGACGCAGAGATCTTACAAGGGCAAAAAATTTCGGCTCGCGCGCTCGCATCTTCGTTCTCCCTGAAAAGTGTGCCCACCTAAGATTTCTACAGGCCCACCCAAGTCTGACTTTCTAGAACCGGGCCTGGTAATAACTCTGGGTCTGTTCAAATTCTATTCCAATAAAATGTTGTGTTTATTTCATTCTTACTCTAAAAAGCAGCTTCAATTGTATCTGCATCTGAAAGGAAAAATAAACGTATACCTTATATCCTGCTGCACACCACTTTGAATCTCAACGTATATAAAATTTGTGTTTTTTCTGACTCAATAGATACCAACTTAAATACATCAGGACAATTATTATTTGGTTAAATTTGAACGGGTGCAAATCAAATATGTAGATACCGCTCCGGAAATTCATTCATACATTACTTAATGAAAATGCTCTCAATGACAATATTTTTTGGGAATTTGATAGAAAGATTAGGGTTGGGCTAAGGTTGCTATCTCCCACAACGAAAGTCTGACGCTCATGAAACTTACTACACTTATTAACATCAGGCATGCAAATATACCCACCAAAGGACTTGACTCTCGGAGAAAGAGAATTAAATTCTTCTAATTATTGGTCTGTGTGTGTGTGTGTGTGTGTGTGTGTGTGTGTTTGTGTGTGTGTGTGTGTATGTTTGTGTGCGTGTGTGTGTGTGTGTGTGTGTGTCCTTATTGGTGTACAGCCAGCCCACTGACAGACTAGATTTATAGGTTTAATTGCCCTAGGTAACCATGCAGTCAAATAATCTCTCAGAGATATGACTTACAGCATCTCTGTCACACACACACACACACATAAAAAAACACAGATACACATATGCACACAATATGAACAAAATCCATGGACACACATATTGCAGCAATAACAGTCAATTAGTCCCTATGGGAATTCTGACCTGAGTGGATTCTAATGCAATCAGCCAAAACTGTGAACACACACAACTATATAACATCACTACTGTCGTTAAGTCTCTATTAAAATTGATGTGTTGAAGTGTTTGGTAAATGCTTCTCCACTTCCACTTAATGCGAGACACTGCAGGCGAATAGGGAAACATTTTTGACTTATAGATACCATCATGAAACTTGCCATTTGATTACTTAAAAAGTTTTTTTATATGAAAAATGCCAGAAATGATTCAATAAATATGCAAATTTCACAATATCTTACATGCACATTTGCGTCTCTTTAAAAAAGCTAATATATATATAGTGCTATGAATGATTATTTTCATTTTTCATTGAACTTTTATTTATACGCGAGAGATCAATTGAGGGGTGACCCTCATTTGCAAAGATGTGGAGTCGAACAAATCGAAAGCAAAAACCACAATTATGGAAAGTTTAGTTGAAGTATTTTAGAATGTTGAGATTTTTGGTTGAAAGAAACTAATGTTGAGATAATGGCCGTTAAATATGGTTGTAAAGGAGAAATATACAGACACTTTTGATTTATACTTAAATGAAAGAACAAATGTTATGGAAGCAAAATCGACCAGTGCTTGGAAAAAACAATGTTTTTTGCCTGCTGTGTGTCTGTGTGTGTGTGTGTGTGTGTGTGTGTGTGTGTGTGTGTGTGTGTGTGCGTGCGTGTGTGTGAGAGAGAGAGAGAGAGAGAGAGAGAGAGAGAGAGAGAGAGAGAGAGAGAGAGAGAGAGTGTTAGCAGCTCAGCTAAAAACACAGTGGATTGCTCTTTGTTATGTTTGGACAGCTGGGTAGAAACAGCTAATTTAGCACGAGCGCTAGATGCATGCACACTGCTGTTATTGACTCTCTACATGTGGACTGGCGCTGGGATCGAGACGGCCATAGCAAAAAAGCCCTGTGTGTGTGTGTGTGTGTGTGTGTGTGTGTGTGTGTGTGTGTGTGTGTGTGTGTGTGTGTGTGTGTGTGTGTGTGTGTGTGTGAGTGTGTGTGCTTGTGCGTGCATGCGTGTGTGTGTAAGTATTCTGGTGGAGTTTTTAAAGTTGTTAAAAGCTCGTTATCTGTTTTCCCGTGTAACTTTTCTCACAGGCGGTCTGAATAAAAGAGCTTCGGACTTTAAATAAAAGCGTCAAATTGAGAAGCAGAGGGTTTGTTATTAAATGGATATGTATTCAAATCAAATGCAGACTTCTTTTTTTGAAAGAGTCTGGAGAATTATATCTGCTGTTTTTTGTAACAAACACTAATGAGAGGAGATGTTTTGGTTTTGGAAAAATATGTTTTCAGCAGTGAGAGGTCGATTCAGTGCACCTTCACCAGCGACTGATAATCTATCTATAAAGCAAGAATCGTCCGTCTGTCTGAGTGGATGAAGTTTTGGACCAAATATGTATTTATTTTTTATTTTTTTTATTTTAATGTTTATTTGACAGGGACAATACATACAACATTGCCACAAAATAAATGGGAAAATGTGATGCATATAAGACGTCTAGCTTCAGCTAATTTGCAGTCTTTGTCCCTGGGTCAGGCTTTAAGATACAATCAAAGATACTAAATACAATAAATGCAGTGATAGAGATACAGTGAATAATACAATTAATAGGTACCATGAGTCAATACACACAGTTGTAGTTTTACATTTCAGATTAAAACACAATTAAATTTAGCATTAAACATTAGTAAAGTGCTCTATTAAAATAACTTGAGAAACGTTAATGTTCACATTTCTGCTGCTGCTTGAACCACTGTTTAACTTTCACACTAAAACTCTTTAGTTCTGTTTGGGATTTAATCTCTGATGGTAGAGAATTCCATAGGTGTGTACCTTGCACTGAGAGAGATAATTGGCCAAATGTTGTCCTGCATCTTCGAACTTTACAGTTTTGTTTGGTTATACTCCTTGTCATTGTCCGGCAGTTGTCAGTCTTTTTAAAGATCTGAGACATTGCTTGTGGGGCCAGTCCATTTAGGCACTTAAAAACAACTTTCAAGGAACAGAATTTTATAAAGTTGGAAAAAGTCAACAAATTGTATTTCTCAATAATTTTACAATGGTGCCATTTCTGTGGCTTCTGGTCTAAAATTTTTAAAGCTTGTTTATAGAGTGAGAATAGAGGTCTAGTAGCTGACTCAGTGGCCTGGCCCCAGGCAGTGATGCAATAGGATAGATGTGAAAAAACCATAGAAGTTATCATATGCATATCATATACTGGCGGCGAATACATGCGCACACTGAAGGCCACAGTAACGACGGGCATCAAGTAGTCTCCGGCTAAACCCCGCCTCCCTCTGGTTTGATTGGCTGCTTGCGACCAAAGCTTGAAATGAGTGACGAGCGGGACACACAGCAGACCTGCTTCCTACGGGCAATGCACTAGTCTATTAAAGTTGCAGTGTGTAGAGTTTATTGGCTTTTGTTTTTTCAGAACAACCTTCTTAGAAATGGAATATAATATTCAAAAGTATGTTTTAATGAGTATATAATGGCTTGAAAGTAAAGTTGTTTGTTAAACATAACCTTAGAATGAGCATTTCTATATCTTAAAGCAGGGCACGCTGCATATTTCAACAGTAGCACAGAACAGACAAACCTAACGGCCTCATTCGTTTTTACATACAGTGGGCGTCCTGGGGAAATGCACCTGTTGGAAGACAAAGAAGTAGTAGCCTACTATTGAATGAGAAATTGTCTTGCCAGCACAAAAAAACATTTGTTAACCTTCCTGTGATGTCGAAAACACAAAGGCTTAAACCTTCTGAACAGGCCTCTGTATTTAAAAAACTGTTTTTTTTCAATGATGATTTTAAACTCATTCTCCAAACAGTAGCATCAGCTCATTACAATAATTGACCATCCACTGAAAATCCATTTTATTCACATTTTCCACACACACACACACACACACACACACACACACACACACACACACACACACACACACACACACACACACACACACACACACACCCTTTAGAGAGTTGATTACAGCCGTCCGACTTCATTAAAAGAAATCCAATCAGAAAATTAATTCCCTTCGTCTCGTAGCGCAGAGTGGCCATTTCAATAGGTTGCTCCTTCATTCTTTGCCACATGTTTGAAAATTTGGGTCACGGACATTTAGCTTACGCTGAGAAAAACTAGACAATTACAAGGGCTTACACTTATAGAATAGACAGACATCCATTCATACATTCAGTCAATTGAGAATAAAATATATATACAGCTGTGGAAAAAATTAAGAGACCACTCCAAATGTTCAGTGTCTCTCGTTTTACTATTTAGATGCATATGTTTGAGTAGAATGAACATTTTGGCTTTATAATATAAACTACTGACAACATTTCTACCAAATTCACAATACATTTTTTGTCATCAAGAGCATTTTCAATAAGTTATGTAGAGATGAAGATTTAAGAAAAATCCAGACTTTTTTCAGGAGCTGTAGAATAGAAAATCTTTATTGTCAATATACAATGTATCAACCAGATTTAAGTGAGCTTCTCCTTTAAGGTGCATGAAAAAGAACAGACATCCATAAACAACATTCAACTAATATTCATACCAATAAATGATCAGCTAAAATAGATAGATATTGACGGATTAGGACTTAAAGGATATATAACTCATGAGAAAATTTTTTATTAAAACACTAACCATGCATGTTTGCTACAACTTCATCTTTACTGAAAGCAGACGTCCTCTAAGCTCCACTAATAACATTGCTCTCTGTGCAGCGGGCCGTGAGACGAGAGCACAGGGACCGTCTACAAAGGGCAACACCCAAGAGAAAAATATTCAATACCTTCACTCGTATACAGTGCCGTTATTATTAGTGCACCAGCCACTTTGTGTCATTGATTTGTCTATATGAGCCGTGACATTGTGGCTTGTAGGTCGCATGGGCAATTAAGTTCTAATTATTTATTTTTTTCATTTTTCATTTAACCTTTATTTATACTCAAAAGATCAGTTGAGGTGTGACAATCATTAGCAAAAAGCAACAATAGATACACAATATACAATGCACATACATCAAATATACCACAACTGATAAAGAGAGAGAGAAAAAAGACAATTTAAACATTTAGACAGTAATGTAGAATGGCTGGAATTAAAATAAGATTGGTAAAAGTACAGTTTAGCCTAATTAAAATAGTTACATGTAGAGTTTGGCAGATTTAAGATAGTTTGTTTAAACTGGTTAAAGCATAATAAAGTATTTATTTTTAATGTGTTACATTAATTACAGTATATCCAACATTCTGACCATGACTGTCTCCATTGTGTCCATTATAACGTAGAATAAAAAGCATCTTGACAGCAAAATGTCACGTGAAACATCCAGCTGTGGCATAGAATAACAGTCCCTACGAAGTCTCAATGAAAGCAGCTCAGTAGCTTCAAACGAAGGAGACAGCCGAGTTTGCACAAATTAATTTGGCCTTTCAAGAGAATTTCTGGAGAATGAAAACACCACTTTAAGCCCTTGGCGGGGTGAGTAGCCCACACTTCAGTTCGTTTACTATTCCTGGCTTTACAGTTTACACACACACACACACACACATGTTGGTATATATGGTTTGGCTGGACTGTTTCTCCAAACCAGGCTGGGTTGTGGTATAGATGGACTACCCTTTCCAGAGGTCCTAGAGCTATGGGAGTAAGATAAAAGCACTCTAAAAAATCTGAAAAAAATTCAGCTCACTTTAGATTTCAGATACCACCTTCACAACCTACATACACACCACCATGACAAAATTGTGGTTTATACAGACATTTCCCTTTCTGACAAATATGTGACTTATAAGGACCTAAAAAACATTATCGGGACTATGATGTCACTTTTGAAAACGCCCCCTCATTAACATAAATACACCTGACAGCACACAGCATTATTGGGACAGTCATGAGTTGTTACATTGTTGATACATTTGAAACCTTGTAACAGTCAGAAATCAGCCTTTCTCACAACACAAGTGCCATGACCATGAACACAATTAGCTTTAGTCTGCCTCTTTGTATAATTTTACACTCTAATTTTGCATTAAGCCTTTTTATTTTTATGTTTCATCCATCTAAATATGAACCTTTTTTCAAAGCCAAATAAATTGTTTAAATTATAATGATCATTTTCCATTTTTATTATAATTAATCTGAAATGTCACAATTGTGACAAAGGTAGATTACGGCCTGTAACTGCTGGACAACATCCTATCACATAATACAAGTGTCATGAATTTGAAAAATAATTCTCATTGCTTTAGTACTTAATCTAAAAAGACATGTTTATATCATGGTGGCTGTATAGAAAAAACTTAAGGCATAAGAATAACCACTAGACACAATATGTCTGATTGATTATTGGTCAAATTACATCACAGATTAATGATAATCCTCAGAGAATAAATATCACAGAGGAAGTGAGACGTGAGATGTGAATCAGATATGTTACAAATATGAAGACACACGTGAGCTTTAGTGAACAAAGTAACAATAATTCATTGAAGAACAGAAGAGACGAAAAATGTCTGCTTGTGTTTTGGCTACCCATGCAACTCTTTCTACTTACAATTAGGGATGCACCGAACATTCGGCCACCAAAAATGGCAAAATCAGTCATTTTCGGTTTGGGCCCGAAACAGTTAAAAGGCCGAACAAAATTACTGAAAATTTACGAATAAATGACACTAAGGAAATATGTTTTTAAAAGAGCTGCGCGCTTGTAAACCAGGAAATGGCAGTAAAGAGAGACGTAACCGTGTATGCGAGTCCACGTCTGTTTGTGAGCGCGCAGCAGGAGCAGTCTGTAAGGTGCGTGCATGACAATGTCAGAGTCCAGTGTGGGAGCATTTTTTCAAACTGGATGAAACACGGCGAAGTACAATGCTTTATGCAGCATAAAGTTACAACTCTAGTCCAAGACTGATGTTTAATCACCTTAGAAACACAAAAGCCTTGCGCGAGCGAAGCAGCGATTCACCCGGTGAAACTCTGTGACGGTTGGTAACGCTGTCATTCACAGTGACACCTCGCCGGTGAGAGCCGGCGCGCAATTTTAATTTTATTTTGACAGCTAAAATGATAACCGGAGATATCCTGTCCGTTAGTGCTATTGGGGGAAAAGGCTGCTACGATCTGATTGCATTTCTCAAGCCTGAATACACAGAGCCATGTCGGCAAACTGACAGCGCGACTAAATATACTATGTCCAGTGAGCCGCCTCCCCCTGTTAGTTTCAGTCTACAGACGACACAATCACCTCCTAAGCATGGACATCGTTTAAAGCCTCTCATTGTTATAATCAGGGCTTTGATGCAAATTCTGAAGTCTGAACATTACGGTGGGAGCTGTGGTGCAGTTTTTTTAAAGCAACTCAACCTGTGTTTGAGGAGAACATGTGGGAGTTCATGTATGCAATGTTGAAAGAATTGACTAAATAACAAACAAAACTGCAAAAGCCTCTTTTGGTTTCGGCCTTTTGGCCAACTGTTTGATTTTATTCGGTTTCGGCCAAGAATTTCGGTGCATCCCTACTTACAATTTGGGATATTAAAGCAAAGCTTTTATGGAAAATTGGGAACTGACTTCTGAGCAAGATGCCCTGGAGCACACAAAGGCTTGCACGTTGGTGATCGGAACACAACCTGCTGCTCAACACTAGCAAAACCAAGGAGATGATCATAGACTTCAGGGAACACAAGGGGGAACCAGCCCAACTGAGCATCAACGGGGACTGTGTTCAGCGGGTGTCCTTCAAATTCACTGGGACACACATAGCCCAGGACCTCTCCTGGACTGTTTGTAGAATACGGAAGAAATCAAAATCAACACGACTACATCAGACAAAAGCTGCGCGATATAGGAAGGCTTTCATTAGCGATGCATGAAAAGTCAATATCTTGCTTTGAAGACGCACATTGGTGCCACATGGTCCTGATTTTGTTGGAGATCCTATTTTCCAGATTTTCGTGCGTTCCAAATTTCGTAGTTTGTTTTTGCAAGTGTCACATGACTAGTGTGGACATATGGGTGTCCGTAAAACATATGATCGCATTTTGGATTCTTTTTTTTGGTCTCCTCTAAAGAGAGATGTTGCATCGTACATTAAAATGTGTCATAAGTGTCAGTTGACCGGAAAACCGAAACAGAGCATAAAGCCAGTTCCTCTCTGTCCAATTCCGGCATTTAGTCAACCGCTTGAACATTTCATTTTTGACTGTATTGGTCCCCTCCCTCGTTCTCGTTCGGGTGCAATCTATTTGTTGATGGTGATGTGCCAGAGCACTAGGTATCCAGCAGCATACCCATTACGCACCATCACCACTTAATCTGTAGTGCGCGCCCTGACTCAGTTTATCTCTATATTTGGAATCCCCTTAATCTTTCAGTAAGACCAAGGTTCTAACTTTTCATCTGTTTCAGCATCAGCCTACCATGTAGCCAAGGGGCTCTTGAGAGGTTCCACGCCACGTTGGAGTCTTTACTCCGTACATACTGTACACAGTTAGATGGAGACTGGGAAGAGGGTTTACCCTGGTTGATGCTGGGGGCTAAGGAGTGAAGTCAGGAAAGTACAGGCTTTAGCCCAAACGATCTGGTGTTTGGACACACAGTGCCTGGCCCTTTGGCTGTTTTGAAGGATGATTGGAAGAAGTCCGAGCCACATTAAACCAAAACAACAAACTTTCAGGCTAAATTTACTGGTTCACATGCAGTTGTTTAGCAAGTTTCAGACTAATACAGTCCTTGTGGGCTCCATCCCTCATGCAGTGGCAGAGCTTGAGGAAGATGTGTTGTCCACTACTGACAAATCCCTGTTAAACGGCAGGTTGTAGAATTAAACTCCTGTTGGTTGGAACAAGCGCGGGACTTGTATTGTTGGTGAGGTCCAGTGGATTGTATAGGGGCCTAAATGCTATTTGTGTTTGGTGGACTTACTCTTAGGATGAGGTCATAATTTACCAACCTTTACCACGATAGGTTCAACACATCTTCAGATTTCCATGCAAATCCTCTCCATTCTAATTTTTTCTCATTTCTAACCCTAAAGTATTATTACCCCTTGAACTTTTCCACATTTTGTCACTTAACAACCACACACGTTAATGTATTTCATTGGGATTGTATGTGATGGACCAACACAAAGTGGGCTAGGGTGTGTGTGTGTAAGTCCCATGACTGTGCTATGGTCTATATGGACAATGGTATGTAAGGACTTTATCCTAAAATGCTTTTCAATGTGTAAGTCATTATAATATCTCAGTGTATGTGTGTAAAGCAGTGATCTGACTCAAATATAACTTAGGAGGTCCTTATGGTTTATAGGGTCCTGTCTCAGTGTTGGGTTGGGATTGTATGTGATGGACCAACACAAAGTGGGCTAGGGTGTGTGTGTAAGTCCCATGACTGTGCTATGGTCTATATGGACAATGGTATGTAAGGACTTTATCCTAAAATGCTTTTCAAAGTGTAAGTCATTATAATATCTCAGTGTATGTGTGTAAAGCAGTGATCTGACTCAAATATAACTTAAGAGGCCCTTATGGTTTAGAGGGTCCTGTCTCAGTGTTGGGTTTATAGTAGCATCACTTCGGTTTATCAGAATACTTTGACCAGCTGCATTTGATCTGTATGTTTGTTGAATGTGTGGGTTTAAGTTCTTTAGTTACATGTGTTGGATTGTGGACCCAGCCAAAAGTAATAATGAAATGCATGATATTTGCCTTTACATGACTAAGGACAAGTTTCAGTGGATTGTTTAAAACGCTTACATAAATAGCCCTGATTCCTTTCACATAATGTTAACAGGGAACATTCTTTAAGATATATCTTCTTTTTCACTTTTTGCATGGTCTTGATGAGGTATTGCCCCTGGAAAGTTCAGGGGTCACAAAGCCCCCATCCACAGCTGAAATCTTTATAAAAGAAAAGTAATTTTCAAGTCTTTCCAGAGATTCTCAATTGTATTTAGGTCTGGACTTTGACTGGTCCATTCTGACACATGACTATGCTTTGATCTAAACCATTCCATTGTAGATCTGGCTGAATGTTTAGGGTGGTTGTCATGCTGGACGCGTGTGACTTATCTTGCACATTATTTTAGTCTGTTCTGAGTCTGAAGTGTTTCCAGACAACACAATTAGTTTTACCTTTCCTCTCGACCAAAGGCTGACTATCTTCCGTCTTTTAGTAATGTTTCAAAACACCCGGCGATGCGCAACATCTCCCTCCTACTCTCTGGACCAGCCGAAAGCTAAACTATCAGGTGAGGGCGGGGCCGAGTGGAGCGCACGGCTGAAAGGGTTCACTGAATTTAAAAGCCTGCATGTCACGGCGTGGGGAACAGCGATAGTTTAATAACAATTATTATTTTGCTTTCATGATTGAGGGAAGCCGTAATAGTAATCGAAATTGAAATTTGAGTTATTGCTACAAGAAGAATGAACTAAATTGGGCTCAATTTGAAAAGGTTTTAAATTGCTATATTTATTCTCAATCTTTATCATTTTGGCACTGGTGATTTTCCTTTGGCGCTGGATAAATCCTCTTTGGCGGGCGCCAAAAAAGTCTCTATGCAAGAAAAATCCTTGGTGCTTTTCTTCAACAGGGACTTGGAAGCTGGTCAGAGTGATGGTAAGATGGATAGAGCCAAATGCAGGGCAGAAAACCTGTTAAAGTCTGCAAAAGACTTGAGACTGGGGCGGAGGTTTACCTTCCAGCATGACAACTACCCTAAACATACAGCCAGATCTACTATGGAATAGTTTAAATCAAAGTATAGTCATGTGTCAGAATGAACCAGCCAAAGTCCAGACCTCAATCCAATTGAGAATCTCTGGAAAGCCTTAAAAATGGCTGTTCAGACGCTCTCCGCTATTTTAAAAAGAAGAATGGGCGAAAATGCCAGTCTCTAGATATACCCCAATAGACTTGCAGCTGTAATTGCAGCGATATGTGGTCCTATGAAGTATTGACTCAGGGGGACTGAATACTTTTGCACGCCACACTTTTCAGTTTTGTATTTATAAAAAGTATTGAAAACAAAGTATAATTTTCATTCCACTTCACAATTATGTGCCACTTTGTGTTGGTCTATCACATAAAATCCCATCCCATAAATGTACGTGTGTGGTTCTTATGTGACAAAATGTGGAAAAGTTCAAGGGGTATGAATACTTTTGCAAGGCACTGTAACTGGGCTTTGAATAAATGAAATAATCATACTTTTGAAAAAAGAATGAGGGTAAAACTTTGCTTTGAGCAGCGTTGTAAGACATATTGAAGATCATTAATGCAAACATATTAATAAAATATCATCTTTTATACAGATTTACCTCTGTACAATCTTCAGCTGTGGATGGGGACTTTGTGACCCCTGAACTTTCCAGGGGCAATACCTCATCAAGACCACGCAAATAGTGAAAAAAGAAGATATATCTTAAAGAATGAATGAATGAATACTTTATTCCGGACTCAAAGTTCCATATAAAAAGACAATACAAATACAATACAAATACAGTCAACACAGATTAAAATACATACAAGCATCGATTCCAATGTTTCCACAGCCCAGAGGAGTACCTTGTATCACTCTGTTTAGTGTCAGTGAGTGCAATTATTACTTTGTTTTTTGACTCAAGAAGTCGACACATAAATGTATACATTAAATTCCTCAACACAGCATGAAAGGTGGGGACATTACTTGTCACAAACAAGGAGCTAGCACTAGTCCACCTTGGAAGCTTAAGGAGGATCCTAAAGGCATCGTTATACGCTACCTGCAGCTTCCTCAGTTTAGCTGTTCTATATTTACACCAGAGGTGAGCTGTGTAAAATGGGGTACAGTAAGCTCTGAAGAGACTAACTTTCACATCTTCTGTGCACATATGAAATTTGCGTGCCAACATATTGGCCTGAGCATAAAGTTTACAGCACTGGACATCATCATCATCACAAAGATCATCAGTGATGATGTGACCTAAATAACGTACCTTCCTAACCACCTCTAGAGTACAGTCTGACAGTGAGAATGAAGGAAACGTTAGCTTCTGATCCTCCTTAGTTTTAACAATCATAATAACACTCTTCTTTGGATTGAACTTAATGTCATATTGGATGCCGTAACTAGAGCACACTTGAAGCAGTTGCTGTAGCCCGGCACTATATGGCGACATGATGACCAAATCATCAGCGTAGATGAGGTGGTTGATAATACTCTCTCCCACCACACACCCAGTCTTACACTCTTGAAGTTGCTTAGAGAGGTCATCCATATAAACATTAAATAACATAGGAGACAGAATTCCTCCTTGCCGCACACCATTGCTTACACAAAAAGGAGCAGATAAAACATTGTCCCATTTAACGCAAAAAGTTTGATGGGCATACCAAAACACTAAAATTCTTACTAAAAATTTAGGGGCACCTCTATCTAACAGTTTTACAAACAATTTTTCATGATTTATTCTGTCAAATGCCTTTGATGCATCAATAAAACATAGAAATACAGATGTGTTCAGGCTAGTGTACCTGAACACAATCTCTTTAAGAGCATAGATACACAGGTCAGTGCCATGTTTTCTTTTGAACCCAAACTGATTGTCAGTAGTAAGAATATACATTTCTAGCTTATTCAACAGTATTCTCTCCAGTACTTTAGACAAGATACTGGCTAATGCAATAGGTCGATAATTGTCAATACTGTTGAGCTTACCAGCCTTGTCTTTAAGCACAGGCACTAATATTACAGACATAATAGCATTTGGCTGGACACCATGAACCAGACAACCATTAAAACACATGGAAAGCAAAGGGCAGAGCTTATGGCTGGCATACTTGAGGTGTTCTGCAGATATACGATCCATACCGCAGGCTTTGTTGTTATCCAACATGTTAATGGCATCATAGATATCTGCTGCCCTGACTATCATATCTGGTGAGATATCACTATGTTCACGATTGATCCTAACTGGATTACTTTTAACACAATTAAAAAGGTTACAGTAGTGCTCACGCCAAAGCTCAGCAATTTTTTCTGGGCTACTAACACCTTCAATGTCAGACGGAAGAGGTGTTTTGTTATTATTCATTACTTTGACCTCTTTCCAAAAGTCAGTTGGGGTTGTTGTTCTGTAAATTTCTGGCAAGCGAGTCCGCTCTCATTGTGTTTTCATTTTTCTTAATAAACCGGAGTGCATACTTAACTCTAGCATTTGTACGTTTTTTCATATCTAGCAAAACCCCATGTCTAGGCCTACCTGCCTCTGACCAGAGTCTAAAGGCCTCTCTTGCCTCAGCGTGCTGCTCAGCTACAAACTCATTCCACCCAGGTCTGATGTTGCGTACCTTACATTTACCTTTATTAAAAGGTTCACTGGAGGCATTGAGACATTTCACAATAGTATCATACATGGCACAAAGTTTTTCAGCATGCTGTACGTCCTTACAATTCATATCAGAGCACATTAGGGCCTCATGAGGCAGAGCAATATTATTTAACTGCTTGTCAGTACGCAGTGAGTATCCAGCCACATCCTCTCTGCTCAGCTTTAACCAGTCCAGTTTACTTGAGGAAGCAGCATTATTATTTCTGGACAGCAGAGGAACATTCTCAACATTTAGCAGTGCAGCAATAGGTATGTGATCAGAGGTGGCAAGTTCATAACAAACCTCCACATTTACCAGCGAGGCATGAGCATCAGCTGTGGTCACAATATGATCTAACCAAGAAGTTGTGTGCCACGCTTCACTAACATAGGTAAAACTTGTGTCAGGCAACAGAGCTTTACTCGATAGAAATAATTTGGACTCATTGCAAAACTGCTGCAGGTGTGCTGCAAATAAAGATTTGCTATCAGACATGTCAGCATTAAAATCACCCATGACATAAACACAAGTTGAGCTGTTTTCCTCTATGAAGGACTGAATAAAAGCTAACCTATTCAGAAATTCATCCTCGTGCTCATACGATTCATACGGTGTATACACATTTAAAATGGTAAATTTCTTTTCATTAAAATTACACTCTAGCCCTATGGCCCAGTCAACATTTAGACGCATCACCTTCACCATTGAGTCATATTTAATGTTCCACAGTATAGCAACACCACCAGCTATCCTACCTCGAACCAGCCTCGTACTGAGGTCAGTAGTAGACTCTCCAGCCCCATGAAAGTTCACGTGCAGAGTGTTCAATTTATCCAGATCTTGTTTCGCCAGCCAGGTTTCTTGCAGGCACATAATGTCACATTCATCCAGTAGTGTATCCACCACCAGACGTCTTGATCTGTCAGTAGCAGAATGTCCTACCCGCAACCCGCGAGTGTTGTATGAAACAACACGCATTTAATGTGTGTTGTCGCTCCCTGCGGAGCAGCTGGCCTTCACCCCGTCTTCATCCACCAATGCGACAGGCACCCCAGCCCCGTTTCCGTGCAGCAGCCCCTCGCCCGGGGAGCAAGGGGCATCCTCTGGTCCAGGCGGGCGTCCGTCTGCTCCTCTAGGGCGACGGGGCTCATAGTAGCGTCGGACAAAAGAACCAGCGGGCCAAAGCAGCGGGTCGTAAAGCTCCGCCACATCATTACATTCAGCGGTGACACAGAAGGAACTAAATCTACTCTGTGAAGACTCAATTTTTCTACATGTCACTTCCCGATCCAACTTAGTTTTTAGGTACTCACTGAGAGTGTTGGCTTCCAAACTGAGATCAAACTTTGTAGCAAATACCTTAACTATCTTTGTTTTGACAGCCAGTATATTGCTATCCACACCAGTCCCGATTATGCCGGTTTTCTTTCTCACATTCCTTGCTGCCGGAGTTTTTAGTACTGATTGCAAGGTATAGGGCTTCGATGTGCAGAGTTCTCAGGTAGGCCTACCTGCTTCAGTCGTACTTGCTTCAGTCGGCGCCCACCCTTTACCACCATGCTCCATGGGGGGTCCTGCGTACGTCCCAGGGCTGGATCTACATACGGGGCTGGTTGACAGCCGCCGTTCCTGCCAGGCGATATTGTCAGCAATCCATTAACACCAGCGGGGGCAGCATCAGGGCCCGGCGGCTTCTCCATCACATTCGAGGAAAGCGCAGGGCCGGGTTGTATCTCCACATCAAAGAAGCAGGCAGTCGGAGACGTAGCGTCCGGGGCACGGTGCCCCTCCACAGAAGTCAGCCGGCTGTCAAGTTTTTCAGCAACCTCCCGCATAGTTTCACAGGCATCTACCTGAGTTCCCATAGTTCTTTTTAGGTAGTCAATGTCAGCATTGATTTGCTGCATTTTCCCGAGGAGCGCAGACACATCAATGTGATTAAATGATACAGGGGGTAATTCATCCAAAAAGTGCGACACAAATCTTGGAGCCTCTTCACCGCACTCATTAAGCACTTGCATGCACATTTTGACATTGTTAATATCCTTTTTCTGTCCCCTGAAGGAGATCCAGCGTTTGTTGTGTGGAAAGAGCTCTGCTAAAACTGCCTTTGAGGACTCAATCCGCTCGGAGCTGAAACTGCTCGTCACAACCGCCACAATATCATCTTGGCTTAGTGTTCGCATTTTGATCACAATAAAGTTCAGCAATTCATCTTCGACTATGACTCTACCGTCATCAGTATGGTAAATCTCCGGTTTAATTCGCGAAAACTCTTGTGTATACTCAGCACGCCGTGCTGCTGCTGCACCGGCCGCTGCACCGGCCGCCATGACGTGTCCTTTTCTCGAGTCTATCACTGCTGCGGTTTAGGGGCTTGACTAAGAACCATCTTCTTTCTCTGCTCTCACTTTAACATCTCCCCCTAGCTTTGTTAGGGGGATTAAGAATGTTCCCTGTTAACATTATGTGAAAGGAATCAAGGCTATTTATGTAAGTGTTTTAAACAATCCACTGAAACTTGTCCTTAGTCATGTAAAGGCAAATATCATGCATTTCATTATTACTTTTGGCTGGGTCCACAATCCAACACATGTAACTAAAGAACTTAAACCCACACATTCAACAAACATACAGATCAAATGCAGCTGGTCAAAGTATTCTGATAAACCGAAGTGATGCTACTATAAACCCAACACTGAGACAGGACCCTCTAAACCATAAGGGCCTCTTAAGTTATATTTGAGTCAGATCACTGCTTTACACACATACACTGAGATATTATAATGACTTACACTTTGAAAAGCATTTTAGGATAACGTCCTTACATACCATTGTCCATATAGACCATAGCACAGTCATGGGACTTCACACACACACCCTAGCCCACTTTGTGTTGGTCCATCACATACAATCCCAACCCAACACTGAGACAGGACCCTATAAACCATAAGGACCTCCTAAGTTATATTTGAGTCAGATCACTGCTTTACACACATACACTGAGATATTATAATGACTTACACATTGAAAAGCATTTTAGGATAAAGTCCTTACATACCATTGTCCATATAGACCATAGCACAGTCATGGGACTTACACACACACCCTAGCTCTGGGCGGACCTTTGAAGTGACGTCATGTGGGGACCGCCCACATTTTTGAACCAGCCAATCAGAAGACATCCCGCCAAATTTCGGCCGTGTGTATCAGAAATGTGTATGAAAGTGCACCTGCAGCCAAGTGTGATAGGGGGCGCAGTGAGATACACTGGGATACACAAAAATCAGGTCAAGTGGTAAATAAGGACTTTCACAGAAAATTGGAATTTATGTTAGTTAGACACTCGCAAATGCAGATACACTTTCCGAATTACGCGGACCTCGGCATAGTCCGGCTAAACCACCGAGGTCCTCGTATCCCAGGTGAGTATTCAGGTCAATTGTCCATCTATACCATGTATACCAACACACACACACACACACACACACACACACACACACACACACACACACACACACACACACACACACACACACACATTTGTACAGCTATACTTGTGTACATTGACAAAATTAATTCCCTAACCTCTAACCCGCATCAAATCTAAATGCTTAACCCCGACCCTTACACAAACCCTAACATAAACTGTTTAAAAGGCCTACTGTCACTTTAAGACGCCATGACAGTGAGCGGAAAACTACTGGCCAGCAGGGCGCGCTCGGACATGTCTCGTGACTCTGCTCGAGAAATCAGACTGAGAAGACTGACATGTGCTTGGCACGGCCGCCACTAGCTCACCAAGAACTATTTAGTTTAAGGCTTAAATGCACAGTTTAGTATTAACCAGCTTGTTCGGTTGGGATTTGTGCGTGCATGAAGCTGTAAGTGATTTCCCCTTGTTTCAGTGTTGACTTTATTAGTTATGAAAGTGAAAGCTAAGAGAATGTTAGCGTAATTGCTGTTGGTGGCCTATGTTAATTATACATATCATAAGATATTTGCACTGTCTATAAATGACCATTATGTTATTAATGTTAAGTTGCAAGTAAGCTATATTTGAGTTGATTGAACAGAATTACAGTATCTCATTATGGACATGTTATCTTCTGTTTATATTTACAGAAACCACAAATTACCATACGAATTAGATCACAAGTTCACCGGTGTTAATGTATCACCACGTGCTTCAATAAACCCCTTAAAACGCCCATCTTCTGGAACCACCTTTATTGCCACCACCAGAGTTCTGACCGGACTCTCTGCAGGGATTTGAGATATCCTACTAGCAAACTATTATCTATTTTTTATTGATCCTTCGAGCCGGATAGCAAATTCTTGTGGAAAGATGCAAACTACTGATCCAGCTGAGAAGGTCACCCGACCCATAAGACAGGGAACAATTCCCTCCCACCTGTCGGACTATGACCTATCCGGACCAGGGTCTCAAAGGCGGTTCCATGCACAGCTAGAGAGGAAGGCACGCTCCAGGTCCAACTCACCAAACCAGATGGGAGAGCTGGAAAAGATTCAGCAGCATGTGAAGATGGACGAAGAGGTCACATACCGTGACATGGGCCAGTCGCCAAACTTACCCACCAGAGGGCAGCAGAGCCTCACGGGTGAAGCAGCTCTGAGGCAGCCAACCAGTCAGGTATCTGTACTTTTTGCTGAATTAAAGAAGATGCAGGAAACCAATGTTAGGCTACAGCAACAGGTCCAGAGATTGTCGAAAGAGGTAAGAGCCCCCTCCAGGCCTGCTGCATACTACCAACATCCACAGCCCCACCTGCCATCAAGTACAGAGTATGGGGTGCCAGAAAGGCACTATCCAGCACCGGCCAGGTGGCAAGAGCAAGGGTGTCCAGCCGGTTACAGAGAAGAGAACGACCTCCCTTCTGGCCCCAGTAGCAAGCTAGCAGAGGATCTCTACCGTCTAAGGGTCTCAGACCAGAGGGAAGAAGACTCCTATCACACGCCATATTATTCTGCCCCTCCACGAGCATACTACCCAGGTGCAGACCAGTATGGCCAGAGAACCCGGCAGCAGTCATTTTATGCACAACGTGAGCCACAGAATGGGTACTCAGATGGAACATATAGAGAAAGAGCCCCACCCTGTGCCTCCTATGCAGACTCACCACCTACCCGAGAGCGTATTTACAGGGGGCCCAAGCCGTCCATCCCGTTGCTCACATCTCCAAATCCAAGAGAGTTCTCAAGGATGAAGATTGCGCTGGAGAATATCCTCCCAGATGACGCCACTGAGTGATATAAGTTCCAGATCCTTACAGACCACTTGAAATGTGAGGAGGCCTCACTCGTGGCAGATTCTTATAGCAACTCCAGGCAGCCTTACACGGACACTATGCTTGCCCTCACCAAGATGTATGGGCAGCCTCACAAGCTGGCTGTGCAACGCATTGCAGAGTTGATGGATGGCCCAGATATACGCAGTGGGGATGGGCAAGCCTTTCGCATGTTTGCTCTCCGTGTCCGCTCACTAGTAGGCATGCTAGAGCACTTGGGAATGAAAGGTGAAGTGGAACTGCACTGTGGTTCGCACGTGGCCAGACTGCTGTCTAAGCTACCCTATGACCTCACTGCCAGCTTCAAGAGGTTCATTTACCCCTTCCGAGTAGCTATCCCTACGCTCATCGATTTTGCTGAGTGGCTGGAATATGAGCTTGAAGTGCAAGAGGACAGCGTGAATAGTGTCAGCTACAAGAGAGACGAGTCATCCAACAGAGAAAGAGAGAACCGGGGAGACTCAAAGCAAATCAGCAAGACCACTACCATCTTCCTAAGCACAGAGGAGGCTGCAGAGACAAGCAACCATGCAGACCCGCCCACATCAGAGCTTTCAGCCAGCTATCACAGTAAGGCAGAGAAGGGGAGAGCTTACTGTCCCTATTGTGACAATGAGAAGCACTACCTTAACAGCTGTGGTAACTTCCAGCAACTAACCAAAGAGCAGAAGGTGTCGTGGATCACAGTTAACCACCGGTGCTGGCGTTGTGGCCGCAGCCATCAAGCAGCTAAGTGCACCCTGAAAGCTCCCTGCAAGACATGCAATAGGAGACACTTGCTTGTGCTGCACGAGGTGAATGATAGAGCAGAGGAGAGATCAGAGAATAACCCACCAGCCACAGCCAATGTAGATTGCTGTCTCATGAACACCGCCAGCAAAGTCATGCATGTTGACCGCTCAGTATACAACTGCAAAGTGCTCCTGAAGATCAGCAAGGTCATCATACGGAATGGCAACAGGTCGTTGAAGGCGTATGCTGTCCTAGACGACGGATCGGAGCGGACCATCCTCCTCCATGCAGCTGCAAAGAAGTTGGGCCTCAAGGGCAAGCCAGAAGAGTTGGCCCTTCGCACGGTCAGACAGGAACCGCAGATGCTTCACGGGGCGGCCATATCATTCACCATATCCCCGGCTTCTGAGCCGAGGAAGAGGTATAAGATCAAGAGTGCATTCTCCGCCGAGCAGCTTTGTCTGTCAGAGCACACCCATCCTATAAGTATGCTGCAGCAGAAGTACAGGCATATAGCTGGATTGCCTCTCCAGTCGCTGAACAAAGTTTGTCCTGTGCTGCTGATTGGCTCGGATTGCACACACCTAATCACCCCCATCGAGCCTGTTCGGTTTGGACCAGCTGGTGGTCCAGCTGCTGTGAGGACGCGCCTGGGATGGACCCTGCAAGGTCCAGCTCATGGCATCAAGCAGTGCCCTGATACATCACAGTGTCTCTTCACATCCACATCGTCCCCGACCAACCTGCTCTCTCATGTTGAGAAGTTGCAGATGGATGTGCCTCAACATCACAGTGAAAAGTTGACTGTGAGATCAAGCCAAGACCAGAAAGCTGTTCCCCACCTTCAAAAGCAGCCGGTGAGAGTGGATGTCAATAGCTTCAAGCGCTATGCTACACCCCTCCTGCAAGTCAAACCCATGCTGCAGCTGCACACCCTACCAGAAGCTGAGCTGCCACAGCTGAGAGGTATTGAGAAACAGCTAGCAAAGGCCCCGGAACAATCCGCTGCCTACCAGACCAGTATCTGCAAGCTAGAAGAGGCAAGCCATGCTTTAAAGTTAGAGCCACAAAAGGTGGAGGTTTCCTTCCCTGCTACCTGGTCCAGAGTTGCTCCCAAGAAGCAGCTGTCCATCCCCAGCCTGGAGCTGCGTGCGGCCCTCACCACTGAGTTGACTCTACCGACCCAAGACCACCCAGCCGACGACATCACCTGCGGACTCGCTCTTCAAGACCGGTGTGATCGCCACAGGGGGGCCCACGGCCAAACATTCCTTAAGTTGCCACCAGAGGTGTGGCCTGAGCAGCCATCTTCAACCTGCAACGACCCTGAGAGTGAGGAACGAACACCGACTGCTGCTGTTGTGACTATCGCATTTCCATCCCTGCCACAGCAACAACAGACCCTGCATGTGTACCAGGAAGCCCCATCCCGCCAGCTTCACGGGGCGGCGGACCCTACAAGCCCCATGACGGTGGATGCCTATGCAGCTGCCGCACTGGAAGCCCTGCGACCGGCACAGAGCAACGCCTTTCTCGAGGAGATGGTCCAGCTGAAACATCTCCTCTGTTCGACGATAAAGGACTATAATGACAAGGTGCATCATCCTGGGCCAGAGAGGATGCTCTCAGACATCGGGAAACAGTATTGGGTGCCATGCCAATGTGAGGCAGAGCGCAGCTACCAGAGGAAGTGCGTGGACTGCAGGAAGTGGAGTGGGTGCCCCGGCCCACCAAATGGCCTTACGGATGTTCAAATTCACGCTGTGAATTTGGGGGCGGCTGTTTAAAAGGCCTACTGTCACTTTAAGACGCCATGACAGTGAGCGGAAAACTACTGGCCAGCAGTGCGCACTCGGACATGTCTCGTGACTCTGCTCGAGAAATCAGACGGAGAAGACTGACTTGTGCTTGGCACGGCCGCCACTAGCTCACCAAGAACTATTTAGTTTAAGGCTTAAATGCACAGTTTAGTATTAACCAGCTTGTTCGGTTGGGATTTGTGCGTGCATGAAGCTGTAAGTGATTTCCCCTTGTTTCAGTGTTGACTTTATTAGTTATGAAAGTGAAAGCTAAGAGAATGTTAGCGTAATTGCTGTTGGTAGCCTATGTTAATTATACATATCATAAGATATTTGCACTGTCTATAAATGACCATTATGTTATTAATGTTAAGTTGCAAGTAAGCTATATTTGAGTTGATTGAACAGAATTACAGTATCTCATTATGGACATGTTATCTTCTGTTTATATTTACAGAAACCACAAATTACCATACGAATTAGATCACAAGTTCACCGGTGTTAATGTATCACCACGTGCTTCAATAAACCCCTTAAAACGCCCATCTTCTGGAACCACCTTTATTGCCACCACCAGAGTTCTGACCGGACTCTCTGCAGGGATTTGAGATATCCTACTAGCAAACTATTATCTATTTTTTATAAACCTAATTCATACCTGAACCTTAAAACCTAGTGTTAACCCTCAAACAGCCCTTTGAAGGCCTGTCCTGAAGTGAGAACCGGGCAAAATGTTAAGATCTTCAACTCCAATTGGTTCTCACAAAAATAGTTGTACAAGTACACAGAAACACACACACACACACCCTTGAGACGAACCCTAGTCATGATGCTTGCCACTGAGCTAAGATGTTTTTTTCACACACACACACACACACACACACACTCACACACACATACATACACACACAAACACACACACACTCCCTAATGTAATTGTGTACGTCGCCGGCGTTAACAGAAAGGCAGTGTGTGACCTGCCAGAATATGAGCCCAGAGCCCTAATGCGATTACTAGTGTATGAAACATAATGATAGACGATGAGAGTGAGACAGAGATGGAGTGGAAAGGAGAGGAGAGAGAGAGAGGGAGGGAGAAAGAGAGGGGGAGAGATAGAGAGAGAGAGAGAGCGGGAGAGAGAGAGGGAGAGAGAGAAGGAGAGGGAAAGAGAGAGGGAGAGGTAGAGAGAGAGATTTATCTTTATTTTTACAAGACACTTTATTTACATAATAAGAAAAAGAGAGAGAGATCGAGATGGAGTGGATAGGAGAGGAGAGAGAGAGGAGAGAGAGAGGGAGGGAGAAAGAGAGAGAGAGATGGAAGGAGGATGGGTGAGAGAGTGAGAGGTAGAGAGAGAGAAGGAGAGGGATAGAGAGCTAAAGAGAGTCAGGGAAAGAGGAGGAGCAAGAGAGGGAGAGAGAGAGAGAGAGGGAGAAAAAAATACACATAAAAACATTGGGTAAACAGTAATGTAATTGCCATTAGATCAATTTGATGGTGGTCAGAGATCATTGCTTGTGATGATAAATATTGATCTGATGAACACACTGAGGCAGAAATTTGGGCCGACGTGAATACAGAGAGCGTAGAGAGAGTACTAACAGCTGCACGCGCACACACACACACACACACACACACACACACACACACTGACTCAGACCTGCATTTTAAAACACGACCAACCAAGACAATTCAACGATTGAAATAATTTAAATGGACATACTTTACAACCCCTGTCCATCACCAAACAGCAGATAAACCTACACATAGTGATGTGCCCGTTTACAGAGCCTAGGCTGTGTATTCATATCAGATTTTCTTTTTCAGTTCAGGTAGCGGATCGTGGGGAGATATTCACTGATTTTGACAAAACGTGATTTTGACAACAAGCGTTCTCCAGAATCGTTGACTGCACTCCCAACAGCTTTAGGGGACATACGGTGGAGACCAAAAATGGAGCTACACGAGGTCAACTGTTGAGTTTTTCTTGTAAACAAATATTATGTTTACATTGAGTATTTCTTGCCAAAATTCATAGTTTGCGTCCTTGAAATCTCGCACACTGGTCAGAAAGTGTCTCTTTCCTCATAAACATTTGCAAAAACGTTTAATACAGTATTGTTAGTGTGCATTGCTTACATCCTTGTTTACTGCCGTGCCTTAGTTGGAACATTGCTATTTGTCTTTGCACCTGTGTTTCTGTATAGAGCGAAGTTCATATATTGTGTTGTGTCACGTGTTGATTGCTGTGATTTGTTGTAATAAGTAAATATAAGAATGTTGGAAAATTCAATAAGATTTCAAAATAAAAAGGCAACACTTTATAATATTGTTCACAATACTGTTCTAACTACTACATAGATATGCATTACCTCCCACTGTTCTAACTACTACATAGATATGCATTACCTCCCACTGTTGTAACTACTACATAGATATGCATTACCTCCCACTGTTCTAACTACTACATAGATATGCGTTACCTCCCACTGTTGTAACTACTACATAGATATGCATTACCTCCCACTGTTCTAACTACTACATAGATATGCATTACCTCCCTAGTTTTTTTTTTGACAAAATGTCACAAGAATGCAAAACGCGTGTGAGATTTTTCAAACTCCTCCAAAGGTTATAAAATGTCATGGTGTTTTGTTGACATCTTTTCAAGACATCTCAAGTTGCTGTGAAAATTAGAAATTGTAGGTTTGCATTCTGCCAGTAACATTCTCCATAGGATATCATTTAACTATCCATAAATGTGTGTCATGTTCAACTGCCACCAATGACGCCAAAATACTGTAAATGCGGTAAATGGAATGAAAAGAGGAGAGGAAGCGATTATAAGAGGTGAAATTTGGCATGGGACAAAATGTCAAGTGCTTTTCAGCTCTTTCCAATGTTTGACTTTTCATTTGTAGCGTTTTCACTTCACACTGCGATTCAATCTGAGTTCAACTTCAACGTCTTGCATGATTGCCTAGAAATTGAAAGGCTAAAAATTGAAAGGCTAAAAATTGAAAGGCTAAAAAATGTTTTAAAAAAATTAATGAAAAACTCAAAAGGCATGAGACTGAATTCATACTACCGTTTCAAAAAATGCAATTACAAGGATTTAAAGGGTTTTTTGTGTTGCCTGGGAACAGATTTGACTCGGTGGAATCATGCCACAAATTGGGAAATGTTCAGTTTAGTTTTAAATTTGTCTAGCGCTACAGAGGCACGGTGTCGGCATTCTCTGGTTCATAGGAGCAAAGCAAAACCGTAGACTGGAAAAGTACCCAAGGAGCTACACCACTATTCTGTGTGTGTGTGTGTGTGTGTGTGTGTGTGTGTGTGTGTGCGTGTGTGTGTGTGTGTGCAGACACAAACACACTGGAGAATGTTTTGACCATAAGTTCCACCAAAAAGCACAACAAGTCAACTTTTGCAGCAAATATGTTTTATTTTTTTACAAACCAATAGAAAAAACAGACATAAATATATTAACGGAGTGTCCTTGCCAAGCTTGAAGATTTTAATTATTTCTGCGGCATTCATTTCTTTATTTTTCCCTTTCATAAAACTGCAGGTTCCTTGAGGCTGTTTTGACGCAATCAGACTGAAAAATAAGCTAAAGCATCATTTAGGATCTGTATGGACATTTTTTAATACTGTTTCCACCCTTTGTCTAGGTATTAAAAGGTGGAGTTAGCGATTTTTGGAGAATGTTTGGAGTCAAAACCAGTGAAGATCTGCTTCTTGTCTGTACTGTGTGTGTGCTGAAAATAAATCTAGTGTTAATACACAGCCTAGGCTCTGTAAATGGTTATGTTGCTAGCGGTTCAAACCCCTTTCTTTACATACCAGCTTACAGAGTCTAGGCTGCGTATTAACAATGGGCACTTTTTTTCAGCGCACACACACACACACACACACACAGTACAGATGCTCATGAGGAGATATTCACTGATTTTGACAACAAGCTTTCTCCAGAATCGCTGACTCCACCTGTAAGTATTTTACAAGACACACTGGAGAAAAAGTGAACACCCAAATTCAACAATAAACAGGGGAACACATACAAAATAAATGATCTTATTGAATTCAATCTTAAGACATATTTCTGTATCCTGTCTTCATGTAGTGTAACCTACAATACACACCGACAGCCTAAATCTACTCTATTCATATTTGGACCTGTAATTCTAGACTATAATTGCTTTTTTCCCCAAATTGCCACAGCAGCACAAAATGCTTACGCTACTATACGCTCTGTTTGACTTGCATTGAATTATTATGCGGTGGCTTTTTTACTCACTTCATTTTTTTTTTCTCCACAAATTGATCTGAATTGTTTACAAGGGAAACAGCTGCGAGTGACATCAAGTGCAAAATAGAAATGTCATATTGTTTAGCACTTCAGTAGAGTGGTGTGAAAATCCCTCGAAGCTGTAGTACTTCAAAGAGTTGACACTAGACCCGAAAGCAGAATGAATGAACAGCAACACAACTCAATAGCAAAATGTTAAAAAAAAATTTAAAAAAATTGTGTCGCTGTCAAGTGCTATGCAAATAATATTTATGTGTTTTCATTTGTTAGTTTAGGGTTTTCTAACTTTACCTGAAAAAATAAAAATAAACTAGGAATTTATTTTTATTTTTTATATATTAATTTGATTGTGTATGGTAAAAAAAAAAAATCGAATAAACTGAGTTGAAAAAAAATATAATAATTTGTCGCTGTTATTCAAAATTCCTTATTATTCAAGTTTTCCTCAATATTAAATAATATAAAGATGAAAATGATGGCTTATGAAATGGTTTGGAATTATTGGATGCAATACTAAGCCATAAATCAGACATATTAGCTCTCCGAAAAAAAAAAAAAAAAAAGGTTGACTGGCCAGAATTAGATGTGTTAAAGAAATTGTTCAACTTTGAGATAAATTATATATATATTAGAGATTTTTTTTATTATTAACATTTGAAGATTTTTTATCAGTTATGTATCTAGGCCAAATATCAGCCAGTTGGCAATTAGCTTAGCTTAACATAAAGACTGGAAGCAGAGGGAAACAGCTAGCGTGGTTCTTAAATAAAGGTTTAAAGTAAAGGCCAAGTAGAACCCTTAAATCTCACTAATTTAACATGATAGTTAATTAATAAAACCAACTTAGTTAAATCTTATTTGTGTGTGTATACAAACAGAAATGTAGAATTGACAAGTTGTGGTTTTAAGAGGAGTTAAGTGCTTTGAGTTCTCAGTAAGGGGCAGTGAGTTAAGTTAAATTTGACATGTCATTTTTTACAATTCTGCTTGTGCACACATCAAACAAAGATTTAATTAGCTTTAAGTTAGGATAGCAGTTTCCCCTTCCTCAGACTTTACGCTAAGCTAATCACCTGAATGATAGCAGGAAGCTAGAAAGGCTAGCATCATATTTAACATCCAGATACAAGGATTTGATCTCATCCAATTATACCAAAGAAAGTGAATAAGCTTGGTTCCTAAAATGTCCAACTATCATTTTAACTACTGTAAATGATCAGAAAGCTGCTAAATTTGGAGTCATGTAAATAATGTATACACTTTAAGTTGTGTTTAGCATTGGTTAAAGAAACTAAACCAACATTTCTAAGGACATACAGTATATAGATATTTCTCTTCATCCCTTTATTAAATGCCTTAATAGTGAAATAGCAGAAGTAATTCCTTATTCACTTTGCTGGTGTGGTGAGATCTGCCTGCCAAACGAGTTCTTAACAGGGAACATTAGCCCAGAGGCCCGAGTCTGAAAGATTAATGGTGATCCCACATAATACTGAATCAAGTATGCATTATTACATTAAGAGGAATATTCGAGGCGTTCTCTCCCTTTTCGTGATTAGCCTTTTCATCCATCCATCTTCCCTTTTGCAGCAGTCGTCTCTCTATCCGTCCATCTGTTTTATATTCTCTCCATCACGACTTGGTTCGACTGGTTTTAATCCCCGCGGAGAGGTAGAGGAGCTGTAGACGCATTCTGGTCTGCATACTCACATTCTAGACAGCAGACAACCAAAGCAAACAAGGAGGTTCAATGAATTCATCAATCAATAAATACTGTAAGTAAATGGGTTAGGGGTGTGCGATATCGAAAAAGAAATAAATCTCAATATTTTGGGGTGATTTTGCCAATAACAGATACAGTACATTTTGCATCCGTTCGCAGTATGGACAGCAACCAAGTAAACAAGATAAATGTATTAATCAATATACACGTAAACAGGTTAGGGATGTGCGCAATTGAAAAAAAAATAGTATACGTCGATATTAAGGGGGAGTTTTACGATAACGATAATTGACAATATTAACATCACTCAAATTTGTAAAAAAAAAAAAAAAAGTTTGTAAAAGTGTTCGCTCTTGCTAATATTATATAAGATGTTCAGGATAATATTAATAAAAACAACTAACAGGTCTTATTTATGAATTTAAAACTGTACTTTACTGACACAGGTTAGATGCATGAGTAAGTAAGAAAAAAAAGCAAAACTATAAAAATAAAGCTCTCTATCTCACTTTGTCTATTACAGCTAGAGAGAGAAAACTATTGCCAATCATCCTTGCAATCGTCAATAGGCATGTTTTGTTTGATTTGATTCCACACTTTGTTAGAACAACAATTAAGCCCCTAAAATGTGTACATTTCCTGATAGTGGAGCAGCTAAGTGCTAATCTTTCTATTTGTGATACAAGCGTGAAAATTGACATGAGCAGTCTCCATGGGTCACTTGACAAGAAAATTGTCCGAGATAAAAAAATAAATAATAATAAAAAAAATAAATAAAAAATTATGAAAAAACCCAATACCTTTCTATGAGAAATTTTCTAATTCACAATTTCAAATGTCTCTGACAATTTTCTTGTCAAGTGTCACCATGGAGACTCATGCTCATGTCAATGTTCACGCTTGTATCATCAACTGAAAGATTCTGATGTAAATAAGCACTTAGCTGCTCCACTCATGAGGTGAATTGAGACTCACATGGGGCAGGCTGGTCATCTTTCGCATGATCTCACTGCGTTCATAGTCGTTGTATACATTAGTGTCCTGGCGTGGGTCGCTCGCCAACAGGTACAGCTCTCCGGCGCGGACATCCGTTACATTCACCTTGATGGAGCGGCAGACGGGTGATAGACACAATATAATACGTTACTGTCAATGTTTCCACCACACTGCCCCAGGCAAGATGGATGGGTCTATCATACACACACACACACACACACACACACACACACACACACAGAGACACGCACGCTTACACACACAGGCTTACACACACGCTTACACACTCAACTCCCCAGACTCAACCTAATACATTCATACAGAGCAGAATAACACCACCAGAGATGAGATGATTTTCATGCTGTAAAGGTATCATTGTTCCTTCACATTTTTTATGTCAAAATTCCATACTTTTACAGACTCAATTCTTCCGCAGTAGATTTTTAGTCCATATCTGACATCTGAATACAAATAATTTGATGCTTATTATGTAAATAAAAGGTTTTAAAATCCAACTGTTAAGATGCATGTTAAATTCTGACTACGTCTATGTCGGTTGGGACAAAATTGTTAATTCCACCACTATATGCAGGGGAGGACGCTTTGACCAGGCATACAGCTTAAAACTGCCGCCTCCTCAATGTTGACAAACAAATTAAACCACAATTTACATCTAGCTTTAGGGGTGATATTCTGAAAACACAATTTTTTCCCTATACTTATTAAATTTGAATCCCCTACTTTTATTATTTATTTAAAGATTATTTTTTGGCATTTTCAAGCTTTACTTGACAGTACAGAGTGGAAATGGGGAGAAAGAGAGAGAGAGGGGGGATGACCTGCAGTAAAGGTCCACAGGTCGGACTTGAACCCGCGACCACTGCAACGAAGGCCAGAGCCAATATGGTACGCGCTCTATCCACTACGCCACCGGAGCGCCCTGAATTCCATACTTCTATGGTTTACACCAACCTGGAATGTTTTGGGGTTAAATCCCAGCCACAGGGTGTATCTATAGTCCCAGGAGCGGAGAGAGTATCCCATCACCTTTATGTCTGCAAGGTCAGGGAGGTCGGAGTTCACCTAAAATGAAGAAAAATAACCTTTAAAAGCATCTCAACAGTGGAGAAAAAACCTTCTTATAACTGCCAACTCATCCCGCAGCAGTGAGCAGAGGATATTCTAAGTTGATGAAAGATGAAAATCGTTAAGACATAGTTTTTTGTTCTTACGTATGTTTGCTGCAACTGGATGTCCAAATTTCCTTAGATATATTTAGATAGGGATACAAAAGTATACATCTATCCATCTATCTATCTATCTATCTATCTATCTATCTATCTATCTATCTATCTATCTATCTATCTATCTATCTATCTGATAATAAAGGGAGGCTTAGAATTTTTCCATTTGCAACAATAAATGATACGAGTTAAATTATTTTAAAAAAGGAACGTTATGTTGCTGATTGAGTGGATGCAGTAAAAAGCCCAAATTAGTTTAAGACTTCAAGTTCCTTTTTATTGGGCCTAGTGTGTATTATATAAAAATTTGCTTTTCGTTTTATTTTTTTAATCGTTCGAAATCAAGATTTTGATTAATTTATTCATACCTGTGGGGTTTCAGCAGGCCGGGGATACTGGCTAAACTAAAATAGTCTGTTAAGCTTAATTTATTGGATTTTGCACTTGTTTATAGTGAAGAATGGGGATAGGACTTGACACCAGGCTTCTTTCTATCACATTTAAGAGGCCTAGTGTGTTTTATGTAAAATGTTTTTTTTTTTTAATGGTTCGTAATCAAGATATTGATTGATTTATTCATACCTGTGGTGTATCAGCAGGGCGGGGATACTGGCTGTACGATATGTCTTCCTCACGCTCTCGACTTTCGTTGCGTCTGAAGGTGTAGGCCAGGTTGTGTCCCTCCGTACACAACGTCTCCTGAAAGCAACAGAAACAGACGGGGGAGTAAAAGCAAAGAGATGTCAGTGTCAATAAGATCACAGTTGTGTCAGCCATGTTTTTTTTTACACCTGCTTGTGGAGTGTTTACTTCTTGATGTATTGTGTTTGGCAGAATCACAACAATGTCATTTACACTAAATGTACCAAGGTGCTTAAAAGGTCTCAGTGTGAACGTGAGAGAAAGTGACTAAAGGAAAATACATTCAAAAATGTTGAATAAAAACGTAAGTAAATCAACCAGCTCAGTCAGGGCTTAAGAGTTTATATTAACATTTTTAATTTCGCATTTTTTAAGCTTTAAATAACAAATCCTGCTTCACTACTTACTCGTCATTTACAATAAATTTTAATCTGGTTCAGACTGCATGATATCGAAGAAAAAAAACCTGGACGTACAGCAGAAGGTGTAAAGTGCTTTGCGAAAACTACTATATACAATAAATTCATTAATTTTCCTCCTTTCATACCTGGAAAGACGGATCATGACAAGGTCTAGGTGCTTTGAGACCGGCCATGTAGGAGACGGTCGGGAAAACATCCACAAGCTCCACCATGTTTTTAATAACTTTGTTATCTGAAAGAAAGAGAAGAGAAGAGAAAAGAGAGAGAGAGAGAGAGAGAGAGAGAGAAGAGAAAAGAGAGAGAGAGAAGAGAAAAGAGAGAGAGAGAGAGAGAGAGAGAGAGCAATTACAAAATGTCTTACACGGCCAATGACAGACAGAAAAAATAGTCAAAATATCCTCAAAAAATGTCCTGCTCTTAAATTTCATCATGATTGCAGCATCCGCACTTCAAGTAAAAAGTGTCTGAGGCGAAAATATCTAAGTGTATCCTCGTCTGAAAGACTTTAGGGAGCTCTCCGAGTATATCAAAGGCTTCATTAAAGTCAAATTGGAATAATAATGCATGTTTAAACAAGGTTTATATGAGCAATTGGGATAAAAAAAAAATCCCTTTTGTGTCTTGATATCAACGGTGCTTTAAAAGGATAAAAAAAACTGTGCACGTTTGGTGTTGAGCAAGACAACACCAAACACTGTGTGTGTGTGTGTGTGTGTAGGTGAGTGGGTGAGTGAGTTGTTCAGAGATCTTGTGCTTATAGCTGTCAGTGTTGACCAACAGTAATGTTTTGCCAGTGAATAGGTCGTACTACTAAAGCTGAGCCCTGATTGCTGGAGGACGTCCACGAAGGGAAAGGTGGACCCTCCAAAGGAATCCATGAGCGCGGTAACACCGGGCGCGTAGAACATCAGAGGTACGCGCGTCGTCACGTCAAAATTTGAATATTTGGCCCATTCGCCGTGTTCGCCCAACGACCAACCTGTAAGAAGAGGGAGAGAGAGAAATTATGAAAGAAAAAAACACAACTAAAAATCTCTTTGTCAAAATCAGTGAATATCTCCTCACAATCGCTCCCTGTCCGTATTGTAATAGCATTTCTTGAAAACAGGTAAACAAATGAAATACAGACACTTTTAAATACAAGCTGGTGCACTGGAAAGAAAATCCAGTGTTAAAGCACAGCCTAGGCTCTGTAAACTGGCATGTTGCTAGTTACAGAGGGCCCCCTTTCTTTACAGAGCCTAGGCTGTGTAGTAATACTGGATTGATTTTTTCAGCCCACACACAGTACAGACAGTTAGCGCGTACCGTGAGGAGATATGTCACTGATTTTGACAACAAGCATTCTCCAGAATCACTGACTGAACCTTTAATTCAGATCACACCAATAACCTTTAATATACAGACAGGTTTGAGGCAATATCCTGTTTTTTTTCTGATGTCCTTCCCGGTCCCAGTCCTCTTATACATTTTAAAATGATGCTACTTGATTGAGCTTCACTGGGTATATATCAAACCGTGATGGAAAGGATTCACTCCAGCATACTCCACTGAACGAGACATTAAAATAAATTGAGTTTCCAAGTCACAAAGTTTGAAAAAAAAAAAGAAGAAAAAAAAAGCAGTTGGGTTTTTAGAGGACAGCGGAATTGTGGAAGGAAGTAATGGAACAATGTCATGTAACAACACTGCCATCTGGTGGTGAAAGGTAGGTCTGCAAATCACCCTTCACAAACACTTTCCTTGCGTTCCAAATCACATACTTCTTCTTTTTACTACACTACATACTAAAGTACAGAAGAGTTTTAGGGCCACAGGAGAAAAAAAAAAATCAGATAAGGAAGTTTTTTTTTTGATTATGTCGAGAAATGTCAAGAATAAACACGAATACTCCATGATGGCCGTAAATGGAATTGTTATTATCTATGAAAAAATTATATAATTAAGGGGGTAGGACTAGTAAAGTCTTCTTCGTACACCTTTTGAACATTTACAATATGTATTTGTAGCTGAAAGTCCATTCATCCATTCATCCATCCATCCATCGCCTGATAACAAACAAGTGTGTACTAACCATGATCGGAGGTGAATACCACCATAGTGTCTTCAGCGAGCCCCAGATCATCCAGCGCTCTGAGCAGCCGCCCCACCTGAGCGTCCATATACGACACCGCGGCGAAATAGTGCTGACGGATACGCAGCTGAAACACATGGTACAGGATAATGTTTTTTTTGTAAGAGAATTTTTTGGCATTTTCAAGCTTTATTAGGTAGTATAGAGTTGACATGGGGAGACAGAGAGAGTGGGGGGATGACCTGCAGTAAAGGTCCACGGGTCAGATTTGAACCCGCGACCACTGCAACGAAGGCCGGAGCCAATATGGTACACGCTCTATCCACTACACCACCGGAGCGCCCCCAACACAGGACAATGTTAATGGATATTTCAGGGAACCAATTTATACAACAGTTTAAGGTGAGACACTTCAGGTATAAACTTTGTTTTTATTAAGCACTGTTCAATTTTGAGATTGTTGGCTATTTTGCTTCCATAACATGTCTTCTTTCATACTAGAATAAAAAGGTCCAACAACACTGAGGTGTTTATTGAACTAAACCTTGTCTGTTAGTGTCTGTATATATCTCCTAGAACCAACTTTAACAGACATTATCTGAACATTAGTTATTTTCTTTTAAAGCATTTACACTCAACTTTCAATAATCATTCTTTGCACTACTCTGTCTGAAGGTATTTACGAGGGGATTTGTTCATATGTTGTTAATTGTCTGATTTATGATCCATTATGTTCTTAAAAACATGCTGAAAATGCATTTTTAAGAACTATACATAGTATTTATTGATTTATATGCCGACTTCATCAATAGTTTACCCTATTCACCTGCAGTGTCTTGCATTAAATGCCAGTTCATACCTGGAAGTCTTTAGGAATGGGTCCATAGGGGAAACTGATGTTGAGTTTTTGGACATCCTCTCTCAACCTCACATCCATCCACGGGTTATAAGCCACAGGAGGGAGAAGTTTAGGGACATGCGGGTCCGGGGCCAGGGTCATTTGGTCAATGGGATATAGACTCAAGTACTCCTGGAATACACAAGCAAAACAGGTTCCGGAATGATGAACTTAACATGCTCTAAGGAACTTTCAGTTTGGGTCCATTCTTGCACCCCATTTGGACAAAAGCGGTAGTCTTTCTACCACGCCAGCTGTTGTTCCTAGGTGAGCGTACCCATGACGAAAGCATTGAGGAAAAAGTATATAAAAATAGCATTCTTTGCATTGATGGTCTCGTTTGCTTTTACATGTAATTTATGATCATCAGAGGAAATATACCATTTTCAGAAATATTTTAAAAGTTCCTCATAGCACCTTTAAGATGCATGAACCAACTTGTGTAGATGCATATATTAAAAATACAGGATCACTGTTGTATTATGCACGTACAGTAAAAATAAAAAATGCAATTACAAGATTTGTAGAGCCTGTACTGGGCATACAAACAGACAAAACTGAGACAGTAGGATACACATACATGCACACTTTCACCATTATCAACCATAAACATGCATAAACCAAGCCAGGAACACACACCATATAGACAACAGTTGAATTTGCATTATAAAAAAATCATGTGAAATCCAGTGTACTTTGAGCTGAAAGTGAATCATTGGTTGCGAACACGCTAATGGTGAAAAATGCAAAAAATCTCAGCCATGTTTTTTTTTTTTTTTAAACTACATCCATTTTGCCTCTGCAACTGTGAAGCCTCATTAAGTTGATGGGCTTTTTACTGTTGCTGCTCTTTAAGTCTGTAATAGCCTCCAGACATTTCTTCCGAGATGCCAAACCATTTGTATCTTTAAAAAAGCCTCTTAAAGCCATATTTTTTCTGGCTCTCTGGATTTTACAACTTTGATTATTGGTTTAATGGTTGTACACTTTATCATCTTTCTCCTCTATAAATATCATATTTTTTTTATCCCTTTTCTACACTCTTTAAAAACACTTTGTAGCATCAGTTCTGAAAAAATTAAACTAAATGATGCTGGCTTTCATCATTTGCCTTTTATGAGTCATTAAAATATCAGAATCTGTGTTTCAACTCAGCAAATTGTAAAATGTTTAGTAAAAATATTTACTAAAATAGCAATTAAATTAAAACAAAATATGCCACATTGGTTAAGGAAAGAAAGACCTTAAGGACTAAGTTGCCTCTTCCTTCAAGTCATTGACTGTGTGTGTGTGTGTGTGTGTCTCTCTCTGTTCGTCTGTGTGTGTGTGTGTGTGTGTGTGTGTGTGTGTGTGTGTGTGTGTGTGTGTGTGTGTGTGTGTGTGTGTGAAATCACATGTAGCATAGCCATAGATCACATGCCTACAGAGAGAGAGAGTTGGCTTGACCTTTTACCTCTTTCTCATCACTCTGCTCACACTGTGTGTGAACGCTGACATTCGTCTCTGTTCTGTCCGTCTCAGATCTCATACAACTTCCACTCCATCACGCGCTCTACCTACTTCATGCTGAATTGCATCTTTCATATGTCCACATCAGTCCTTGTTAAAGTCACTTCACATATATACTGTAGTACGCATCTCTCAATTCTACGATTTTTTTTCACATGTTTTTATCTATTTTAAATGCAATTTATTTTCATTTTTAACAATTTGTCTTAATTTTTTCAGTTTGTTTTATTATCTCTGAAATGCAATCTCAATATTTTCTTATGTCTTAATTTTTAATGTATTAAATGCCCCTGTAAAGCACTTTGAATTACCTTGTGTCTGAATTGGGTTTTTTTACACATACAACCTCACATCAATAGTAGCTTTTTAGTTGTGACGAGGCATAACGTTCCCTTAATTTGGCACTGCTGAAGCGTTCAGCTATAGATTGAATGTGTTTAAGCCATAAATAGCGTAAGTAAGTGTACCAAGAGGTTGGAATCATTGGCCTACTCACATAAAATAACCCCGACTATTCATTTATATTTATACACACTAAACATTAAACAACAATCTGTTCAAATCAAATCAAAGTGGTTCTTCTGAGCACTCTTGAACATAGAAAATAGACGCCGATATTCAAGTAACTTGTCCTTGGTTTTAAATATTTGTGGTTATTTTGTAGATCAAGTATTCCCTTTGACACTTGCTGGAAAATTCAAGTGGAGGATTTTACTACCGCAGCATTAACTCTAAAGCACCAGAAGCTTAAAACAATAGTGCTTTTCACAATATATAACTGTTCATTCAATCCGTAATCTCTGTTACCATATACCAATATGTGTGTTAAATCTCAAGCAGTACAAAAGGGGGTATTGTTAGTATGATGTCATTATTTTACCTGTGGAATCCTAAATGGAATGTGTGGTTTGTGAAAGCCCACGGCCATGAAGAAAGGAACCTTCTTATTTCGTGCCCGGGTCTTCAGTAACCTCACGGCCTCGTCTGTGCTCTCGAGGTCTGGCAGGGTTCCCCCGGGCTGCTCCGTCACGTTCACAGCACACAGTAAGTTGGCGTGGAGTTTACCATCCTCTCCTTTACACATCTGGAGACAAGGGTTATTAAAGAATTAATTTAGTAAAAAAAAAATAAAAAAAAAATAATCATATTTATGGAGTTTTTGCTGAGATCTAAATTCAAGCGATTCAGTAAGTTAGTTTGGTTATAATTCATTGAATGCCAAGAAACGCAATGGCCCTCATTTATCAATCTTGCGTAGACCAGAAAAATGGGTGTACGTACATTTCCACGCAAATCTCGGCATTTATCAATATGGACGTGAGCGTAGGGTACGCTCAAATCCCACGCCAGCTCTCAGCTCGTGTACGCAAATTTGAAAACAGCTTGGACTCGCAGTGCAGGCTGTGCCGGGTAGCCGATGACTTTGTTGGACAATTATTAGAAGTTAATACAAATGCAGTGCAAATAAAACCGAAATAAAGATATTAATCACTTAAAAATGAGCAGCTTATGGTGTGCAACTGAGTAGGAGAGCTGATTCAATAGTGCGCACACCGGCATGGACGTTGGAAGTAGGGGTGCGGGGGGTGCGGCCGCACCCCCCCTCACCACCGCCTGCACCCCCTCTCCGCCCCCCTACACTTTGCCCTGTGCTCCCGCGATTGCTCTGTAAACAATCTCATAGCCTAAGTCCTCTTTCCCATCTCCTGCTCCCTCACATCAACTTGACAGAGTTTAACACTATAATATATATAGTTTATAGGCTATACAGTATACTATATAGGCTAGATTACATATGCCCGTCGCATTTCTTCACCGTGCCCAGGACGAGATTACGGTTATGCTCCGCCTTCCCATGCGCACTTCAGTGGAGTCAGAGTGCTGAAGGGCGCGCACTAATGAGCATTAGGTTATAGGTTATCATTAAAAATCCAGTCTGCTAAGCGCCCTACCACAGGGGGGAGAGAGAAAGAGAAAGAGAAAGAGAGAGAGAGACGCGCTGACAGGATGCAACGTTCACCTGCGCACCTGCTCCTCCAAGGTGTGTGCCGGTATCGTGCCAAGTAACCGCTGATAATAAGTGTTTCCCCGCCGGCCGGTTAGCGCGCATGCATCAAGTAAAGGCGAACATATTAACACTTCATAAGGTCGTAAAAAAGTCGGGTCGTCTTATATTCGGGGTCTAGTATTCGGCGTCCAGTAATGGACTGCCCGTTACCAGAGCGGTCATTCAGCTTCAGGGCCTGTGTCCAAGTTGTGTTTATTTTATTTTTTCGGGTGGAACCAACACTGGCTGTGCTCTCAGAAGCGGCCAGGGCATGCGTGTGTGCAATGGGAGAGAGAACGCTTCGTGTGGAGAGATAATAAGAATGAGAGGCTTCATTAAAACCCTGTCTATGCGCTGTCTATGCGGTCGTTGTGATTGTAACTTTGTCGGCTGTAAACTGAAACTAACGGAGATCGCGGAAGCCTTCCCCTCGACAACGTGACGTGCACTGCCCCGGTTATCATTCACCGATCTCAAGAATACAAATGTATGCTGAAAAGGAACAAATTGGTGAATAAAAATTCACCAGAATGCAGGAAATTAAGCATTTAATGCTCAAAAAATTCTGGGGGAGTACCCCCAGACCCCCACTTATAAATTGTAACAACCTAATTTAATCAAAACCTACGTCCTTCAAATTCAGGATAAAAAAAAGGCTATAAGGATACTTTGGAAAACTCTTAAATGTTATTTGCTTTTAGAGTTTGTTTTAATAGCTTAATTCTAATCAAATTATTTTAGATACAAATTGGCTATTTTATCATGGTTATAGATTGCTCATTTTACCAGTAGCCTACTGCTTTGTCTGATAGCGCTGCACCTCGGCAAATTTACAGCACCCCCCCTAAGAAAGTAGTTCCAACGTCCCTGCACACCGGCCACTTAGGAGGGCTGCATGGGACTGCGTAAGGGCAGTTGTCTCCGTCTTGGAGCAGCTGGGGGGACACTGAGGCACGGGGGCTGCATTCATTCAAAATGTTAGCCTAAGTATTAAATATGTAGTAGACATACACTGCTCTTTATGATACAAAAAAATACACGGCACAACATTCAGCTTAACATTTTATTTATTTGACGCACTTTTTAGATGTTAGTTCCTCTTTTAATGTGTCATTGATGCTAAAGCGAGCAATTTATTTCCACCGTTAACCGGCACGTTGTTCCTATCTGCTGGTGGAGCAGGACGGTGGGCGCTCTCACAGCTGATCGCTGCCGGGTCGGTTTGTGCAGCTGACGGCCGGGCTGACCACTCGTGCCAAGCGCATGCTGTCATACAAACGCAAAATGTGTTATTTTTAGTTTTTAAAACCCTTTTGAATAGTGCTATCTAAAAGGGCCAATACATTCTAATCATTCAAATCTCTGCAGACGTGTATTTATTTTATGGGGACCATTATCGGACAGTTGGTGCGTCTTTTTCTCCTCCACCACTTATATTATGCCCGCAGCCCCGCACCTCCAGTTGGTTGCATTTCAGAACAGCAACACGCTTTTGTTAGTGGCGATTTTGAGTCAACACCAACGCTGTTGACCGCAGCAGTTATTTCCTTCCTAACTGCTGCCTTCTGTCGTTCTTTGATGCTGCTTGTAGGCTAATGCTCCGAAATGAAACTCTTTTTTTCTACTTTCGCTGTTATTCTGTCAATTTCTACTTCAGGGAAGTGCCGTATTGCGCATATCCATGTCGTAAAACCTCTGGGCGAGGCCTCTAAACTGAGAACATATAGGGGCGTGATACGCTCGTTTTCATCCGCCGAATTTATCAATAATGGCCATGGCGTACGCTGAGATTGGCGAGATACGCCTGTTTGATAAATACCACGCGACACCTGGCGTAGGGAGGTATTTGCGCCAGAATCTGCACCAGTTTCCACGCAAAATTGATAAATGAGGGCCAATGTAATCCAGGGAGAATAATCCAAACTTCACAAACAGACACAACAAAATACAAATTGTACTGGTGAAAATATGATAAAAAATGTATTTCTTCTAATATTATGTTTTGTTTTTATTTGTAAATCATTCACTGAAAATGTAATTCTGTTATGTACATGTTATGCATATTTATTCTTTTAAATGCAACAGACCCTTCACCAAGTCGCGCCCCTGACATGCAGACTGGCCAATCCGAGCGCAGCATATGACACGCTCTGACAAGAGGTCCGATCTGTTTTTGTTCAAAGCCAAACGTTGTGCCTGGGACACTCATAGCTCAGAGAGGTTTCCCTTTTAAAACTTAAGTCAAACGCTGAGAAGTCTAGTGGACGTCCTCATACCCAGTTGACCACCTCAAAAATCGTCAGGCAAACCTTTGTCTGCCCCAAGGTCAATTATAACTTTTCTTGACCGTAATATGACATGATGTTGTTCTTAGCCGGTTAACCTAAATAACCGATGTGTCCCTCTATTAATGGTCATGTTGGGTGCGCTACTAATGTTAACTTGCCAAGCTAGCAAGCTTTGGCCCCCACCGGGTTGCAACAGTTGTAACGTTGGTAAAGTTATACTTAATGTTAACATTGTTCGTGATCAAGCTCGTTTGTTAAAGTTAAGAATAGATATTACAGTCAAGTGCTAGCAAACCAAGTGGGTAGCGTTACCTAGTTGGGCTGTCACTTTTTCCTTAAATGAAGTTTGAACTAATTTAAAATGACCCCTTATTCGTTCCAAAAAATTAAAAAAAAAAAAAAAAAAAAAAAAAAAATTAAAAAAAAAAAAAAAAAAAAAAAAAAATTATATATATATATATATATATATATATATATATATATATATATATATATATATATATATATATATATATATATATATATATATATATATATATATATATATATATATATATATATATGGTCTAACATGCATGAGACAGCACAGAAATATCAAACGGGAGGTTATAGTTCGAATATGAACTTTTCACACCACCTTGGAACGAATATTCGGAAAAAAAGTGACAGCCCTATTATCTAGATGTAAAAAGTGTTTTAGTTACATATATATACCCTTCAAATGCAGATTGTAAACCAGTCTGTTTGAAATGGCTCTCTTTTCTTAAAAGAAATTGGCAATATTTCTCCACGGACAGCAGTTAAGAGACAGGGGACGCCATGTTGGCTATGAAAGCTTGTTGCCGTTAGCAACAGTAACTAAGGGGGCGTGGCTTAGCAAACTGCCTGTGTTAGAATTCCATTTTGCCTTTGATCTTTTATAATTATTATGATGTTTTATAATTCCTTTGATGTTTTAGAACTCTGCAGTGTCATCAATCTAAGCTGCTCACAGTTTCTAGACCAGCAAACAGAACCTAGTCAGTTAAGTTCTGATATCCTTCAGAGTAGGTTCACCGGTGAATCTACTGCACACCTACTTAACTTAGATAATACTTGAAATCATTTTACTGCAAAAATGGTTAAGAAAAACAAAAAGGAGAGGACAGCAGCTGTACCATATGAGGTACAGGTATATGACGTGATCTACAGCAAGTCTGCACGCTACCGTGTATTGAGCTTCATTGGGGAAGGAAGTTTTGGTAAAGTAGCCAAGTGTGTGGATTTAAAAACAGCCAAAACAGCAGCCATCAAGATCCACAAAGATTGTAGATCTTATGAAATTCAAAGAGAAGTGGCAATGCTGGAGAGACTTAGGGCTGTGGACCCAGATAGGTACAACTTGGTGAGATTCTTAGACAGTTTCATGTTTAAAGACCTGTCTTGCCTCGCCTTTGAGATGCTGGACAAAAGTCTCTATAACTTTATGAGTGAGAGAGAGACAGGATTACACCTTAATGAAATCCGCCCAATTGCCCATCAGCTGCTTGTCGCTTTTGAAGCCCTGAAGGCAATGGGCATCGTTCACGGGGACCTCAAACCAGACAATGTTATGCTGGTCAACCACAAGGATGAGCCTTTCAGGGTGAAGTTGATAGACTTCGGTTTGGCCATTCCAGTGGCCAAGGCACGGATTGGAAGGGTTATGCAAGCTGTTGCATACAGGGCTCCGGAGGTAACCTTGGGTCTCCCTTTATCTGAAGCCATGGACATGTGGGGATTAGGATGTGTCTTGGCACTTCTGTATTTTAGGGAACACCTCTTTCCTGGAAGTAGCAACTACTACTTGATACAAGCAGTGTGCCATTTGTTGGGTCAGCCAGATGACCACCTGCTGGACTATGGGAGAAAAACCTGGAAGTATTTCAACCGGGGCCGTCGTGATCCAAGATGGATACTGAAGACCCCTATGGAGTACAAGAAGGCAACTGGTATTATGCCCAAAACTTCAGAGTGGGGTTTTAAGGAGTTCGTAGATTTGAGGGAAGCCGTAGTGAAACACGGTTATGAAAATGGCAGTGGTAGGCTTGTAGACAGGAGAGCATTTACGCACCTTCTTAGAAGGTTGCTGAATTTAGATGCTGAAAAGAGGATAACTCCAGATGAAGCTCTAGGACTTCATTTTGTTACGATGAAACACCTCCAGAAGAAGAACATCAACAATTCTGCAGATGAGGCCTTGAAATTAATGAAATTTGCCTCCGAGGATTATTTTCAAAGATGTGATAATTCTCCGAGTGACTCCGAATCAGTAATGCAGTCAACTGACATCGGAGTTGTAACACAGTCAACGGACCCAGGAGTCTCTAGCAAAGGCTTTTCTGGTTGGAAAGATATAGTCCCTGGAGTCACATATGACAATCCTCCTCCAACACCAGCTCTCAGCATTGAAAACAATGAGAGATCCAACCAGATAGAGATTATCATACCCATCTCCCACGTTTCCAGTTTCCTTGAGGAGAATATTAAGGAGCCAAGTGATAACAAGGCATCAGCTGGCATCCACTCCGATGGAACATTTAACACTGACAGTCACAGTGAGGGAGAGCTGGTATCGTCTAGGTCCAAAGAGGATTCAGCAACATGTGGGGATGACAAGACCAGCTCTAAGAGAGAATCACCTGGTATCATTAAGAAAGATCCTCTCCCTGAGAACTTGAGTGCTGAACATTCAGAATACAGCACTGAAGAATTGGACACTGATGGAGCCGTTTACAAAGCACCCTCCACTCCTCCAACAACAGCTCTCGGTACTGACATCTTAAATGCCAGTTACTGGGCAAGTCCCAGGGATTATTGTAACCAAGAGATATCCAGTGAGATAGAGATCACTCCAATCTCCGACAATTCCAGTTTCCTAGAGGAAAATTCTATAGAGCCAAGCAATGACATGGCATCGGCTGGCCTGGACTCCTATGGGCCCTTAGACACTGACAGTTACAGTGAGGGAAAGCTGCTAGACACTGACAGTTACAGTGAGGGAAAGATGGTAGCTTTAAGATCAAAAGAGGATCCCGACACATCTGGGGATGAAATTCCAGCTAACACCAGCTCTAAGAGAGAATCACCTCGAGTCATTGAATGTCCACCACTCGAGCTTTCAGTGAGAGGATATTACTCAGACTCCAGCGATGAAGGTTTGGACACTGATGGAGCCGGATGCAAAGCACCATCCACTCCTGAGAGCACCGACAGATTAATGGTCATCAGCTCTTCCCAAGACAGTGCCCCAGTTCAGCCGAGTTCCCCAGAACATGGTTATCATAATACTCCTCCAAAGACAGTTCTCAGTACTGACATCCTAATAAATGCCAGTTACTGGACAAGTCCCAGGGATCATTGTAACAAAGAGAGATCCAAGGAGATAGAAATAGTCACCCCGATCTCACAAAATGTCTGTATCCTTGAGGAAAATGATATAGAGCCAAGGAATGACATGGCACCGGCTGGCATGGACTCTTATGAGACCTCAGACACTGAGTGTGACAGTGAGCAAGAGCTGGTATGTTTTAGTTCCAAAGAATATTCAGCCAAATCGAGGGATGAAATTCCAGCTAACACCAGCTCTAAGAGAGAATCACCTCAAGTCATTGAATGGCCACCACTCGAGCTAGGATATTACTCAGACTCCAGTGATGAAGGTTTGGACACTGATGGAGCCAGATGCAAAGCACCCTCCACTCCTGAGAGCACCGACAGATCAACGGTCATCAGCTCTTCCCAAGACAGTGTCCAAGTTCAGCTGAGTTCTCCAGAACAAACGGAGACATCAGAAGAGAGGCTCCAAGCCATGAAGACTCAAAGGCAACTTCAAGCTCAAGCCATTATAAAGGCCCGTTTGGAGAAAGCTTTTATAACAACTGCCAATGTTGGGGGTGCTTGTGGTGTAGTGGTTAGAACGCCCACCCATCCAATCTATCAGATAAAGAAAATAAATGGCCAAAACGCACCTGCCTATGTCACTCACGATGACTCGGCAGACAGCGCTCCAGCCAATAATGGTGCTGCAGCAGCCATTACATCTGTAGATCTGGACAATCACAACAACGGCCCAGGTAGAGCCAGGCAGGCGAAACCATTTGACAGGATGGTCAAATTGGCAAGCCGAATAAAAAGTGCGGTGGTTTCCGTCTTCAGACGACGAAACAGAGTTTATGCCACTAAAGTTTTATGCACGGCAAGTTGATTGGCAAGTCACTGAAATGCTAATCTTCAGTTGGGACATGTTTTTATGTTGAACCCTGGACTTATTTACATTCACTTTAAAAAAAAAAAACAAGAACCAACAATGACCTTAGTTGGGTAGGCACAGTGGTGCAGTGTTTAGAATAGCATTGCTACCTCAGAGCCTGTGTGGGTTTTCTCCGGGTGTTCCGGTTTCCTCCTACAGTTAAAGATATACAGATAACGTATTGACGTCTGTAAATTGTCTTAAAAGTGAATGTAATTATTGATATGTCACTATGCGTTAGCCCCATACCACCGAAAGTACTCATGTCAAACCTCTCTCGACCCCATGTAATCTCTGTCTCTCCGAACTGTTAAAATGGATGAAAACTTACCAAAACTAACCTTTGCCAAAGAAATAAAAAATGAAGACCCAGAAATACAGTCAAATCAATGACCTTAGTTGGGTAGGCACAGTGGTGCAGTGTTTAGCTTAACACTGCTACCTCACAGCAACATGTTCTGGGCTTCTTCCTGAGTGGAGTTAGTTCTCCCTGTGCCTGCGTGGGTTTCCTCCCACAGTTAAAGATTTGCAGATCACTTAATGACGTCTGTTAATTGAATCTAAAACTGAATGTGATTATTGATATGTCACAATGTGTGACATTCTGATCTGGACTTGATGTGAACTTACTACTTAACTTTGAACTTTTAATTAGGGCTGCAACTAACGATTATTTTGATAATCGATTAATCTGTCGATTATTTTCTCAATTAATCGATTATTAATCGATTAGGGTTTTGGCCTGTAAAATGTCAGAAAATGGTGAAAAATTTTGATAAATTTCCCAAAGCCCATGTTGACGTCATCAAATGTATTGTTATGTCCAAAGCACACAGATATTTCAGTTTACTATCACAATAGGATTAAAGAAACCAGAAAATATTCACATTTGAGAAGCTGAAATCAGAGAATTTGAAATTTTTTTATAAAAAAATTACTTGAAACGATTAATTGATTATCAAAATAGTTGGCGATTATTTTAATAATCGATTAATAATTGATTTGTCGATTAATCGTTGCAGCTCTACTTTTAATGCAATAAAAATGGAAAATATAAATATTTGACATGTATTTATTGAGCATTTAGGTTCATTTAAGGATGCTTTTAAATGTTTTTGTTATTTAAAATACTATTTAAACTTTAATCGGACTGGTCTCAGATCAGCGACCATCCAGCTGTTTTTTTTTAGAACTGAAAACAACAGGATGATTTGGTGACTACTTTCAGATGTCCTGTCCTTAATTTAAAAAAAATGTAGGTCCAGGAGCTAGCTGAAGCTATCAACCAAAGTAGAAAACAAAAAAACATACTCGCAAGCACAAGGTTTATAAGTTTATCGTTTATTGGCTATATTGTACTTAATAAGCCCAGACTTGTTCCTATCAATTTTCGAACAGGTCTGTAGTGTGAGTGTGTTATGTTGAAATTTAAATGTATATATATTTTTTTCTTTTGTTATTCTCTTTACCCATCTTCAAAAGGTTATCTGGAATAATCCGTTATTCTTTTTTATATTAAAAAGCAAAAACTAAAGATTTTATTCATTCATAATGATTGACTTACATTTCCACTAGCCTCTCTGGATCCCTCTTAACTTTTGAATTGGATTTCTTATGGGAGTTATGAATCATTTAAAGCGGCTACGAGTAACATTTAAATATCTTTTAAACAGCCTCATGTTTCCTCTGATACTCATAAATTACCTTTAACAGCAAACGAGACCATCAGTGCAAAGAAAGACGTTTTTAAATAGTTTTTATTACTGCTTTTGGTCTGGTCGCACACCCAGTCCGATTTTCGGTTCGCTCGTGCAGGCTCTATGGTCACATATCCACCGTATTGGTCGCAGATTTCAGTGTGGCGCAGCAACGTGAATTGAGAAGCCTATCCCTCCAGGTGAGGGAAGGGGAGCGGGAGCTTTGTTTGAGACAGTTATTTGTCGTCATAATGACTGATAACCGGGCTGAACCATCAAAGAAAAAATGCAATGAAGAAAAGCTAAAAGGGAGAGTGATATAGGCTACGGGCGGGATCAGGGCGTTGCCAAGCAACGTGTATACAATTTCACGAGAGCGAAACTAGACTGCAGTGTTTACTCCTAAATGACTGAGCGGTTGGTACTAACACAAAGTTTGCTTTGCTTCATCATCAGATAACCATTATCTGAAATAGTCATTATTAACAACAACATAAACACATTACCTCATCGTGATCCATGATCCATACTAACTGCCGTCTCTCGTTCATTCGCTTTCTGTGAGGAGTCGGACACGTAATCTTTCAGCTCCGTGAGAGAGAGAGTAGTTAGGTGACACTGCTGCATCAACTCATTGCAATCAGGTGTTTGTGGCAGTGACTGGCATTAGTTGATGCAGTGTCAAAACCACTCTCACAGAGCCGAAAAGAGTCCTCACACTTTCAACACACGGACATGCACTATATTGCTCCCTTCTCAGTTCACACTCGCGCGCCTGGCACGAGCTAGAAAACAGCTTTGCGACAGCGGGCGTCGTAAAAATACTACCGCTTTTGTCCAAAGGGGACGCCAACGTGCCATGTTACTCGTAGTGGCTTTAATGCCAAGACAGAAAATGTCATTCAGGGTAAATAACCAAAACTTTACAAACATACACCACAAAATCTACAATTTGTACTAGTGAAAATAAAATAAAATATGTATTATCTTGACCCAAACATTGTTTTTGTTTTTATCTTTTATTTGATTTATGTTATGTACATCTTCTAATATTATAATTGGTTTTCATTGGTATAAAGTATCATACAATGAAAATCCAACAACCCCACTTTGACTGACCTTAATTCTTCTTCTTAAAGTAAATTAAAATATAATACACTTGGGGAAACCCTGTTCAGATATTACCGTCAAGCTCCAGCAAACCAAGTGGGTTTTAATTAACAAGTGATGAGGTGGTTATATAAATGAACTTATAGCTGTCCCCAGACAAATGTGCAACATCACAACTCTATTCTTGAGATCCTCTGAGATTTTCTTTATTTGTTTTAACAATTAATTTCCGTAAAAGAAAAATGTGGAATTGATAAACAGACATATTTTATTTCATATAAAAAAATACTGGTATTGATAAAAAAAAAATTAATAATGGTTAAACTAAATCAAATTCCAAACGGCTCAAGGGGTTCACATACTTTCAAGCAGCACTGTATATGGAAACGAGGCGTAAGGTGGACGCCATGCTGGATCCGAAAACCAGTCGGACTTAGCAACAGTAACTAAGGGGGGTGTGGCTTAGCAAAAGGTAAATCCCTTTGATGTTTCAGACGTCTAAGGTGTCATAATTCTATGCTGCGTTCAGTTTCTAGACCTGCAAACAGAATCTGGTCTGTAGCGTTCAATTATCATTCAGTAAACCAACAGGTGATTACTGTACAAATACTCAACTTGGATAGTATTTGGAATCATTTTACTGCAAAAATGATTCAGGAAAATGATAAGGAGGAGACAGCATCTGTACTATATGAGGTACAAAAACATGACGTACTCTACAGCAAGTCTACACGCTACCTTGTACTGGACTTCAATGGGGAAGGAAGGTTTGGCAAAGTAGCCAAATGTGTTAATTTGAAAACATCTCGGACAGCAGCCATCAAGATCCATAAAAAATGTGAAGACCATGTCATTCAAAGAGAAGTGGCAATGCTGGAGGAACTTAGGGCTGTTGATGCAGATAGATACAACTTGGTGAGATTCTTAGACAGTTTCATGTTTAAAGGCCTGTCTTGCCTCGCCTTTGAGATGCTGGACAAGAGTCTCTGGGACCTTATAACGGAGAGAGAGACATCGTTGAACCTCAATGAAATCCGACCAATAGCACAACAGCTGCTTGTCGCTTTTCAGGCCCTGAAATCAATAGGCATCGTTCACGGGGACCTCAAACCAGACAATGTTATGCTGGTCAACCACAAGGATGAGCCATTCAGGGTGAAGTTGATAGACTTCGGTTTGGCCATTCCATTGTTTGAAGTACGGACTGGAAGGCTAATGCAGGCTTGTGGATACAGGGCTCCGGAGGTGATCTTCGTTCTCCCCATAAGTGAAGCCATCGACATGTGGGGATTGGGATGTGTCTTGGCATTTCTCTATTTTAGTAACAACCTATTTCCTGTAAAATGCACGTACTACATGGTGCAAGCGGTCTGCCATCTGTTGGGTCAGCCAGACGACCACCTGCTGGACGCTGGGATAAACACCTGGCAGTATTTCAGCAGAGACGAAAGCCCAATTGATCCAAGATGGATACTAAAGACACCAGAGGAGTACAAGGAGGCAACTGGTATTGAGCCCCAAATTTCAGAGTGGGTTTTTGAGATTGTCGGCTCTTTGGATGAAGCCGTAGAGATCCAAGGTTATCAAGAAATTAACGGTGAGGATACGGACAGGATAGCATTTTTACACCTTCTTAAAGGGTTACTGAATTTAGATGCTGAAAAGAGAATCACGCCGGGTGAAGCTCTAAAACATTATTTTGTTACGATGGCTCACCTGGGGGCGAACACCAACAATAACTATGCAGATCAAGCCTTTGAGTTAATGGCAGTCGGCCCACTGGATTATTTGGAGGGATCTGATGATTCTCACAGTGACTCCGAAGTTGAAACGCAGGAGTCTAAATCAGAGATCTTTCCAGTTTTGAAGACATAGTCTCTTCAGAAGACAGATAAACCATTCCAGAGGATCATCAAATTGTCCCATCGAATAATAAGGCAGTGGCTTCCTTCTTCAGACGTCGAAAGGACTAATCTACATTCACTACATACTAGTAAAAAATTAATAATTGAACAACTTGAGTGCAGTAGCGTGATTTAACAAGCACAATATCCAAAGTGGTGCTTCAGGTTCGAGCATCATTAGTTTAAGTATGACGAAAGAAAATAAATATCTCACAAATAAAGATGAATTGATGAATAGAACATTATGATTTTTTTTTTTTTACTCTGCCAAAATGTTTTAGTAGTTTGTGCCAAGTCTAAAATATAATGCCAATTGATAATCTTTTAAATGTATTACTCTAAATAAGTGTTGAACAACAAGATTCAATGGTCACCATTTTGTACAGCAGAGGGGTGACGAGTTGTGTGGAATTACTCAAAGTTAAATTAGCCTGATACTGTGTGTGAAAGACACTATCTCAACTGAATACCTTTTCTTTCTCAAATCGAAACGAAGCTGGGTGGAAGGCAGGAATTGACCAGCTGTAAGGGTAGTCATCTGTGTGGTTGGAAGCAATACCTTAAAAAAGTAAAAACAACACAACCATTGTTACTGCCCCACAATTGGATGATTGGATGTCAGGCTCAGCAGTAAATAAGAAAACAGGGACCTCTGCATTACTTCCTAAATTGTGTAATAGAGTGCCAGCATTCTTTCCTTCTCAAAATTGTGCTTTATCAGTCAATTTTCTGTTCCAAAAAATGTATATGGTAAATGGACTCCACTTATATACAGTCAAGTGCGAAAGTTTGTGGACCCCTTGAACATTTTGGAATTTTATTTATTTTTACCATTATTAATTCATTTTTATCAATACCAGTATTTTTTATATGAAATAACAGATGTTTGTTTATGAATTCAACATTTTTCTTTTCCAGAAATCAATTGTTAAAACAGATAAAACAAATTATTTGACGAATGTTGTATGTGCAAAAGTTTGTGAACCCTGAGCTGCATTGCTTAAATCGAGCAGGTTGACACAATCAGGTGGGCCAAATTGGTTGATGAAATAGACCAATGTAATGAGAGATCTTTAGGAAAGAAATTGGGTGGCACTAGATAAAACAGAGATAAAACCAGGTCAGTTTAGGCTCACCAAAGTGAACCCATACAGGTCAGACATGCTAAAAGGGAAACAAATCTCAGAGGATCTCAGGAATAGAGTTTTGATGTTGCACATTTGTCTGGGGACAGTTATAAATTCATAAAAAAAAAATTTGAGCTCAATCGGTCCACCGTGAGGCAAATCATCTACAAATGGAGAGCTTTAAGAGTGACTTAACATCTGCCTAGAAGTGGACTTCCTTCAAAAATATCCTCAAGCGCCACAAGAAAAGTGATTTTTCAGGTAAAAGCCAACCCAAACATTACATCTGGAGATTTGCAGACAATTTGAAACCACCATTATTCACTTGGGAGAAGGTTCTCTAGGTGGTAGGCAGAATTGCATTTTTTCCCAAACATGGCAGTTTTGGTTATGACCAAACAGTTCAATTTTGGACTAATCTGTCCACAGAATAAGACTTCAGGTATCTCAAAGTGCTCTCAGGCAAAGTTGTGACAAGCAGTTTTGTTCTTTTTTGAGAGCAGAGGCTTCTTTAGCAACCCTCCCATGAAAGCCATTTTGACTGAGTTTTCTTCTTATTGTGGAACCATGCACATCTGTCCCAGATGCTGCAAGAGAGGTCTGCAAATCACTAGATGTAATGTTTGGGTTGGCTTTTAACTGAAAAATCACTTATCTTGTGACGCTTGTGGATATTTTTGAAGGAAGTCCACTTCTAGGCAGATGTTCAGTCACTCTTAAAGCTCTCCATTTGCAGATGATTTGCCTCACGGTGGACCGATGGAGCTCAAACTTTTTTTAAAATAATTTATAGCTGTCCCCAGACAAATGTGCAGCATCACAACTCTATTCCTGAGATCCTCAGAGATTTGTTTCCCTTTTAGCATGTCTGACCAGTATGGGTTCACTTTGGTGAGCCTAAACTGACCTGGTTTTATCTCTGTTGTATCTAGTGCCGCCCAATTTCTTCCCTAAAGATCTCTCACTACATTGGTCCATTTCATGACTCAATTTGGCCCATCTGATTGTGTTTACCTGCTCCATTTAAGCAATGCAGTTTAGGGTTCACAAACTTTTGATCATACAACAGTTGTCAAATAATTTGTTTTATCTGTTTTAACAATTTATTTCTGGGAAAGAAAAATGTTGAATTGATAAACAAACATCTGTTATTTCATATAAAAAATACTGGTATTGATAAAAATGAATTAATAATGGTAAAAATAAATAAAATTCCAAAATGTTCAAGGGGTTCACAAACTTTCGCACTTGACTGTATACATTCTATATACTATGTCTTCAATAGTATATCAAACTTACCAGGGTGAAATACCTTCCCTACAGACATGGTGAAGTACCCACTGGATTTAAAGTACTCCGGCATGGTAGTGTAGTTCCCTGAATGGACTCTCCAATAGGAGTTGAAATCGTAGAGTCTGGTGGTGTCCGGTCTGCGACTCGTTAACATGGAAATACGACTGGGAGCACACACAGCTTGCTGAGAGAGATAGAAAGACAGAGAGAGAGAGAGATAGAGACAGAGACAGAGAGACATAGAGAGAGACAGAAAGACAGAGACAGAGAGAGAGAGAATACACCTTAAAATTATCACAATGTTATATGATCAAATTATTATCTCACATCTAAATTTGACTCAAGCACAATTTAGGACTTAAGCATTAAGATACCAACACCAACTGACCTGTGCATATGCATTGAGAAAGACTTGGCTTTTGGACGCCAGTTGGTCAATGTTTGGTGATTTTACCACGGAGTCCCCATAACAGCCCAGTGATGTCCGCAAATCATCCGCCATGATGAAAAGGACATTTATCTTCTCTGAAAGCAAAACACAACCGCAGGTCATGACTAGTTCACACATTGATAGTTAATTAAGGACTTTTTTAATGCCACCCTGTAATAAACTCGAGACCAATTTTGTAACAAACAAGACTGTAGAGAAAATGTAATCGATTACTTTGTCTTTTTTTAGTCAAATGACAATGTTTAATTTGTCTCAAATGTTTTTTTTTTATTTTTTTTTTAATGTCATTTTATGTCATTTCATTTAATTCAAAATGCAGAACTTAAAAGCCAATGACAATAATCCAAATGTGCACCTAAATCTCCTTGAGGCATTCATGAAATGTATCATCTATCAGATTTTTCCTGGACTAGTAGGTGCGTTGGGCGCGTTGAACCATTTTGACACAAAATGACCAAGCGCCAGATGAGGTGCGTTGGGCGCGATGGCCACCGCACCCAACGCGTTTGGTGTGTTCGCTCCGACTTTTGAAATGAGTATTTAATACAGGAATAAGTAGACTACAGTGTGTTCTACTGAATTAGTCTACAAACCACAAGAAAAAGCTTAATAGAAACTACAACCTTTCACTTCTCATAGCAAACGGAGAAAAGTAAATTAACATGATGCGCTAACTCTAATGTCAGCCAGTTAATAAGATTTACTTGACAGCCACCCACAGCCGTCAAATATAGTTATACATCAGAAAGATCATAAGACAACCAGTCTGAAATGCTAGCCTATACCGCGAATGTAAACTTATACTTATTTGTAACACACGCAACAACAACAAAAAATAGACATTTCCACTTTTGGAAAGCAATGAAAAACAAACTCAGTTCAAGCAGTTTGCAGATTGCTTGATGAGAAAAGCTCAATTGGAAGAGAGGGTAAATTACCCTAATAAACAAATTAATATTGGCTGCTGGTGTTAAAATACAGCATGTACTGAATGAGTTAAAATTAAGAGTAACACATGCATACCACCACATGAAAAAGCTTAGGCAGTAACATGCAGGTTTCACTTCTTCAAATCACAGCTAACTCAGCACAATAAAGCCAACAAGTAAAAACCTACAAACAAAAGCACCATTCATTCAGTGAGTAAATTAAATTGAAGTCAGCTAACACTAGCTACACATCCAAACACTCATTAACCGCTAATGTCAGTTACTGAGATTTACTGACAGTCAAACCCCATTCCCGTCAAAAATGTCAATTAGTCAAAAAAATGATAAGACAATCAGTTAGAAATGTAGAATATTGCCCGAGTAGACTTTAAAAAATCTCGATAATAAAGTACAACTCTACCTCTTCTTGCCACAACAGCGAGGGTCAGAGTGAGAAGGAGACATATCCGGACACATAAGACCATTTTGGTTCAGGGGATAAAACTAGCGACAAGGTTTATTTCAAGTTTAAAAGTTAATGTCTCAGCCCATTTAAAGTTTTAACCGTCTTCCTCCACCTCCCCCAACCGTCAGGATCAAAACAAACGAACGTGCCGTTGTCCTCTTTATATAACTTCCTGAACAACGCTCTGCCCGCATGAGTGTTCTCATTGGTCAATTCAGGTCAAGTCCCGCCTCTACCTGTGACGATAATCTTATTAGTTAAATAATGTGTCAATCATTTTACCAATTTAATTACAACAATAAAGGTGCAATCAAACATTTCGGAGGCAATTTTTGGTAAATGTAAATTATGTATCCTGGTTTAACAAGGATAATATTTCAAAGTTCCTAACATTTCCATTTCTGTTCGCCAAATACATTTAAAAATTGTTCCCAAATGAATTTCACAAAAAGATTTAAATCAGATATGGATAGTTGTTGTTATCTGTGATATGATCCAAAGTTTGTGGACATCCTTACATGATTGGCTGACCTTAAAATCCACAGGTCTTCTGTTTTAAAATTGTACATTTAGGAGTAATCTTGAGAAACAAAAAAGCAACGTATTTAATTAATTTTAACTTAATTAAGAGATAATGTCGTTGTGTGCAGATGAATGAAAATGTATTTGATTTATTGAAAAAATTACAAATGTAAAAGGTGAAAGTGCCCATGCCAACAAACTTCATACAATTAGAGCTACACATTGATTTTTAATTTTACTTCAGCCTTTTGCTTAGATACTAATTTTTTCTTTGTATTTGGTAATATTATTTTGCTGTTTTTTTGCCATTTCAAGTTTACAATCCAATAACTACCTTAAACATATCCTTAGACTTCATGAGTTTTGTAGAGATATATAAATAAACCTATACTATCTATGGTATATACTCTATAAGAAAACAAACGATATGCCAATAAAATGAATTATATAATACATATAATACATTATATAATTTTCTAATTTAAAGATTCCTAAAGTATTGAGAATTGAAATGATTCCTGCACCTGCTACTCTGTATCATTGAAAAGACCACGTAGGAAACATTTTACTTACAGAACACAGGGATTTTATTTTGAAAGATGTAAAAGGAGGTGTAACTGAGAGATGTTCAATAGAAACGAAGTCTCTCTCGGACACAATTTTACTTTTGAAAATGTGACTAAATAAATCCTAGTTGATTTCGCCCTGATTACATGATCAGAAAGTTTAAGAAATAAACGCTAACACAGGTTAAACAATAAGTGGTAAACTATCAGGGATGTATGTAAGACCATTGTCACCACTGTGATATAAAAAAAAGTTAGTATAAGTCATTACAATGAGAAACTGCATGAGCAGCATATCTCAAATGAATACCTCAAAATAAATGTGTCTATTTTAAATGAACTTGAACAATATTAATGGTCTCATCATTTTGAAAAAATGTCTCATATATGTGACTTACAGTGTCTTTTTCCATCATAAAATAATTATATTTTCTTCGGTTATCAATAAAACGTAAACAGATGTCCTTTCTGACTCGGACTCTGGTTTGCAGTATGGAGTAAATGCTCCAAAGATTCAGGTCATGGAGTGAGTTATCCCCTTTTTTATAAAATAGACGATCTTTGTTCTCAAAACAGCAACAGAAAACATGGCGGACACAACGGCTAAACGTGAAACGGACAGCAATGAAACTATGGATTTATCTCAGAAAACCAAGAGGCCGAAATTTGACAATGAAAACGGGCGAGGAGAAGCTGAATTTCAACCCAATATTCTGTCTGAGTTTAAAACAATTAAAGTGTTGAGCGACTCTGCCCGCGAGAAAAACATCTTTGTCCACGGAAAGGTAGGATTATTTATACTTTTTACTATTTTTACTTCGCTATCAGACGTTATTCATATACGTCTAGCTATGGCGATTGAGTTTGGATTATTAAATTGTCGAGTAAAAAAGATTTTATTGTTGTTTTCATTCAAAGTACAGAGAGTAGGGGAAAGATTTTCCTTTGACTTCCGTTTCGATATTTCAAAATAATAGTCTGCGCGTGGCTATTACTGCTATTTTGAGTTATACAATACAAGGTCACACTTCCGGCTTGCCGTGGGGTAAGACCTATTACCGTGAGCAGCGGAGAATTCAGATTCACAACCTTAAAAATCTCTGAAAATCTTTGGAGATGTCCAAAAAAGGGAAAAACACTGATAAGGGGAAGGAGGAAGACAAAGATTATGCGGAAGAGATGAAAAAACAGTTGGCAGACTTGATGAAAGAAATGAAAAGTGAGAGGGAGACGGAGCGAGCACTGCTGAAAAGTGAGAGGGAGACGGAGCGAGCACTGCTGAAAGCTGAGCTGGCTGGGATTATGGAAGAATGGATTGGGCGTTTTGATGCAAAAATTGAAGAAAAACTGACTGCTGGTCTGAAGCCAATGTCGATCGAATTGAAGGAACTTCAAGCTGTGAATGTGAGGAAAGATCAGCTCTTGAAAGAGCTTGGAGATAAAAGCCAGTCAAGGCCATGGAGATTAGTGAGATTTTACTGGGAATGCAACCGAAGGCCTCAAGAGACTCACTGGGGCTTAACATGAAAATATTAAAAGCTGTGCAAGAAAGTATTCTTCAACCTTTAACACATATTTGTAACTTATCTTTTCAAACAGGAATTTTTCCTTGTAGTATGAAAATAGCTAAGGTTATACCAATACATAAGAATGGAGATGAACACTCATTTACAAATTATAGACCAGTCTCAATTTTGCCTCAATTTTCTAAAATTTTGGAAAAGCTATTTAACAACAGATTAGATGATTTCATTAATAAACATCAAATTCTTTATAATAGTCAATTTGGCTTTAGAAAGAATCATTCCACGGCGCTGGCCTTGGCTGAATCGGTAGAAATCATTAGTAATGCTATAGATCACAAATCATACTGTATAGGAATTTTTATAGACCTTAAAAAAGCTTTTGACACTATAAATCACAAGATCCTTATCAATAAGCTTGAGAATTATGGCATTAGAGGTATAGCACGGGACTGGGTCAGAAGTTATTTACAGGACAGGAAACAATATGTGAAATTAGGGGAGATCACATCGACATGCTTGGATATTGTTTGTGGGGTCCCTCAAGGGTCAATTTTAGGGCCGAAATTATTCCTGCTTTACATAAATTATATTTGGAAAGTTTCGAAGGTCTTAAAGTTAATTTTATTCGCTGATGACACAAATATCTTCTATTCGGGGCATGATCTGAATAATATGGTTGAGACTGTAAACATTGAATTGACAAAGTTACATGGGTGGTTAAACCGAAATAAGTTATCATTAAATTTGGAAAAAACTAAATGTATGTTGTTTGGTAGGAGAGCAGCAGATGTCTCTGTGAAAATCCAGGTAAATGGGATAGATATTGAAAGGGTCAAGCAACACAAAGTACTAGGGGTAATAATGGATGACAAGTTAAGTTGGAAACCACAAGTTAGCCATCTTAGGGGCAAAATAGCCAGGAGTATTTCTATACTTTGGAAAGCACAACATTGTTTCAATCAAAAGGCCTTACTTGTATTATACTGGACTTTAGTTTCCCCACATCTGCATTACTGTGTTGAGGTGTGGGGAAACACTTACAAAGGTACATTGTACCCATTGGAGATCCTTCAAAAAAGGGCAATACGAATAATATATCAAGCAACTTACAGGGCACGCACTAATAACTTCTTTATTGATGGTAGAATTCTCAAATTACGGGACGTAGTAAGTTACCACACCGTACAAATGATGTACAAGGCTTCAAAAAAAAGCCTTCCTGTCAGTTTACAAGCAATGTTTGAAGAAAGAGGAGTCTCACATGATTTAAGAAGAAAAAGAAGATTCACAGAGAAAAACATAAGGACCACACTTAAATCATTTTCGATTTCTGTAAAGGGTATTAAATTATGGAATGAACTTGATGAAGATATCACAGGGAGTTGCAGTTTGCGAAATTTCAAAAAAATGTATGTCTCTAAAATTATGGAAAATTATAGACTGAATGCAGAGCACTAAGAAGCTGATAAAAGGTGGATGGCACTTTCATAACATTATTGTAAAAGATAGGTCAACAGAATGACTTGTTTGGGTTTGAATACTTTTGCAGTTGTGTTTAGACTACCAGATAATGACATTGAAAAGGCCACAATAAAAGGGCAAAACAAACTCTGCATTGTCAGAAACTCAGAACGGAGCAGAACTGATCTTAAAAGCTGAAGCAAGTGGATTAATCATGGAACTGCTAAATTGGTCTCTAAATGCCATTGACCGCATGTTTTCAACCAGAAAAGCAGGAGCTGGAGAGGTACCATGTCCAGATGGCACCTTCCTGTCCGGTTACGCACAGGATAGCTGGAAAGAATGGAAAATGGTTTGCCTGGCTGCAATGGACATTGAGGATGTTGAAGATGTGTACATCTTCGCTGGCGTGACGGTGGGGATGCTTGCTTTGGGATTTGCTCTGTATGTCCAATATCTCAAACTGAAGAAACTGATTGTTGCACAAGCGGAGGGGAGGGACGGAAGATTTACAGCGCTGACAGATATGGATGGACCAGCTGTTCGGGAGGGGATAGCAAAGATTGTATCCAGTATTGCATCTATCAAAGGAGACATCACAGCTATCAAAGGAAAAGTCGCTGGAATCGATGACATGAAAGGAGACATCGCTAATATCAAAGGAGACATCGAAAAAATGGCTGCAGTGGAAGGAGAGGATAACAATGACTAATTAAAATTCATCGAGAAAATTGGATAGCATGTCAGCTGTGCAACGTCAATGAATAAGGAGAATGAAAATTGACTGGGTATTGGACTGCAGCTTAACAGACAAAAAAAAAAATATATATATATATACAGTATCTCACAAAAGTGAGTACACCCCTCACATTTCTTCACATTTTTCTTTATATCTTTCCATGGGACAACACTGAATAAATGACACTTTAATACAATGTAAAGTAGTCAGTGTACAGCTTGTATAACAGTGTAAATTTACTGTCCCCTCAAAATAACTCGACACACAGCCATTAATGTCTAAACTGCTGGCAACAAAAGTGAGTACACCCCTTAGAAAAAATTTACAAATTGGGCCCAAAGTGTAAATATTTTGTGTGGCCACCATTATTTTCCAGCACTGCCTTAACCCTCTTGGGCATGTAGTTCACTAGAGCTTCACAGGTTGCAACTGGAACCCTCTTCCACCCATTTATGACAGCATCACAGAGCTGGTGGATATTAAAGACCTTGCGTTCCTCCACCTTCCATTTGAGGATGCCCCAAAGATGCTCAATAGGGTTTAGGTCTGGAGACATGCTTGGCCAGTCCATAACCTTTACCCTCAGCTTTTTTAGCATGCCACTGGTCGTCTTGGAGGTGTGTTTGGGGTCGTTATCATGTTGCAATACCACCCTGCGGCCCAGTTTACGAAGGTTGAGTGCACATGGTCAGCGTCGTACACAGAGGTTGGCTTTGGAAAATAGACGTATGAGTGCTGCCAGCATTGCTGAAGGGCTTGAAGGGGTGGGGGGTCAACCTGTCAGTGCTCAGACCATACGCCGCACTCTGCATCATACTGGTCTGCATGGCTGTCATCCCAGAAGGAAGCCTCTTCTAAAGATGATGCACAAGAAACCCCACAAACAGTTTGCTGAAGACAAACAGACTACGGACATGGATTACTGCAACCATGTCCTGTGGTCTGATGAGACCAAAATACATTTATTTGGTTCAGATGGTGTTAAGAGTGTGGAGCGGCAACCAGGTGAGGAGTACAAAGACAAGTGTGTCTTGCCTAGAGTCAAGCATGGTGGTTGGAGTGTCATGGTCTGGGGCTGCATGAGTGCTGCCAGCACTGGGGATCTACAGTTCATTGAATTCTAACATGTACTGTGACATACTGAAGCAGAGCATGATCCCCTCCCTTCATATACTGGGCCGCAGGGCAGTACTGCAACATGATAACGACCCCAAACACCCCTCCGAACGACCACTGGCTTGTTAAAGAAGCTGAGGGTAAAGGTTATGGACTGGCCAAGCATGTCTCCAGTCTTAAACCCTATTGAGCATATTTGGGGCATCCTAAAACGGGAGATGGAGGAGCGCAAGGACTCTAATATCCACCAGCTCCTTGATGTCGTCATGAATGGGTAGAAGAGGGTTCCAGTTGCAACCTGTGAAGCTCTAGTGAACTCCATGCCCAAGAGGGTTAAGGCAGTGCTAGAAAATAATGATGGCAAAACAAAATATTGACACTTTGGGCCCAATTTGGACATTTTTTCTTAGGGGTGTACTCACTTTTGTTGCCAGCAGTTTAGACATTAATGGCTGTGTGTCGACTTATTTTGAGGGGACAGTAAATTTACACTGTTATACAAGCTGTACACTGACTACTTGACATTGTATCAAAGTGTCATTTATTCAGTGTTGTCGCATGGAAAGATATAATGAAATATTTGAAGAAATGTTAGGGGTGTACTCACTTTTGTGAGATACTGTATATACTTAATCCTTGTGTATTTTCTTCCTTTTTATTTTTATTTTTTATTTTTTTCATTATTTTTACTTTTTATTTTTTTCTGTTTTCTTTTCTTTTCTGTGATCAGTAGATGTGAATCTGATTTTTGAATCTGATGAAAGTGGGGGCGGGACTCGATAAGCCTTAGGCTTCTTCCGTCACCCTTCGGACAACACTAATTAAGATTTATGATGTGAAAGAGATAATTGTGTATTGTGTGAAATTGTCCGAAAAAAATAAATAAATAAAAAAATAAAAAATAAATAAACAATCATCATTTTGAAATACCGTCATTGTTTTGAGATACTTAAGTCATGGAATTGAGAGCATTCCTTTTTATTTTTAGGTACTACGTCAATCATGTCTCATTATGTTGAGACATTTTCCTATTTTTTAAAGATACTACAATGTTATTTTGAGAAACCAAGTCATTAAGTCGAGGAATAGTCGTGGTTGTATTAGTGCTGTTACTTATATTTGTCAACAGTTTTGACCGATTTTCTCATATTTTGAAATATAAAGTCATTATCAAACCGTTGTAAAAAAAAACATATATATATATGATATATCAATTGTATTATTTAATTTATTTAAAAATAGTTTTTGGATAACCAGTTTATCCCTACCATCAGACATGTAACCATTGAACATATCACACAAACTCACTTTTCGTTTTTACAGCTCTGTGTCTGCTGTATCATTATTAATAGTTTTGACAGCGTTTCCTATATTCAGTCATTATTAATACGCATATTTGAGTGAATAATGTTTTTATTTTTTTAATAATAATAATACATTTTATTTGTAATGCACTTTATACTACTAGAATCTCAAAGTGCTACAGAGAAGTAAAAAATAAAAACAATGTTTCAGTATTCAGACTTATCCCTACTCTCAGACATGTAAGTAACCATTAAATAAATCATCCCCAGCTCGCGGAGAAGGAGGCGGTGGTGATTCTTGAGAAGACTCCCATCAGAGAGGACGTCCTGTCTGAGCTCTTCACTGGCTCCAAGCTCAAACTAGACATGAAGAACGACATATACAGCACGTATCGCCTACAGGCTCCCGCTCATCTCAACGGTACATGGGTGGTAGGATGGAAGGATAGAGGAAAGGTGGGCGACCAGTAACCATGAGGTCGCTGGTTCCTCTCAGTAACCATGAGGTCGCTGGTTCGATCCCCGGCACCGGACAGGAGGGTGTTAGTTGTAAAACTAGTAGTGGCTGGTATTACATCAACGGTGCCCACCATCTCTATCATTGTGTCCTTGAGCAAGACACTTAACCCCAAACTGCTCCAGGGCGCGCTGTATTATGGCTGACCCTGCACTCTGAGCCCCTCTGGACTGTGGTAACTTGAGAGGGGATATGTGAAAAGACACATTTCAATGTAACCATTGACTGATAAAGCAACTTAACTTAACTTATGTACACTCGCACTAATATAAACCGGGTTCCCACAACCTTGAAATTCCTGGAAGATTTATGAAATATGAAGAAAAAAAAATATGCCTTGAAAGTTACATCATTTATTGATTTTGAACAACAAATATTACACATGGGTTCCAGATAAATGCAGCATTATTGAGCCATATGGTTTTGATACTATCCATCATACTTTAAGCCGCTTAAGACACAACCTGTGTTACTGTTTTTGCAGAGATCAAGACGACAGTGGTGTGTCCAGCTACGGAGAAACACGTGAAGAAATACCAGCGACAGGAGAGTTCTCTGGTCGAGGAGACGGGGGACGACTATCGCTCCATCACTCTGCCTTACATCGAGAAGCAGAGTTTCAGCATTCAGGTGTGTGTGTGTGTGTGTGTGTGTGTTAATGTGTGTGTGTGTGTGTTAATGTGTGTGTGTTAATGTGTGTGTGTGTGTGTGTGTGTGTTAATGTGTGTGTGTGTGTGTGTTAATGTGTGTGTGTGTGTGTTAATGTGTGTGTATGTGTATTTATGTGTGTGTGGATGGTGTTAGCAGTAAAACTAGTGGTGGCTGCCATTACATCTACGGTGCCCACCATCTCTACCATTGTGTTCTTGAGCAAGACACTTAACCCCCAAACTGCTCCAGGGGCGCTGTACTATGGCTGACCCTGCTCTCTGACCCCTTCTGGAGTGTGGGAACTTGAGAGGGGAGATGCGAAAAGATTCATTTCGACATGCCTCATGTAAATTGACTAATGAAGAAAACTTCAAATTGATAACATCCTTTTCTTTTTTGTATAATTGTTTTTATTTTGGTTTAATTTCTTTTAACAACAAGCAAACCAACAAACAACAATAGATAAGACATAAGAACGAAGAAAAGGAGAAAAAAAATGTAATAGCATCCTTTCCACTCCACAGTGGGTTTACAACATCCTGGAGAAGAAAGCTGAGGCCGACAGGATCGTGTATGAAGATCCAGACCCAGACGTCGGCTTCCTGCTCCTCCCAGACTTCAAATGGGACCAGAAACAGGTGATAGACCAGGAAATATATATTGGTAGCTACTACTGCTATAAACGATTATCTACACAAAGTAAACAGTACTTTGAGCCAAACTTTAGGATTTAAAGCTGGGGTGGAGGATTTGGGGAGAAAACGGCAGTTGGGATAGAGATTCGAATTCATATACCTCAACCGCTCCACTTGTTCTCTTTGGTCCCTCCCCTATGGTCCCTCCCTGACACGCTCTACACCAACAAAGTCGTGCCAAAGTGAATGGACAGTCCCAACAGTCATTAAGAACAGAGAATCGGAGCCTCGCTCTAATTGGTCAAAGTGTACAGCTCATGTTAACTTTGACCAATCAGAAATCACATACCCCAGCTTTAAGGACATTATTTCACATTTTCCCTTCCAGGTTGATGATTTGTACCTGATCGCCATCACGATGAAGAAAGGCATCCAGAGCCTCAGAGACCTGACGTCAGAACATCTGCCTCTGCTGCAGAACATCTTCAACAAGGGAAAGGTGAGTCACACCCATGGACCTATAAGAAACGTTGCAACGCAGGGAAAGGTTCTACTCATCCATTAGATACTGTTAAAGGTGGAGTCTAAAGGTGGCAATTCTGGAGAACGCCTGGTGTCTAAATCACTTGTCAAAATCAGTGAATATCTCCTCACAACTTACTGGATGTACTGAAATAAAATCCAGTGTTAATACACAGCGTAAACTGATTTTGACAAAAAGTGATTTTGACAATATGAATAAAGAAAGAATTACAACAATGTTTGTCTGTGTCTGTGTCTGTGTATGTGTATGTGTATGTGTATGTGTCTGTCTGTCTGTCTGTCTGTCTGTCTGTCTGTCTCTCTCTCTCTCTCTCTCTCTCTCTCTCTGTGTACTAGGCGGAGATCCTGCAGCGCTACAAGCTCCCTGCCTCTAAGCTGAGAGTCTACCTGCACTACCAGCCGTCCTACTACCACCTCCACGTCCACTTCACCAAGCTGGGCTACGAGGCTCCGGGCGTGGGAGTGGAGCGGGCACATCTCCTGGCCAACGTCATCCAGGTTAGTTCTAAAAAGCACAGGGAGGCGGCTTTCAGTTATTATTTATTTTTTACTGTTGTTGTTTTTAAAGTGTAACTGCTGCACCCTTTTACTTGTTTTTTTTTAGATATAAACTGAATTAAATGACTATGTTGTTAAGGAACACATACACTCAACAAAAATAGAAACGCAACACTTTTGTTTTTGCTCCCATTTTTCATGAGATGGACTTAAAGATCTAAAATTCATTCCAGATACACAATATTACCATTTCTCTCAAACATTGTTCACAAATCTGTCTAAATGTGTGATAGTGAGCACTTCTGCTTTGCTGAGATAATCCATCCCACCTCACAGGTGTGCCACATCAAGATGCTGATCTGACATCATGATTAGTGCACAGGTGTGCCTTAGACTGTCCACAATAAAAGGCCACCCTGAAATGTGCAGTTTTGTCTCACAGCAAAATGCCACAGATGCCACAAGCATTGAGGGAGCGTGCAATTGGCATGCTGACAGCAGGAATGTCAACCAGATCTGTTGCTCGTGCATTGAATGTTCATTTCTCCACCATAAGCCGTCTCCAAAGGCGTTTCAGAGAATATGGCAGTACATCCAACCGGCCTCACAACCGCAGACCACGTGTAACCACACCAGCCCAGGACCTCCACATCCAGCAGGTTCACCTCCAAGATCGTCTGAGACCAGCCACTGAGACAGCTGCTGAACCAATTGGTTTGCATAACCAAACAATTTCTGCACAAACTGTCAGAAACCGTCTCTGGGAAGCTCAACTGCATGCTCGTTGTCCTCATTGGGGTCTTGACCTGACTCCAGCTTGTCACCGTAACAGACTTGAGTGGGCAAATGCTCACATTCGATGGCGTCTGGCACGTTGGAGAGGTGTTCTCTTCACGGATGAATCTCGGTTTACATTGTTAAGGGCAGATGGCAGACAGCGTGTGTGGCGTCGTGTGGGTGAGCGCTTTGCTGATGTCAATGTTGTGGATCGAGTGGCCCATGGTGGTGGTGGGGTTATGGTATGGGTAGGCATCTGTTATGGACGAAGAACACAGGTGCATTTTATTGATGGCATTTTGAATGCACAGAGATACCGTGATGAGATCCTGAGGCCCATTGTTGTGCCATACATCCATGAACATCACCTCACGTTTCAGCAAGATTTGTTGCAAGGATCTGTACACAATTCTTGGAAGCTGAAAATGTCCCAGTTCTTGCATGGCCAGCATACTCACCGGACATGTCACCCATTGAGCATGTTTGGGATGTGCTTGACCGGCGTATACGACAGCGTGCACCACTTTCCACTAATATCCAGCAACTTCGCACAGCCATTGAAGAGGAGTGGACCAACATTCCATAGGCCACAATTGACAATCTGATAAACTCTCTGCGAAGAAGATGTGTTGCACTGCATGAGGCAAATGGTGGTCACACCAGATACTGACTGGTTCTGAGTCCCCAGACCCCCAATAAAGGAAAAAAATGCACATTTCAGAGTGGCCTTTTATTGTGGACAGTCTAAAGCACACCTGTGCACTAATCATGATGTCAGATCAGCATATTGATGTGGCACACCTGTGAGGTGGGATGGATTATCTCAGCAAAGCAGAAGTGCTCACTATCACACATTTAGACAGATTTGTGAGCAATGTTTGAGAGAAATGGTAATATTGTGTATCTGGAATGAATTTTAGATCTTTAAGTCCATCTCATGAAAAATGGGAGCAAAAACAAAAGTGTTGCGTTTATATTTTTGTTGAGTGTATATGCTGGTGTTAATATTGAAAAATAATTGAATCCATGGTCTGAGCGCATTTTTCAAAATCCGTCCTGTACGCTCAAACAGGGGGTGCAGTTACCCTTTAATCTGTGTAAGGTACTCTTGAGTATGAAAAGCGCGATACAAATAAAAATGTATCGATCAATTGATTGATTGTTTGTTGCAGAACCTCCAGGCCGACCCACAGTACTACGCGACCCGGACGCTGTATTTCCCCCTGAGGGCCGACGATGGACTGCTGGAGAAGTTCAAGGAGGCTGGGAAACTGTAGCTCTGTTGGAACAAATCACGTGATTTATTTTTTTTTTGTTTTTTTAAGGACATTTTTTTTTTAAACTCTGATGATGACATGATAATTTTTGTGGTTTTTTAAAAAAAATTCTTTTCATTAAGGTGATTTTTTTTTTTTTACTTTTGCAAACCAAGACAAATTCACAATGTATGTTTTTTTTTTAGTTTAGTCGACTTAACTTTTTTACTGTTATTTTTCTTACTGATTTATTGTGTTGGAACTTGTTAATTTAACATCAACCTGCCATAATGTTGTCAAATTGCCACCTGCTATTATCTTGCATATTTACATAATAATCGTTCATCAAAATGCACCGTCCCTATTTTAAATAAATCTCAAATCAGCTAATTATAATTCAAAATGTGGTCACTTTTGTGCTCTCTGTACTAATGGCTGTGTTCTGTGTTAACTAGGAACAATATTAGGGCTTTTTTCGTTTGTGGCAATTGTCCGGCTCAAGTTTAGAATTGCCTAAAAAAAAAGTTCCCTCCTCAACTGATTTTCAAAATCTTGTCCAACAATATAATTTTTTTCGTATTTTATACATATTTTGATGCACAATTTGTCTGATGTTTGACTGTGTTTTTTAAGTAGTTTTTCATGTTATTTCTGCCTATATTACATTACAAGGACAGAACATTAGGAGTGGATGTGACATGAGTCAAATCAGTGGATAAAGAATGTTTCTGTCATTTTGATGATTGAATGTTTTTAATATGTTTCTGACTGAAATAAAGAGTCATTTTTTTTAATCTACTCAGCCGGTTGATGTTAGCCTGGTGCTACCAGACCATCGTACTTCATTTCATTTGTACTACTGAAGGGAAAATTAAATTTGGCCGGAAGCAGGTAGGCGGGCGGAGCCAGGCTAGGTTGATGTTGTATTTATTTGAAATGACAGGTATGATTGCAAAACATTGTATTGTGAAGTTGCACTTTTGACCTGATACTCCACTTATTAATCAAATCTTATAGTGGTAAATTAAAGTGGTGGATAAATAACTCATGGCAGGCCTATTGGTGGAGCAGATAAGTGCTACAATCTTTCCTTTTGTGATGCAAGCGTGAAAATTGGCGTGAGTAGTCTCCATGGGTCATTTGACAAGAAAATTGTCCGAGACAATGAAGTGAATTTTTTAATTTTTTTTTATGAAAAAATCTAATACATTTCTATGAGAACATTTTTATCTTGAAATTTCAAATGTCACGGACAATTTTCTTGTCAAGTGACCCTTGGAGACTGCTCATGCCGGTTGTCACGCTTGTGTCATCAACTGAAAGATTCTGACGAAAATAAGCACTTAGCCGCTCCACTAGCCTATATTTTTATAGCATATTTCAAACGCTGTGTTCCAAATCACATACTCTTTCTTTTAACTACTCTACATACTAAAGTACAGAAGAGTTTTAAGGCCACAGGAGAGAAAAACAAATAAGATAAGGAAGATTTATTTTCATTATGTCGGGAAATGTCAAGAATAAAGACAAATACTCCAAAATGCTATTGGAGTTAGTGGGGCATTTATGTATTTTCAGCATACTACAATTGACGTGCATGTATTGGGACATCTTAAATCTTTTTCTGGCATACTAAATAGTAGGGAAATATGGGGATTGGAACGCAGAGACAGACAAATCAAATGGGCAAGTTTACTATTGAAAATGTACTGCCCTGTTAACTCAAATTGAACACCAGATGGCAGTGTTAATTTTTTGAAAGGGGACAACTTTTCACCTTTTTTTTTTTACTGTGAAACTGTTAATGCAAACAAAACTCCAATGGAGGGGAGAGAGAAAAAAAGTGAGTTTCTGTTTGAGAGCATTTTTCAAAAATGATAACAACTAGTTTGTTAACAGTTATGCAGGTCATGAACACAAGGCTGTCATTTATCCCACAAAAACTATATTCAACTCTGGGTCAGTTTACATACTTTTGGGGCTAAAATACCATGTTTAGTTGAATAGTCAGAGGTCGCAGTAACATGCAGAAACACACACACACACACTCCAGGGAAGTTAACAGCTGAAGAAACTGGTACAATTGTAATTTGGAATTTGCTTATTTTAAATAGCATTTTGAACTGTTAACTGTACAGACACACAGATGTGCAGACATTGTTTGTCTTTTTTTCTTTTCTTGGAGCAAACATCATTTTCTTCTTATCTCATCTGAAGTCGTTTGGGCGGTGCTCTGCTTTGTGCTTCAGATGCCTTCAGGTGTTCCTCGTAAAAATGTAAATTTAATAACAAACCCCAAAGCTGTAAGGAAATAAACTTATTAGTCTTCTCCTTCGTGAATATAATAGGATCGTTTGTGAAGCTACAACTTCTAAAGGTTCAAATTCATAAATAAAACAATTGTCTAAAAGTTGAAAAGGGTTACACTATTAATTTTAGTGAACATTTTATTTTTTATTCAATTTTTTTCTTTGCTACTGCAACAACACAATATCCATTCATGATGTAATAAATATGTATCTATCTGTTATCTATATATTTACCAGTTGCAAAATAGGGATTATAAAAAAAATATATAGCACCTGTTTAACTGACATTAAAAAAAATGTGTTCTAATTGTTAATTGGTTGTTTTTTCACAGTAGTCTCTGTCTTCTTCCATGATGTCAATTTTAAAAACACTGGGGGAAAGTCCGTTGCCTACTCATTATCATAGTAGATTATAGTATTCCTATATTCCGAGCCACGCCTGAACGCAACCATCTAGAGCCGGAGGACGCCAAGGCTGGACTGACTGACTGAGAGACAAATAATCCAATCATTAGTCCACAAACAGCGCCGATGTCTTGGTTTCAGTCGCTAAGAGATGAACTCACTCTGAGGCCGTTTGAGGTTGAGCAGACACGGTAAACTTCACTCACTTTTTAAGCTTATTGTAGCGCGCGACGAGATGATAATCGAGTTATTGTTGTGATGACGTGACTGATGATTGATTATAAACTAAAAGCGGTGTGTGTAAAGTGTGATGCGATGGGTTGATTGTGTTTGTGCATCGGTTGAAGTCGTGTATGTGTATGAGAGGAAAAGTTAGTTCTTGCTTGGATCACGAGTGACTGGCTAGTGGAAACATAGTGGCGTTGTCAGTTTGGCTGTGAATATTCCTGGAAGTCCACTTGTGAGTTTTTCATGGTTTTAATAAGGATGCATTTTTAATATCTCAACTCATAATTGACTTTTCGGTTATAAATATTAATTAATAAATTAAAAAAAGTTATTTCCATCAGTGTAAAGAGTCTGAACAGTGAGAGTGGGTGTGTGTAATTAGACACAAAGTTACATAATACAATCCAAAGGTAATTAGTTTAGACAATTAACAGTCTACTCTGTATTTTTCATTTAATCTGTATGAATATGGGTTATTTACATGTAATTCAGGTTTAATTGATGATTTAGCCTATTTTTTCCTCGAGACATTTGGGGTTAACTAGTTTGAATTGGCTTATACCTCAAAAGGATCTTGGTTATACAACCCTCCCCTGCCCTTTAAAAAAGCATTATTCCCTCCTCTAGTAGGCCAAGTCTGTTTGCCAATGCATTTCCTAATAAAGCCAAACTTTGTTTTAATGCCAACTCTAAAGCAAATTGTCCTTATAATCTTATTTTTCTCATATTTTGGAGTTGTGAAATCCCCATGGCAATAAAAGATCTTTGAACAGCCTCAAATATACTAGCTTAATGTTTCCTTTTATGGGAATGGCTCTTTCATATACTATCTCGGCCGAACTATACACTCAATTAAATGTGCAGTCTTAACTATACTCCACTTATTTATTACTTATTATAGTGTGGCACGTATGAATGAAAGTGTGGAGAATGCGTTTTTGAACAGGTGGCACCTTACAATAGTAGCACACGTTTGTTGCCTGTTTTTAAAGGCATACTATTCTATTCTATAAATATCATTTGTAAGGGATCACACATACACACACACACACACACACATACACACACACACACACACACACACACACACACACACACACACACACACACTGGGAAGGTCAAGGACGCTCCAGATTAAAGCGCTACCTTTCACTGTGTGGGAACAACTGTAATCCGCGACACTGACAGATTCAGAAGAAAGTTTCATGTTGTGTCTGACGGAGTGAGAGAATGAAAGGCTCTATTGATTTGACTGTGTGTGTGTGTGTGTGTGTGTGTGTGTGTGTGTGTGTGTGTGTGTGTGTGTGTGTGTGTGTGTGTGTGATCTGAAACTCATGGGGAAATTGGTTGTTTATTTGTTTTTGTAAGCGTCTACACAAATAAATTAGTAAGAACTGTTTTTTTTCGACTGTGTTATCACGCTGGATGAGGTTGTAAACTAACTAAGAAGGTGTGTGTGTGTGTGTGTGTGTGTGTGTGTGTGTGTGTGTGTGTGTGTGTGTGTGTGTGTGTGTGTGTGTGTGTGTGTGTGTGTGTGTGTGTGTGTGTGTGGGGCCTGTCAACTGTCACGCAGCTTTCCTGATTAGAGGGCTGATCAGGTCATCTGTCAGTGGGTCATTGAAAAAGCCCTCAATGGTTTTACACACACACACACACACACACACACACACACACACACACACACACACACACACACACACACACACACGTCCTGTTGTGTGTTCCTGTTCCCCTCTGTGAGGAAAGTCTAAGGATAATTCACTGATACACAAATACATTACAATCAGACATAAAGCTCTTTTTATTATCTTAGAATGAGCATTTTATATCTACAGTTGAAAGTCGCAGTTGGCCTGTTTGTTTACAAGACATGATAATAACACTTTGATACACTCACACACACACACACACACATCCTGTGAGAATGTCTAAGAATACTTTGCTACAATAGACTCAGTCTGGAGATCATTGGTGAAATATTTGTGGAGGAGGGAGGACAAGATGTTTGTCTTCATGCCTGGAAATACAGAGAGGATTTGTCGGGATATTTGGTGACTCTTTGCTGTTGTTTCTGTGAGTCATTTTATGTGCCTTTGTTTTGTGGTGTTTGTCTGGCAGCCTTTCAGACAATGTTAACACACTCTTTGCCAGGTGTGTGTGTGTGTGTGTGTGTGTGTGTGTGTGTGTGTGTGTGTGTGTGTGTGTGTGTGTGTGTGTGTGTGTGTGTGTGTGTGTGTGTGTGTGTGTGTGTGTGTGTGTGTGACCTGAATCTGTTTAACATCATTTCAGTGTAAAACGAAATTTAGCAGCAATCCTTAAGGTTCTCAGTATAAATGCAAACACCATAACTATAGGCCTACAGTATTATGCATAAGTCTAAAAAAACTATAAAAGTAGAAAGAAGTACATTTAAAATATAAAAACAATAGAATACATTTTTCAGCAGAATAGTCAATTTGTATATGTACATTTAGAGCACAGTATTAGGCCTATATGGGCAGAGGGTGCATTGAAGTGGATGCAACTTCTTTTAAAATAGTATTTATTCTGTATGTAACAAGGGGACAGGTCTGTTCAGTTGACTATTGACGAGCGCACACTGACCATCCAGTTGGAGGAATTAACATACCTAATGTTGATGTATTGCAAAGTACAATGAGAATAAGGAATTGAATTGAATAGATGCATTAGTCGTGTGTTGACGCCCTATAAAAGTTAGACAAACCCTTTGTGTTAACTGCTTGTGGGCCTCCTGTAGCTTACGCACACTCACACTCACACTCACAGACACACTCACAGACACACACACATATAGGTTTGTGTGAGTGGGCAAGTAGAGTTGAAGACGGGCTTTTTCGTTTTTATTTGCCCATAAACCTCAGATTGGACCTCAGATGGAGAGAACCAAGAAGAGTGTGTTTGAAGGTTGTTACACACACACAAAAACACACAAACTCGTGCGCCACCCAGTGCGGCAGGCTTAGAGGCAGGAGTATGATTACAGGGCTATTTACATTGAGAGAGAGAGAGAGAGAGAGAGAGAGAGAGAGAGAGAGAGAGAGAGAGAGAGAGAGAGAGAGAGAGAGAGAGAGAGAGAGAGAGAGAGAGAGAGAGAGAGAGAGAGAGAGAGAGAGAGAGAGAGAGAGAGAGAGAGAGAGAGAGAGAGAGAGAGAGAGAGAGAGAGAGAGAGAGAGAATAGTTTCCAGATGTGGAATTCAGAGTCGCTATAGCGACTCCCCTCCTCCAATTGAGGGAGATCTGGATCAGCCTTATGCATGTTGTAATGGAGAGAATACGAGACCACAGAATGGAGGAAAAACACAAGGCATTGCACTGCAGGAGGGTGGGGGTGTGTGTGTGTGTGTGTGTGTGGAGAAAGGGATGGAAAGAATAAAGACGAATGAATGAGTGAGGAAAGAAAGCAGCAGAGCCTCTCAGTCGAACCACATAGTCCAGAAGAAATCTAAACACACACACACACACACACACACACACACACAGAGGAATTGGATGGCCTAACTGGGGAATTTTACACTTGGTGGAGTTTTGTTTTCAGATCGGTTACTTAAAAAAAAAATCTTTTTGTAGAACTATTTCCTTTTCCAAAACACCACTATGTATTCCCCTATAGATCATATTGTATCTGGGGTTGTTTCTAAGTGCAGCAGTTAAAGGTGTAGTCAGCGATTCTGGAGAATGTTTGTTGTCAAAATCTCCTCATGATCTGCAACTTTCTGTGCTGTGTGTACACTGAAAAATAAATCCAGTGTTAATACACAGCCTTTGAGCTCTGTAAACGGGCATGTTGCTAGTTATGGTGGGCCCTTCTGTTTACATACCAGTTTACAGAGCCTAGGCCTAGATCTTTAATTGTCAAACTTCCGATATAATTCTAAGTTAATTTGTTGCACAAAGATGTCAAAGTCTTCACTATCTTAAGTCGGTCTAATTTGCCGTGAATTCTGGGTAAATAAATAAAGACTCTTTCATGGCTGACAGAGCTGCTGTGTTGAACTGCTCAGCTGGGATCACTCCAGCAGAGAAAAAAAATCTGAATTTTAACATAAACAAGTAGTATTATGTAAAAGTAAGTTAGTAGGCTAAGTAAGTATGTAAGTAAATAAGCAAGCAAGTAAGTAATTAGGTGAGTAAGTAAGTAAGTGTGTAAGTAAGTAAGTGTGTAAGGCTTTATTTATTCAGGCACTTTTTAAAACATAGTTACAAAATGCTTCACAAACAAAATATAAGTGAAAGAGAAATACAGAAAGTAAAAAAAAACTCTGTGTGTGTGCGTGTGTGTGTGTGTGTGTGTGTGTTCTTGAAGTTAATAGATTGTAATCTACTTTACAAAGATAATTATAGATAAGAAATGCCTCCAGTTGGTGTCACTGTCTCTCTCACTCTAACTTCTCAAACGGTCTCAGAGTCCGATGGAAGGCTTGAGGAAATACCAACATCCAAATGTTTTCTTTTTTTTCTTCCATGAGGGAAACTGACCGACATTCCTCTGGGCTCTATAAACAGAAAGCTGTATGATTGATACATACGCACACACACACACACACACACACATGCACGCACATACACACACATACACGCACACACACGCACACACACACACACACACACCCATACACATATATATACACTCACACAAACACACACATCCAAGGATTGCGCCATGCTCTCTGGATCCGTTTTGACATGTCAAACTTTTAGACACTCACACACCTACACACACACACACACACACACACACACACACACACACACACACACACACACACACACACACACACAAACACAAACACACACAAACACAGGAATTGGATGGCTGTATTTGTTGTTGATTTAAAGGGGGTTAAAACCTAAAACCAGTGAGGAGCCAGGTGTTGCATATGATGAAATGGAGGTCATAAATCTCCCTCTACAGGGGTGTGTTTACATTCGACTCACAGCTGAGTTAGTTTCTCACTTCTAAAGCAGAGCAGCGTGCCTGGAAGGGGAGTGCTGTGTTGTGACTGATACCTGCTCTGATTTAAAGGTGGAGTCAGCGAAAAAGTGTTAATACACAGCCTAGACTGCTGCTAGCTAAGGTGGGCCCTTATGAGTTTTGTTTTCATACCCATTTACAGAGCTTAGGCTGTGTATTAAGACCAAAACACAATTCTGTGCACAGTATGGCCTGAGGATATATTCACTATTTCTGACGAAAAGGGATTTTGACAACAAGCCTTCTCCAAAATCGCTGACATCCACCTTCAAACTGCAATAATCAAGAATTGTGTGTCAATAATGGGTCAATGAATATGTGTGTCTCATGGTTATAGACTGACAGATAAGTATTGCCCAACACATCTTTCAGCACCTTGTTTAGTTGTGTGTTTTTGGGATTTGCAACTTTAAAGGTATAGTGCGTAACTTCTGTTGCCCCCATGAGGAATTCTGAGGAATTACAACATCACTGTCGGCAAATCAACATGGCACCGCTGCATCATGGAGATCCTAAATCCCAGAATTAGACATTTTCAGTTTCAAATTGTGAATTTGAATTGAAATCACAAAATTCGGGCCTATATCTACCAAAGGTGTTATGGTTGTCTACAAACACAAAGGCTAATTCTGTTAATAGCACCCTGATAGAGTTGGCGTCTCTCTGTAATGTCATACAGTGTAAGATTTTTTAATGTCTTATATGTAACAGGAAACATGCTCTCATTATAAAGGGCATCACACACATTGAGTCCAGATGATCCTGAACTTAAACTTTCAAGTTGGTTTTATGTGAGAGGCACTAGACTGGAAGTGTTGAACATATCCGGTATATTCTCGTGTTTCGCTCTCAACTCTGACCATGTCATTGTTGTCTTATATACAGTAAATCATGTAATATACTTGTGTCTGTCTTAGGGGCCTATATAAATGTGTCTTTATGATTTTCTCTACTTATGACATCTATTGCAGCATGTCCGTCCTGGGACAGGGATCCCTTACTCTGTCGACTCTCCCTTAGATTTCTCTTTTTTTTTAGTCCCAATTAAGTTTTTTTTTTCTTTTAAGATATTTTTTTGGCATTTTTATGCTTTATTGATAGTGTAGAGACAGAGGTGAAATGGGGCAGAGAGGGGAGTGACATGCAGAGAACGACCGCGGGCTGGAATCGAACCCGGGTCCGCTGCTGGCCGAGGCCTATGGGGGGGACGCCCTACCAACTGAGCTAAGGGCGCCCCCTCAATTAAGGGTTTTTTACTGGAAGTTTTTTCTCAGCCGAGCTAAGGGTGTAATGTAAAGCCCACCGAGGCAAATGTTTATTTGTGATATTGGGCTATACAAATAAAACTGAACGAATATAAATCAGTATATACAAACACAACACAGCACAGTCCTCCCTATTGCAACATAAATAAATACAAAAGTAACAAATTCTTCTTACCATATGAAATGAAAAAAGGTAGAGAGAAACAACATGTTCTCCGTGTAGATTTATGTGAGTGATTTATTTATTTTCCTGTGTGTGTGTGTGTGTGTGTGTGTGTGTGTGTGTGTGTGTGTGTGTGTGTGTGTGTGTGTGTGCGCATGGTACATCTCTTCTGTGGGATATCTGGGATGGGAAGTCCCAAGATCTGGTTCCTGAAATTAATCTATTTAGTAAATTTTAATGTATTAGTGGAAACAGCGATTAACACATGTATGGAAATGGTGGAAATCCTCTTGTCAACACTAGCGGGTACTGAGAGGGTCCTTCCTGACGGTTTCTTGGCAGTGTCGTGTGTGTGTGCGTGTGTTTATGTGTGTGTGTGTGTGTGTGTGTGTGTGCATTTGTCTTTCTGTGTCTGTTTCTGTGTGTGTGTGTGTGACCCTGTGTGTGTGTTTCTGTGTCCGTTTCTGTGTGTGTGCGTGTGTCTCTGTTTCTGTGTCTATGTCTGTGTGTGTGCGTGTGTCTCTGTTTATGTGTCTGTGTGTGTGTTTCTGTGTCCGTTTCTGTGTGTGTGTGTGTGGAATTTCTCAATCCCAGCGTTGCCAGAACTTATCTTAGCGACTGTGTGTTTGTGTGTTTTGCTGTTGAAATGGGGCTGAGTCCGTCTTCGACATGTCTGCGATGAAATATGAATCACAAGATTTAGTCCAGGCTTGTTGGAGGTTGAGAAATGTATTCCACTATCTCGACTCTTCCATGGATGGTTTGATGATTAATGTTATTTTAGGAGTTTTTGTCACATTCTTGGGGCAATTTTCACACACACACACACACACACACACACACACACACACACACACACACACACACACACACACACACACACACACAGACAGTTGCCGCAACCAACAAAATGACACTTTCTTTTTGTTGCGTAATAAGATTAAGTTAAGAGGTGAGACATATTTGTTTTCCAGGAAGTACATCTTTAACAAAATCTCACTGATCCTTAATGCTGGGAAAACAATCTGGTGTTTATACGCAGCCTAGGCTCTGTAACTGAGTAGGGGGGCCCTTATAGCTTACTACATGCCTGTTTACAGAGCTTAGGCTGTGTATTAGCACTGTTTTTTGTTTTCAGTGTACACACAGTATGGACAGCTAGCGGATAAGGAGACATTTACTGATTTTGACAAAAGAAAATTGTACAACAGGATTGCTGACTCCACCTTTTTAGTGGGTGTGGGTGTGTGTGCCTGCATTGTGCGTGTTTGCTCGTATGTGTGTGTGTGAGTTTGCGCGTTTGTGTGTGTGTTTGTGTGTGAGGATCAAGCAACAGGGAATCTCAGGATCAAACCTTATTTTACCTCCGGGCCAAACTCTCCTAAGCACCGAGCACTGTGTAGGCTGTAGGAAGATTAGCCTTCGATGTATAGTGATTAGCTTAGGCAGGCTGTTGCTCCACCGCTAGGCCGCTACTAGGATTAACACAGGCTAGGGTTTGATGCTTTTTGATGGATGGAGACATACAGTTTAAAGGTGCACTATGTAACTTTGGGTGTGTCTGAAAAGTGATTTTTTTTTTTAAAAGTATATTCTCATAACTGAATAAACAACCTTTCCTAACAGGAAAATTGGATTCATAGAGCACTGTTTAAAGATAGAAAGCTTCCTGAAAAGATACTGTTTCACTGATGTTGTTTACAGAAGCAGGGCCCACAGTTTTGTTAACAAACATATTTTAGTCTTACATTAAATATATATCAATACTTTTGTTTTGATTTATGATGATAGAGAACTATTTAGAATTTAGGAATTACATATAGAGAAATTATGTTTTGTAAACTAACAGCAGGCTATGCAAATAATAAACAAATTCCACTCCCCCTGAATAGGCATAGTGCACCTTTTTAAAGTAGTGTTATCTCAACTAAAGCTGCCCATGTAAGGAATAATCTGAAAAATAGCGCTTGCATTTACAATCAAACTACAACCACCATTACCGAGTTCCCATCACAAGCATCTATCAACAGAGTGAATCGATGCTGTCATCACTAAGTGCTGCGTATTGATTTATTTGGAGAATTCAAATCCATTATATGAAAGTAGAACAACATGATGTAGTGTGGGATAGAGTGCATACTGACTGTGCACCAATCCAATATTGTGCCTGAACAACTGACACGTGTAGTTTTAATTTTTTTTTTGTTATCTTACACAGCCTTATAACTTAAACGACCAAACATACGCAGCGTAAATAGTTTACACAGTGCTGCTTGAAAGTATGTGAACCCCTTGAGCCTTTTGCAATTTTATTTATTTTAACCATTATCAACCATGACTTAATAATGGTTAAAATAAATAAAATTCCAAAATGCTCAAGGGGTTCAACTCCACCATGAGCCAAGGTAACACAATTTTGTTTAACATAAAAAAAACAAGTCTAACTCTAAGTCTAAGATAACTTTAAAGCAGTAGTTTTATTTCCTAGACTGGGCCAGAGCATCACTACTTTGGCTGAACTTTTTGACAGTCATATCCTGCGTCATGGAGACCCTGAATCAAATCAAAGAGTTGTATTATCGATATAGCCCAATATCACAAATAACCAATTTGCCTGACAATCTGTTCTTAGACCCTTGACTATAAGCTGAAGAACAACAGGATGGACAGACGACATGCAATCGATGTCATGGAATCCCTAATCACATTATTTAAATCACGTTCTTTTATCTGAAATGTATTATTAATCGTTTAGCTTCAGTTGTAGTGTGTCTGTTGCTGTGGTGATGTGTCTGTGTGGATGGTGTCTGTCTTTCACGTTTGTTTTGGTATGTTGGGAGTTGGGACCCCTCTTGAAATGTAGATGGTGCATCTCAAAGGGCTTAACCCTTATGAATAAACTTTAGGAGAGAGAGAGAGAGAGAGAGAGAGACAGAGAGAGAGAGAGAGAGAGAGAGAGAGAGAGAGAGAGAGAGAGAGAGAGAGAATAAGTCATGGGGGGCAGTCTCTCTCTCTCTCTCTCTCTTGTTCACACTTCCCCTCCTCCCTCACTCCTCCCTCTTTAGGAGCGGGGCATGCAGCAGCAGCAGCAGCAGCAGCAGCAGCCACTCATTCACTCAATTGTTTTCTCCTCTAGCTCACTATACTCTAGTCAAACAGCTAAGGATTCTTATACTAAACTTCTTCTCAACCATTTTTTCCTGTAGAAAAATTCTCAAAAACTGAAATTCCTGGTCCATTTGAGAAGGATTTTCACGATTTTTTTCCCCAAAACTTTTCCTTTCCTGTAGTGGCTGAGTTTCCTGTGTGATATCCCTGATCCTGTAATAATCCCACTGTTGGCAGACCGTTTGTATGCGAGTACTGGAGTGGCTAAGATTGGCTTCCAGTCGTGGTTTCGCTGCCCAGAGTTATTGGAGAAGGCAAAACGCTCTGTCTATGAACTCTGACTTTTAGAAGCGTTTAAAAGCTAAAGGGGAAGGAGGACTATCAAGAGGATGATTTGACTTGGAGGAGACAGACAGAGATTTTTGCTCAAAGATAGTTGACATTGGAAGAAAGAGTAGTGGACTTGAGGGTCTTATTTTTTCTATTATTGGACAAACCCAGGGGACAAATATCAATTTTTGGAAAGAGGGTATTTTGTTTTTTAAGTTTTTGTGCTGATTTAAGTTTATTTTTTTTCAACATGGCTGGGATCTATGGATGCTTCAAGGGCAGGAAGTAAGTTTCAACTTGCTTTTTCTAATTGCATTTACTACGATGGAATGATATCATGATTTGGCAATAACTTACTCATCAATGCGTTCACTGTGTGTAATGAAATATCTCCTTTAAACGCCTACAAAGTCTTGTTTGGACATCACAACTGATCACATAATATTATATTACTCATTGATATTGCTCAATCGACATTTCTCTAGCACAGGATGTGGCTTGTATTTGGCTCCTTAAAGGTATTTGTCATTTTCAAAACATGATTATATGTTGCTAGCGGCCACGGACTACTTGTTAAACTTCAAAAAAACATGTGCTAACACGCAGACATTCTCCTACTAGAGGCAATCATTTCACATTTTGTACGGAAGAGAAAGTTCAAATGTTGGTGAGTGTTTTTGACTGATTTCAAAATGCTGACAGAAATCACAAATACTTATATGGATTTCACTGATTTTGATTTGGTTGTTGTGGGTTTTCCCCAGAGTTGTCAAAGTTTAGTTTCTCTTTGTTTTACTGGGACAAGTGATGGCTTGTAGTGTGTGTGTGTGTGTGTGTGTGTGTGTGTGTGTGTGTTACTCACAGCTGATCGACTGAGTGAAGTTACTGATCTTAAACTGGAAATTGGTAATAAGTCTGAAAGAATTCCCCGAACTATTCCTGCTTTTGTTTTCAAGTGGATGTACGTGATTTCCTGTAGATTGTCCCATGGCATGTTGTTGCTCAAGTCATGGCGTTAGTAGGTGTTTTATCTTTATCAAAAGGTAAAGGTGCAGTCAGCAATTCTAGAGATTAGAGAATGCTTTATGTAAAAATCACTTGTTGATTTTTTGTCAAAATCAGTGAATATCTCCAACGATCCGCTACCTGTTTCTGTAAAAAATCTGGTGTTAATACACAGCCTAGGCTCTGTAAACTGATATGTTTCAAGCTTGTATGGGCCCCCTTTGTTTACATACCCTTTGATAACACACCCATTTACAAAGCCTAGGCTGTGTATTAACACTGGGTTGTTTTCCCCTGCATACACTGTATGGACAGGTAGCTGATCGTGAGGAGATACTGTATTAACACTGGGTTGTTTTCCCCTGCATACACTGTATGGACAGGTAGCTGATCGTGAGGAGATACTGTATTTTCTACATTTTTTTTACCAAAAGTGATTTTAACAATAAGCGTTCTCCAGAATCTCTGACTCCACCTTTAAGTGCATGTTGTTCTTTTCTGTTCTTGCTAGTTGCTGGTGGAAGTCCTGTGTGATTGTAATGCTTTGAATTGGCTATAAATAGGCTAGGGCTTGGACTCTGGGCTTGGCAGTGTGATCTCACCACAAGAGGGTTAGGGATAATGACTGCCTTAAGCTTTTTCTTCACTGCACAATAAACTATCTTTTTCTGCAGCAAAAGCAGTGGAGATGGTGGTGTAAGGGGGCACACTGATACCCACTTCTATAATGTGTGTGTGTGTGTGTGTGTGTGTGTGTGTGTGTGTGTGTGTGTGTGTGTGTGTGTGTGTGTGTGTGTGTGTGTGTGTGTGTAAGGGGGCACACTGATACCCCCTTCTACATTCTTTTGTCTTTCAGCCTTTTCAGTCGTGTGACGTGACAACAATACCGGCTTTTATGGCTCAGTCAGAGGCAGTGTTGACTTGGACAAACATTTAGTTTGTGTGTGAGAGGCACACAGAGACAGAAAGTGAATTAAGAGAGGGGATGAGCTGGCAAGGCAAGCTACACACACACATCTTGGGAAACACAGCTTCTGACAGACACACACACACACACACACACACACACACACACACACACACACACACACACACACACACAGACACACACACTGCCTCTCAGAGAAAGAACCACAATTGTCCTCTGACTGAAATCAAGATTGAGTCACGTCTTACTACAGCCTGTCACTGCCTGGACGATGGCAAGTGGATGGAAACTTTTTAATTAAAACTCATGAACGAATTCGAGGACATCATATGCTTGATATTCAAGTGGTTTAAGTCCTAATCGTGGAATAGGCAACTCTCAAAAATGGATATTATTCATTTTACACACTGTAAAAAATAACTACAATTCTTATATCTCATCTACATTTTCATTACAAACTCAAAATCTAGTGCAGAAAGTTGCCTTGAAATTTGGAGTGTAAATGTTTTGCAGTGTGGGCCAGAGACATCCACTTTTCAAAGTCCTGCGTACAATCTTTTAAATTTCCCAGGGCACAAAACTCTTCATTTCACTTTCAAACAGGCAGAAACTGACCGCTCACTAAACCCATTTGCTGCCTAGCAACAGCACTGTATAGCTCCTTTTCAAGCACAGTACAGAAGACCTTGCACACTTTGGATTTCAATACACACTTTTTGTGGTTTGCATTTATTACCAGATAGATACAGTATAGATAGACATACACTGTCAATAAAGAGTTAGACAGGTGGTTTCTTTCATATAGCATTTCTTAAAACCAAAAAATACCAAAATGGTAAGCAATTGAATAAGGCAGATAAACACACTGTTTGAACTTTAATGTAAGCTTCAAATGTTAGCATGTCGGACTAAAGCCCCTTTTCCACCGCAGGAATCTTCCCCAGGCCTAGGCTCTGTAAACGGGCAAGTTGCTAACTACAGTGGGCCCCTTTTGTTTACATAACAGTTTACAGAGCCTAGGATGTGTATTGACACTGGACTTTTCAGCGCACACACATCATGGACAGGTAGCGGATGGTGAGGAGATATTCACTGATTTTGACAAAGTGATGATTTTGACAACAAGCGATCTCCAGAATCACTGACTCCACCTTTAATTTAAATTCAGTGTGGGTTCTCTACTCCTCACGCGGCCCCATCTTCCCCAGTGTGTGTGTGTGTGTGTGTGTGTCTGTCTGTCTGTCTGTCTGTCTGGTGTGTGTGTGTGTGTCTCATCCTCCCCTGTGTTGTTCCCGGTGGTCCTTCCCTCGTTATGTAACCCAGTGGGTCGGTGATGCAGCTGTGAATGAATGCAGAGAGAGTGTTTGGTGGATTCTGTCTGGAGTCCATGTAAGGCTTGTTGCTAAGCACACAGCCAGAGAGCAGCCAGCAACACTTTTTCAAACGTGTGTGTGTGTGTGTGTGTGTGTGTGTGTGTGTGTGTGTGTGTGTGTGTGTGTGTGTGTGTGTGTGTGTGTGTGTGTGTGTGTGTGTGTGTGTGTGTGTGTGTCTTGGAGGGGAGATCTGGAGAAAGAGGCAAAGGAAGGGCAGCTGGAAGAGCACAGAAAACCCCAAACAACCAAAATCGGTTTCTAAATCTAAAAACAAACTTCAAGGAACTTTTTTTGGACAAAGATGATATTCTCAACAATCGTTCTTATAGGTGGAGTCAGCATTTCTGGAGAATGCTTGTTGACTAAATCTCCTCACAATTGCGCTATTGTACTTACATAAAAAATCTGGTGTAAATACACAGCCTAGACTCTGTAAACTAGAATCCCAGATGCAAACTCTCCCAGTCAAATTGAAACTATAAGGGCTTTGCAATATTAACTGGCTAATCCTACAGATTATTAACAAATGCATCTATTTCTGGTGGCTCTGATCGACTGTTATTGGAACATGTGTTTTGCATCATGTCGTATTTTGAAGGTCATTGTAGTTCACCAACGTTATGATGCTTGATGGGATTAAATCACTCGTATGCTAACAACAATGTCAGGTTCAAGTACCAGGGGGAAAGTATAAACAATGCAGGATTTATGCAGGAGAAAACACATTTCAAATGTTATTTTTTGGCTAACGATATACAGTGGAAAATCCCCAAACAGCAAGGTCTTCACTTTACAACTAGAAAATGCATTTCCTGCTGAAAATGTGTGTGAATGCTGAAAAAGAGTACGCTGAACTCGATAGCAGAGTATTGAGATTTGAAAAAGTTTAAAAAGATCTCATTGGTATGATGAAGGGAGTTGAAAAGTTGAATATATATAGAAGTTTGAATACAATTTCTTGCTGAAATTAGGAATAATTTGAAAGACATGAATACAAAACTTAAAATTGTGAAATAGTAATTTAATAGACTTGGAGCTAAACTACACTGATGGTTTGAATTGATATGAATATGTGCTAATTATATCACAGTGAAAGGGGCATTGTTTGGCCCGACACATGAGCGGAATTACTGCACCCTAAAATAAATTAAACTAATACTTCTTGATACTTTATCAGAAAAAAATGTTTTGCACTTTGAGGGTCACACTGACATTCTTCAAAGTTCAAGACTGAATTTGAATGAATAATAATTTCCTGCTAACCACACAGACATTGAATGGGTCATAAGAGGAAATACCGACGGCGGTTTTAAAGGCCATGTTCCCAGTTAGGTATGTGAGGTTTGACGATGGACTTCTTAGGAACAAATAAAGAGAATTTAATAGACAAATAGAGGAGTAGGGAATACAGAAATGTCGGTGAGGAGCCTGTGTGTTATCTAGCTGCATTCTTTTATATTCTACTCATATCCTTTTATGGCCCTTTGGCTGACGTGGGCCTCGTTCGAGTAAATGGAGATGGGTTAGACAAAAGCAATAATACGCATGTGAAAGCTTTTGAACATCTGGGGGTGAAGGAAGATTAATGGGCGAGTGAAAGATCCTTGGAGGACGCTGCCATTTCTTTTTTTAACGTGCTGTTAACTGTTCCACATTAATGTTTTATTAGTTACCATGCAGACACGCTGGTCCACGTACCACACAGTGTTTCAAGGTGCAGTCAGTGATTCTGGAGAACGCTTGTTCAATCAGTTAATATCTCCTCACCATACGCTACCTGTCTGAAGAGTGTGTGTGCTGAAAAAAAAAATCTAGACTTAATAAACGCCCGAGGCTCTGTAAACTAGTATGTAATCAATCAAAGGGGAAAATAACAAAGGAGGCCAGTATGTACAGGTAGCAGATCGTGAGGACTCGCGTTTTCTAGAATCACTGACTCCACCTTTAAAATTCATCCCAGAATGAGCTAGGAAATAGTTCAAGCAAGTAACTCTCCATAACACAAATAATTTTACATTTTGGTTGAAGCAAATATAAAGCTATAGGTCTAGGTCTAGGGGTGGTTTCCAACTTGATAGTCTACTTCTAGTACACTTCCTAGTTGGTTCACATCAGAAAAGTACTCAAAGAAATGTAGCCTACTGTTGGCTATCGGTACCAGTTCAAATATGAATGGAACCGAGCCCTTAATTGGTGATCTCCTGAGGTCCTTTTGATAAAGCCACGCTCTTATTCTTGGCAAGACACCAAATAAGAGCATTTCCCAAAACCTAAAACATTTCTTTTTGAGTAAAAATGTCAGATCTTTGCATATGACGAAGATGACCATTTTTTGTTTGAGACGGGAGACTCTTTTTCAAGGGAGACCTGTTCCCATTCCCACGTTGCCATTCACACAATTAGTATCTGGGGGTGTATGACGGCTCATGTTATGTCATCAACTCAAACATTTGTTTATGATTCGAAAAAAGAAATACTGTACTATGGCATCACTAACTATTTTTAGACTGTTTGTTGTTGTTAGTTAAACCTGCAGTGTGTAGAATTTTGGGTTTTATTTCCTGGCAGATTTTGTAGAAAATAATTATAATATCCATAAGTACATTTAATTTAGTGCATAATAGCTGAAACATTTTTTTTCAATTATTATTTTTTCCCTTAGAAAGGGTCTCATATATGTCCATATTTCTGCATATTTTGGACCAAGGCCTAGTGTCGCCATCTTGAAAGTGTCATAGTTGGAATGTCACCAGGTGCATTGTTTAAAATTTAGAATTGTTCTTGTCCTTGAAGGCCATTGTAGCTTCTGTTATTATTCGAAAGGGTTGGGGTTACCCAGGGAGTGTTGCATTCTAGAACTTTGTAGAACTTTCTTGATGATGTCATATTACACACTGCACCTTTAAATATGCTGCATTCTGGAAGCCATCCTTCTTAATTTTTCCAATACTCAGTATTTTACAAAAGGTATGTAAACACTGTCTTTTTGAAGCTTTTCTTGTGGATTGTTGGGTTGCTATGCTTAGTTGATGACTCACCTCTTGTATGTCAATATCAGATTATCAGACACGGTGTTTACGAAGGAAAATATCAAACCAACAACATTTGATTATGAGTCATATCTTCTATGAAAAACAATGATATTGTTTTTCCACATGTGGGTGAAATGCATCTTGTTTATGTGTTTGCTGAAATGTATTCCAGCTGTTCCTTAAGACAGCTTTGGTCCACTTCTGACTAAAATCAGCTATCCTGATGTGAACCTAGAATAAAGGAATGCCAGCTAGTTTAAAAGCTATAGTGCGTAACTTATTTTTCCCCCATGAGGAATTCTGAGTAATTACAACAACACTGTCGGTGCATCTACATGAGGTAAAGCTTTCTGTGATCGAGCATGGATTTTATACCTTCTGCTGTATGTCCAGGTTTTTTCTCAGCAGTAGAATCAACTGAAAAATGTATTGGGATTTTTCTGAGCTCCTGCGCTAGTGTCTGGGGGGCGACACCGTTTGTAAACGCTGCCATAGTGAGAAATACAGAAACATTTTTGTGGAGCTGATCGGCTTAATCAACTCTGTGTCATATTTTTTTGTGATGGCTTGAATTGAACCCACATTCATTCATATGAAAAAGTTACGCACTATACCTTTAGATATAGTTGACATACAATCTGCTTATGCATATCATTTCTGTCCATAGCTATATCTGGACTCTGTATCGTTCCAGCTGACCGGATAAAACCCTTCTCCTCCCTCGCGATTCTCTCTCAAATCATTCCTGCATTTCTGTCTCTCTGTGGAAATTGGAAGCTTGCGGCTCGACTAACATCAAATTACCCAGCAGTCCCCTGCTGTGTGTGTGTGTGTGTGTGTGTGTGTGTGTGTGTGTGTGTGTGTGTGTGTGTGTGTGTGTGTGTGTGTGTGTGTGTGTGTGTGTGTGTGTGTGTGTGAATGTGTGTGTCTCAAACATAGGGAGAATATATTCTTCAGTTCTCTGCCCAGGCATTTAAAAATACATCTTTTGACTGGTCCTGTTAGGTTTCCCTCATGGATGCCGCCCGGGGAAATGTTGGTGGTGTTCCATGTGACTGAAATAAAATACTGAATATCGGAGCCAAAGTTTTAATAGTCCAGATTAGTCACAAATAAAACATAAGCATTGCAGGCATCCAAAAAAATGTTTTGTTCTTGATACATAGTATATAGGAATGCTATTTTTTTCTTCACAATACTAGATCCTTCAAAGCATTTAAGACGAGACGCTGCAGCAGGTCAATGTAGTACACATGTTAACTTAAAGATATCATCATGAAACTTTGCCGGTAGATTACTTAAACCTGCAGTGTGTAGAATGTTGGGTTTTATTTCCTAGCTGATTTTGTAGAAAGTAATTATAATATCCATAAGTACATTTCATTTAGTGCATAATAGCTGAATTTTCTTTTGGAATTATTTATTTTTCCCTTAGAAAGGATCTCATATATGTCCATGTTTCTGCATATCTTGGACCAAGGCCTAGTGCAGCCATCTTGAAAGTGTCATAGTTGGAATGTCATCAGGTGCATTGTTTAAAATTTAGAATTGTTCTTGTCCTTGAAGGCCACTGTAGCTTCTGTTATTATTCGAAAGGGTTGGGGTTACCCAGGGAGTGTTGCATTCTAGAACTTTCTAGAACTTTCTTTAAATAAATAAATGTGCAAATGTGACAATATTAAATTAAGCAGAAGTGTGCATGTCTTTAAGAACCAGAAATCTAGATGTTGGTTAAAGGCAGTGTTAAAATTTTTGTTTCACTCTAACAGAATAGTGCTAAGAATGATTATGTAAAGTTCAGTGGATGTAAGTGCTTTAGAAATTGTGATTATTGGATCAGAGAGTATAGGCTATGTCAAGATAATAGCCTTTAAAGATGGTTGTAGCCTATAGGAGAAATATACAAACACAAACAGACAATGTTCACTAAAATGAAAAACATAAACTTACATTTTGGACCTTTTTATTGACATTGTAAAGAAGACATGTTATAGAAGCAAAATAGCCATAAATTTCAAAATTGACCAGTGCTTAAAAAAAACTAAATTTTTAGCTTGCAGTGCCTCACCTTAAACTGCAGTATAGATCAATAGTAAAGAGTGAATTTGCCCTCTCATAGTACGTGGCTGAATTTGAAGGATTGCCCGATAGAAAACAACATTTCATTCATAAACGGCGTCGGTTTCTTTCCGCTCTAAGGTCTCTCACATGACCACAGACTCACAGTGACAGAGCTTGTTCCTGCCTATGGGAAGTGGTTATACTGTAATCTAATCATTCTATCTCACGGAGGAAGCTCTTACAAGGGTCCTTGAACTCAGCTGGTCATATTTATAGTCACGGAGACTCTGCAGCAGTGCACGTGAGTTTTCAGTGCATGTGTTGTCATATGCACTGACACTTACCTCTAATAAAGGTGGAGTCAGTGATTCTGGAGAACGCTTGTTGACAAAATCACTTTTTTGTCAAAATCAGTGAATATCCACTCAAGATCTGCTACCTGTCCGAAGAGTGTGTGCACTGATAACAAAATCCAGTGTTAATACACATCCTAGGCTTTGTAAATGGTTATCCCCCCCCCCCTTGTTTACATACCAGTTCACAGAGCCTAGGCTGTGATTAACACTCATTTTCATTGCACTGCACACACAGTACGGACAGGTAACAGATCGTGAGGAGATATTCACTGATTTTGACAGCAAGCGTTCTCCAGAATATAAAAAGCTGCCTTACTCAGTACATGTGTGTTTCTTCTCTAAGCTCTTTCTTACCCTCTGTCTCTTTAGCTGATTCATTGTAAGTCTCTTACTCTGTGGTAATTGATGTAGTAATGTAATCAGGTCCATATTAGCCCAGTGTAGCTAACGGTGGTACAGTAGGATTAGCAATGGAGCGCTGTGGATTTGTGTTGTGAAAGCTCAAAGTCCACTACAGAAGCCTCTATTAGTAGATTGGATCATCCCGTTTGTGTTTGTGTTTGTGTTTGTGTGTGTGTGTGTGTGTGTGTGTGTGTGTGTGTGTGTGTGTGTGTGTGTGTGTGTGTGTGTGTGTGTGTGTGTGTGTGTGTGTGTGTGTGTGCCGTACTACAGGAGCCTCTGTTACTAGATTGGATTATACCATTTAGACAAAGAAGAAGATCTTGATGTACGTACACGCCAGGGAAATTATATTAGAATCAGGAGTGGGTTTATTATATTACCTACGGTGGCCCACAAGGTTAAAAACACAACAACAACTCAGTAAATACTACATTTTACACAATACGAAGTATGAACGTTTCAGATTCTCTTGTATATTACAGCAAATACGACAACATAGCACAGTACAGATTTTTCTGTCTGTCTGTGTATCTGTCTGTCTGTCTGTGTCTGTCTGTTTATGTAGCTGTCAAATGTTGTTGTGCTTTTGACCTTCTGGACCACCGTAAACAATAGTGTCATAATCTTATTTTTATGAATATTTTTTTGAGTCAAGAATCTTTACCATAAAGGATCTTCGTAAAACACTTTTCACGGTCAGTTAATTAACTGCATGTCTGCGTGCTAGATTGATAGATAATTTGCGACTAGAGCCAATTAGTCCTCACCATTATCTTGTGCTGTATGTGTCTGGTTACTCTGGTAACACTGGTTCCAGATTTACTGTGGACAATGTCAGGTTATAGTCACCCATCACAACACCATAAATGGAGGCCCCCCATGTTGCACCGCCATGTTTCTACAGTAGCACAGAACAGACCAACTTAAAGGTGCAGTGTGTAATATGACATCATTAAGAAAGTTCTTGAAAGTTCTAGAATGCAACGCTCCCTGAGTAACCCCACCCCTTTTGAATAATAACAGAAGCTACAGTGGCCTTCAAGGACAAGAACAATTCTAAATTCTAAACAATGCACCTGATGACATTCCAACTATGACGCTTTCAACATGGCGGCCACTAGGCCTTGGTCCAAGGTATGGAGAAATATGGAGATATATGAGACCCTTTCTAAGGGAAAAAAAATAATTCTAAAAAACGTTTTCAACTATTATGCACTAAATTAAACATACTTATGGATATTATATTTACTTTCTACAAAAACTGCTAGGAAATAAAACCCAAAATTCTACACACTGCAGGTTTAACGGCCTTACATGTTTTTATATATAGTGGGCGTCCTGGGGGAAATACACCTGTTGGAAGACCAAGAAGAAGAAGTACTATAGAATAAATAACTAATTACATCTTCACCTCATCACTTGATATTGGGGAAAGACTTGATGCAGTGGTGGATGATGCCATCTTTAATAACTAGCTTCTTGTCCTTGAAGGCCACTGTAGCTTCTGTAAATTCTCAGAAAGGGAGGGGTTAGCAAGGGAGCGTGTAGTAGACCTAGACACTGTTCAGTGGGCAAGATTTAGCTTACAGCAAAAGGCATTCAGGTGTGTTTGTGAGCGAATTTGTTTGTCTAATTTTAGAAAAGTGTTAAAGTCATGCACTAATATGGAGATGTGTGTGTGTGTGTGTGTGTGTGTGTGTGTGTGTGTGTGTGTGTGTGTGTGTGTGTGTGTGTGTGTGTGTCTTTGTGTTAATAAGGTTATTTCATCCGTCTAATAAAGGCAGACAGAATACCTCTACATGCTTATCCGTTTGTTGCGTAACACATGCTCACTCTGTAGCTTCCAAATAAAGCTCTGCCCGGGAGTGTTTACCCTGCATGCAATGGAATGACACTGAAGAAGGATTGGTATCTCAGGAGAGGCGCGTGCTTTTGTTTTGACAGCGTTTGAGAGAGAGAGACCTTAGGATGTATTGCGATGAGGTAATGTATTTATATGTGACTGTGTCAGATTAATAATGGTAATATGACCATGGTGAAGCAAAGTGAATTTTGATTTAGGTAAAGTGCATAAACACAGGATGTTCTGGTCTGCCTGCTGTAAATGTATTTGGTCTGAGATGGCTGGGATTCAGACCCAAACAAAGGCATTAAGAAAAACTATATAAAACTAGCATTGTTTCCACTGATGGTCTCGTTTACTGTTACAGGTCGTTTTTAATCATCAGAGGAACTGTTAACTGATTCATAAACATTTAAAAGTTCCTTGTTGTCACTTAAACATCAGAAAAATGTCATATGCAAAATGGGGGTAACAATTTAGATAGTAAATGTGGTCTTATGGAAAACAGCTGTTCAAATATCATAAAAGATAATAAGTCGTTAAGGCCCGAAGATTGATGTTGTGGTTTTGAATTTTATTAAAAAAACTTAAAAAATAACAAGTTCCAAACTATAAAATGATGTCATTTCCTTTTTGCCATATGAGAATATGAAGTAAAGACGGAGCTCCAGCTTGTTAAATGTTCGGCCGTGTCTGTGAAATATAGTTTCATTGTCATGAGAAAAGTCTCCTAGTGTGTATGAGGTCTCCACGCCCTCTCAACATCATGTTTTACTGCCTGGTTTAGTTTATGCGTTATATTTTGTTACAACAGCTATTAAAATGTGCAATATTGGCTATATGTTGCTGTTTTTAAAGACATGAGGCTATCAAAGTGAAGGGTTTTTGTGACATGGGAGATTTTTACGTTTATGTTCAATATGGCTTCAATTAGACATAGAATAACATTTATGAAAGTGGCTGCAAGATCTGGCAACTGGTGCTTGAAAAAGAGCAGCGAGAGACACAGTTTAAAATGTTATGATGACAGCGAGTAAGAAGAGGTGCATCAGTTATGGATTTAAAAAAACTCTTGATGCTCTTCAAGCCTTAATAAGTTGCTACGCATATTAGTTAGCTTGCACCCTCCACGGTAGCTGCTGCCATCGGTGTATGAGTGTATGTGTGAGTAAAAGGGGGATAGAGACAAACTATGTTAAAGCTCTGTGGATAAAAGCGCTACAGAAGTGCAAACCATTTACCATGCATGAGTGACTTCATATTCAGCATCCACATTTAATTGTGAATGAAAGAGATACCTACTTGAAGTGCTATAACCTTCAGAGGTTTCGGTTGAAAACTTATGGCCATTGATAACTCCCAGAAGTGTCATTATTTATGGACGATTTGGTTGGAAATGTATGGCCAGCTTTTTTCAAATTGTATTTAAAAGTTGATTATTGCAAAGATTTCTTCAAGAAATTTTTAATATTGCTTGGTGAGAACGAAGGGCTTTTCTTCTACTCTTTGTAGGGCCTCTGTATGTTTACTGTAAGTCTGTTTCCTCCTCTCTCTCTCTTTCTCTGTCTCTCTCTGTATCTCTGTATCTCTGTCTGTCTCTCTCTCTCTGTCTCTCTCTCTCTCTCTCTCTGTATCTCTGTCTGTCTGTCTCTCTCTCTCTCTCTCTCTCTCTCTCTCTGTATCTCTGTCTGTCTCTCTCTCTCTGTGTCTCTCTCTCTCTCTGTATCTCTGTCTGTCTCTCTCTCTGTATCTCTCTCTCTCTCTCTCTGTATATCTGTCTCTCTCTCTCTCTGTATCTCTGTCTGTCTCTCTCTCTCTCTGTATCTCTCTCTCTCTCTGTATCTTTGTCTGTCTCTGTCTGTCTGTCTCTCTCTCTCTCTCTGTCTTAATATTCGTCTGTTTATCTAATGACTCTTCTCTCCTTTCATGCTGCTCTTTCCCACAACCTCCTAACCCCAACACATCTCCTCTGTTTTCTCACTGTCTCTATGCTCTGGCTATTCTCTCACTCTTTATCTATCTATCTATCTATCTATCTATCTATCTATCTATCTATCTATCTATCTATCTATCTATCTATCTATCTGTCTGTCTGTCTGTCTGTCTGTCTGTCTGTCTGTCTGTCTGTCTGTCTGTCTGTCTGTCTGTCTGTCTGTCTGTCTGTCTGTCTATCTACTATCCCTCCCTCCATCTATCTATCTCTCTATCTCTCTATCTCTCTATCCATCCCTTCATCCATCTGTCTGTCCGTCCGTCTGTCCGTCTCATAGATGAAGCGGAGAATGTCGCCCTGGGGACCCGGCTTTGGAAGTGGGCGCAGGTCAGTGTTGTGTTGTGACCTTGAACCAGAAACACTAACTCGTGCTATAAAAACATTTCCTGTTGTTTTCCTGAGTAGCCTTTGAATTTGTACTTAGTGGAATGGGAAACTATAGATAGATGAACATGAACGGTAGGGCTGGACACTATGCAAATTTTGATACCTTTTTAAACGTTCCCTAAATTCTACCCTGGTGCACGGTATTACCATCTAGCAATAGCTGTTTCTTCTTTTTTTAAAGATTATTTTTTGGCATTTTCAATCTTTATTAGACAGTACAGAGTTGAAATGGGGAGGGAGAGAGAGAGAGAGAGAGAGAGAGAGAGAGAGAGAGAGAGAGAGAGAGAGAGAGAGAGAGAGAGAGAGAGAGAGAGAGAGAGAGAGAGAGAGAGAGAGAGAGAGAGAGAACCAATATGGTACGCGCTCTATCCACTGCACCACCGGAGCACCCCAGCCTTTTCTACTATTACTGTAGCCTTTTACAGAGTTACAGTCAAATCACTCAGACCAGGGGCGTCCTTAGCTCAGTTGGTAGGGCGTCCCCCCCCCCCCCATGGGCCTCTGCCAGCAGCAGACCCGGGTCCGATTCCAGCCAGCGGTCGTTCACTGCATGTCAATCCCCTCTCTGCCCCATTTCAACTCTGTCTCTACACTATCAATAAAAAGCATAAAAATGCCAAAAAAAATATCTTAAAAAAAAAATCACTCAGACTAGGATAGAGCATTGCGACTTGGTACAGCAGGATGTCTTTAAACCATTGACACCTATAAACCATAGGTCAGATCGCTTTGCACAATATAGATCCCTAATGAGCTATTTCTAATCGCATTATTTCACACGGCCATTTCAAGTTGAAATCGATTAATTGTTCAGACCCATTAGCTAAGAAGATTTTTTAAACGGAGCATTTATACAAAGTTAAGCCAACCAACACCTGGCTTCAACTCAATGCTTCACTTTAACATTTCTTGGGCTCTTCTTGGGATATTTCTGAGCTCCTGTGCCAGTGTCAGGGGGGGCGAAACTAGTTTGTAAACGCTGTGATACTGAGAAATACAGAGAGAGTTTTGTGGAGCTGATAGGCTTAACCAAGTTTTGTGTCAACCCATTTGGCGACGGCTTGAATGTAACCAACATCCATTTATCTGAAAAAGTTACGCACTATAGTTTTATTTTTTTGTAATTCTTGATACTTTAGCCTTAATGTATTGTGGTATGTGTTGTTTCCCTCTCATTGATAGAACATGCAGTCCTGTGCTGGTGTTATTGGTTTCCCTTCTATCACATATTGTTTCCTGAGTTCATATCATAGCGAGACCACATATGATATGAGTGTCTGTTTCTCTGTGTATCGGTATCTGTTCCCCAGAGATATTATTAAGGCTCTTGAACCGTGTGTGTGTGTGTGTGTGTGTGTGTGTGTGTGTGTGTGTGTGTGTGTGTGTGTGTGTGTGTGTGTGTGCCTGTGCCTGTGCCTGTGCCTGTGTGTGATAACTTTTGGCTGCAGTGTTTTCCTGTGGCACCAAACAGGAAATGGATCCGTCTGGCACTATCAGCTCATAACAACAGCAACAATATCAGCGTGTGTGTGTGTGTGTGTGTGTGCAACAATATCAGCGTGTGTCTATTGTGTCTTCTGTGTTTGACTTTGTGTTGCAATAAAACGAACGAATATGAGAATTATATCAATACGACATTTTATTTGTCCTATTAAAGACATAATAAAGTGATATGACAGGCTGCTCTACAGTGGCCCTGAACGTTCAACTGACGCAACGAAAAGCAGTGTTAGTTGTGGCAACATTGTTAGGTTTGGACAGAAATGCTGATTAGATTTTGTCATATTTTAGTCATTTTAATCCTCAATAGTTTTAGTCTAGTTGAATAAATGAGTGGTATTGAAGTGATCTAGTGAGTAGAAATGAGCTAAACCATTTTTACATCATTCTCCAACACCACACTGACAAATAACAGCACAAGAGTCATAACCCACAGCAACAAGCGTGTCTGGACGTGTGCAACCATTTCAAGTGTCCTCTGGAAACACTACCGTCGTGTTTTGTGGTCCGTTTGCAGCGTATATTCAAAATGATGAGCATGTGTTGTCAAATTTAAAACTTTAAAATGTTTTCTTAATTTGTTTTGTGATTTGGCTATTTGCATGTGCATCTTAAGTTGCCTTGCATTGAGCTCTTTGGGCCACCGTACTTCCCAGTTAAATTCCGTTGCTGCGGACGATGAGGAAATGTTGAGATTCTCATGACTTTCAGGGAAGGTTAAGATGAACATGATATATCAGCTAATGCTCATGTAATGCTAACACATGACGTGAGCCTCTCAAAACGTAAACAAACCCCGGGGAATGTTCCATCTGTTGCTATAACACAATCTCACTGTAAACAGTTTGACAAGAAGCTCTCCGGCCGCTTCCTTAATGGAGAGAGAGAATCTGCTCACACAGAGTTAGTTTAGATTATCACAGACATCAGTCGGATTAATTTATTCTTTTTTATCTTCTGGGAACCATAAACATTTGAAAAAAGAATTCATGACGATACCGCACATAGTTTAATAGATTTCATAGAGGTAGATTTTTTATTTTTTTTTATTTTAAAAAATAAGGCAGGTTTCAACTCTTAAAGGTCTTTAAAGTGGGTAGAACGTTGCACCACTTCTGTATGTTTCTACAGTAGCACAGAAGGGACAAACTTAACAACCTTGTGTGTTTTTATACAGTATATGGTGTCTGCTTGAAATGCACCTGTTGGAAGAAGAACATTGTAAAATATCGGAAAGGGAGTGGGTTAACAAGGGAGCGTTGCATTCTATAATCTCACCACTAGATGCCTCTAAATACTCCGATATTACACACTGTACCTTTAAGTGGCATTGCACAGCTGTAGTAGCTAATCACAGCTGGACGGTTTCAAGCTCATTATCATCTGTTGTAGATAAAAAAGTTCTCAAGATACTTTTATGACGTTTCGCCTAAGAAAACATTCCCATCTCTCCCCCTCTCCATTTCTCATTCTCATGACGTCTGTAGGTTGTGTGGAAACGAAACAATTCACCAAATGAACGATAAGAATTATTATTAGATATGATAGTGACTCGGCTCCCTGCCAAAATCCACCGGAAATCTCATAGATAAAGTTTAGAGATAATTAGATTTGGGACTTGCGTGTGTGTCTCAGTGTGTGTGTCTGTGTCTGTGTCTGCGTGTGTTTGTGTGTGTGTGTGGGATACGGAGTCATGTAGAACTTCTCACACTGTGTCCAACTTCCTGTCGGCTCGTTAAAAACTACTTTGAATTATTACTTCTTCATCTATCCTAATCTTTCCTAAAATATGTCATTTTCCACAGAGAATAAAATAAGTTTCTTTCATGTTTGTACATTTTCACCAAGATAAACTTGAAAGTAACGTGACAGTTTCTGCGCTGTCCATTAATAATGAATTGGGGGCAGCCTTTCCTGGACTAGCAGCGCTGAAGTGACCTTCATGACACCTTTTTGACTTTTTATTTTTTGCTTTACACTTACCCTAAGTTTAGATGTCCTTAGAAACCAGTTAAGCAGAGTACGCCATGTTAGTTGTTTATTTTATTTAGTCTTTTGTTTGCGTGTTCACTTTTTCAGTTGTGTTCCTTAAAAAAATCATACTCACAATTTTAAAGGTCGTTTTTTTGGGAAACTACTACGTTTTGCACTGTGGACCAATGTAGCTATTACACATTTCACTGTGAGACTGGGTTGTGTTGTAGGATGAGAGCAATAACAAGATATCAGAGTGTAATGTTTGAGTTTGTGTCCTGGGCGTTGCCGGGCATCTGCTGTTGCTAAGACGTGAACAGTTGATCTTGAGGTGGTTGGTGGATGGCAGAGCAGAGCACTGGAACATAGCTCAGATGGTTCTGTTGAGACTGTTTGGATTGTAGTGAAAGATTCATACTGAAGTGTAACAGCGTGGGCTGGAGCAGAGGACAGAGCTTCCCCCCCTGGGCCCAGGCCCCCGCAGCAGACCCGGGTCAAATCCCACCCGGGTCAGTTCTCTGCATGTCTTCCCCTCTTTGCCCCATTTCAACTCTGTCTCTCCAAAATCTGTCTAATAAAATATAAAAAAAATAAAAACAATGAAGGACACAAAACCAGGGTTTTCGATTTGCCAAGAGAGGGTCTATTAACTGGTTCCATCAGATTTGATGCTGACAGTATGTTGTGCTCATTTTAAGATTATGTTCTATTAGCTATTGGTAAGCCTGGCACAGTGGCGCTTTCCGCGACAGTAAAACAAGCATTTTTCTTCCAAATGTTGAGTTTTTTCTTCCAATTTTTTTTATTTTTTTTTTAAGATATTTTTGGGGCATTTTTATGCTTTATTGATAGTGTAGAGACAGAGCTGAAATGGGGCAGAGAGGGGAGTGACATCCATAGAACGACCGCGGGCTGGAATCGAACCCGGGTCCGCTGCTGGCTGAGGCCCATGGGGGGGACGCCCTACCAACTGAGCTAAGGGCGCCCCCTTTTCTTCCAATTTCTATACCACTTTCATCTAATTTTTCAGAAAATTGCACCTCCCTCTGTATTTTTTTTTACCTACAATGGCCCTTATAAGCCACCATACTTTCCATATTACTGAAAAGGGGATTTTATTCTTGCATATTTTGTGTTGTTGTGTATGACCGCAGCCAATTGAACTGCAGTATTGTGTTTAACAGTGACACAATGTTGAACAGATGTCCTTCAACTCATCAGCTTCTCTGTCTGTCTGTCTCTCAGCAGTGACAGCGTTGCCATGGAGTCGGGACCTTCAGACGTGTTGACCAATCAGGAGCCGGCTGAGAGCGTGGAGGAATGTTCAGGTAAAGATTCATAAAAAAATAATCATTGTTTATGTGTATTGTCTGTTTTGTCATTTTGTCTATCATTGTCTGAGTCTGTATGTATTTGTACTTATATGTGCCGTTTGTGCTTATATGTCATTTAAATGTTCCCAAATGCAAGACAAATTCCCCTTGGGGCAATAAAGGTTTATCTATAAAAAATAACTAAAAATATAAATTTGTAGGTTTTTGATTGTGATTTCTACGGTAGAGTATAAGGGACATTTAGGGGTGAGAATTTTTTTTTTGAAAATTAAGATTTCCCTTTTGAGTTGTTTTGGGGCGACTGTGGCTCAGGTGGTAGAGCGGGTCGGCCGATGATCAAAGGATTGGCGGTTCGATCCCCGCCCTGCCACTTGCGTCATGGTTGTTGTGTCTTTGGGCAAGACACTTCACCCACCTAGCCTTGTGTGAATGTTGATAGTAAGCCTGCTATCGGTGTATGAATGTGTGTGTGAATGGTAACGTGTAAATGGGAACAGGTCTCCCTTGAAAAAGAGTCTCCGGTCTGCAATATCTACCCAGGACAAAAATAACAAACTATATTATTTTTCAGCATAGAGTGGTTTGAGGTTTTGTACAAACACAAACAGTAGAGGATATCAGGCTGGCTTGTTGGCAGGAAATGAAGGAACATCGTCCTATCACACACACACACACACACACACACACACACACACACACACACACACACACACACACACACACACACACACACACACACACACACATCTGTATAGATGGGAAGCACATATGCTGCTGATACGATGGGAAGAAGGAAGAAGAAGATGAGCTGTGTGTGTGTGTGTGTGTGTGTGTGTGTGTGTGTGTGTGTGTGTGTGTGTGTGTGTGTGTGTGTGTGTGTGTGTTTGAAACCACCACATAGGGAATTTTATCTGAAGTGCTGTTGGAATTATTGCAAACCCACATTCACAGTCGGAAAAAAAGTTGCAATTCATGCCTAAACATTCACAACATGATATTTGAAAATATATTGTGTGTTGGAAACAGATAATTAGTGCTAAGTTTGTTGTGTTACTTCTGTTACAGCACAGTTTTCATTGTTTAAAAATATTGTGTTTGAGGTCATTTTAAAGGAGATACTCTTAGCTTTCTTGTATGTCGTGTTGTGAATCTTATGGACAAGTACATTGGAGATCTACAAACCATAAATCACACACATTTTCACACCATTTTAGCCTTAATTATATACTTTATATTAGTCCTGTAGCATCAAAGCATGTCATCAAAACAGAGTATTAAAACTTTAATACTCAAGGAAACTCTAGGGATTCATGAAATGGGTGTTAATACAAACGCACGTCCACAGTCGGAACAAAAGTGGACGGAAATCCATTGTGTGTAGGAGGCAAAGAATTAGTGATAAGATTGTTGTGTCATTTCTATTTGAGAGTGAGGAGTGACATCACAGATCATAGGTTGAGCCAGTCATGTCCCTCTGATAGGCCTTTCACACCGCCGCAAAATCGGTGCTAGTTCTGGGCTAGTTCGGAGTTAGAGCCAGTGTTTTGGTTTCACACCGCCAGAAAGCCTGCTCCGGGCCGTAAAAACCGGTTCAACTCATACCCCAGGATTGAGCAGGGTTTGAAGTGAACCGCTTGCGCCAGCGGCCGGGGGAGGGATTATCCTGACCAACCAGACCAACTAAAACCTCATGCCCGCCATGTTTAAAAACACCGCTACTACGAGACGTAAACATAACATAATTACCGAACGTAGCGATCAAATTGACCGGCGAGAATACGCTGTATGGGTCCTGTTTGATTAAGAAAGCAAAGCGAAAGCTAACACGTGTAAAAATAAGACGTATTCGCCGCTGTTGTTGTGCTTAAAGCTAGCGGTAGCTTTAGCGTTAGCCACAAGAGCAGCGGCGTCGGGCGACGTACACACACGTTTACAGTGACGTCATGACGTTGCTCTCTTTCCGGCTCCATGGCTGTCTCCGGTCGATGTGAAACCAACCGGTTCATAACTGGGATAAGGCTGTAACCAGTTTTGAACTGACCCCAACACCAGCCTGGAACTGACTCTTGGTTCATTTTGGTGTGAAAGGCCTATCAGTCTGTCGGTGCCAGACGGACAGCTGACCTCTGATTGGCTCCTGACACAATGTGCTGAGTTCTTATTGGATTAAAGAGTTGAGAGGGTCCAGATTCTGTAAATAGAAATGACAATAACAAGTTTGTTGCCTTGTGAGATTCTAGATTGCAAAGCTACTTTGTTACAACCTCTCTTTGGGAGAATTTACAGAAGCTACGGTGGCCTTCAAGGACAAGAAGCTAGGTACTAAAGATGGCATCATCCACCACTCTCAGTGGTGAGGTGTAGATGTATTTAGTTATTTATTCTAGTACTTTTTCTTCGTCTTCCAACAAGTGCATTTCCGGCATGCAGACGGCCTTTATATATAGTGTATAGAAACGCTTAAAGCCCTTACGTTTTTTAGTTACGTTCTGCTGTAGAAACTGATAATCATGACATTGTTTGCCCTGTTAAAGGTTGCCATCGTCTCATTGTTTAAGCTGAGGTCAATTCTGCCTCAATATTAACCTTCGCCTGCCGTGAAATCCCTTGAAGTTATTTTAAATTTTTAATATTTGTGTGTGTGTGTGTGTGTGTGTGTGTGTGTGTGTGTGTGTGTGTGTGTGTGTGTGTATAATGTGTGTGTAATGTGTGAGTGTCTCAGACCTACAATGGCCATACAGCTGCAGTGACCTTCCATTGAATCAGTGGCCTTTTTACTACTATGAAAGTAGACCTTTAACTTTAATAGTGCATTGTGTCTAAAATAGCATAATAAATGGACCTAAGACTGGTGTTTCCCTAGATTTTTCACATGGACACAGTGCACACAGGCCTTTAAAGCATAATCAAAAAGCTTCTGGCTAAATATAACTTTAAGTTTTTAGTTGGAGACAAAAGAGGAGAATTTGCAGCCAATTTTTCTTCACAGAAATCAGATTAAAAGTGAAGTTATCTTATCTGTTGTTGGATAAAAAAATCATGTTGTTTGGAAATTGTAATTTAAATAATGACGTAAATGTTAAGATTGACGGTGTTAATATTGAAAGAGTGTATGTAAATAAATTCCTTGGTGTGACAATAGACCATAAGCTCAGCTGGAAACTTCACATAAAACATGTTAAATCTAAACTGTCACGAAGCTTATTAGTCCTGTGTAAAGCAAAGCATTTATTGGATCAAAAATCATTGCATATTCTTTATTGCACAATGATCTTACCTTATTTAAATTACTGTGTGGAGGTCTGGGGGACCACTTACAAAAGCTCACTGCTACCATTAGTCACAATACAAAAACGAGCCATAAGAATAATCAATAAAGCTGGATATTATGATCACACCAACCTCCTGTTTTTACATTCCCGTATCATAAAGTTCAATGACCTGGTTGAATATCAAGTTGCACAAATCATGTTCAAAGCTAGAAATAATCTCCAACCAGGTAACATTCAAAAACTTTTTTTTGACCGAGAGGGGGGTTACAATCTGAGGCAACAGTTAAACTTTAAGACACTGGCGGTACGCATGACTTTAAAATGTCATTGCATCTCAATTGGGGGTGTGAAACTGTGGAATGGGATGAGCATGGAGCTAAAGCAATGTCCAAACATGATCCAGTTTAAAAAAAGGTTCAAAACAATGATTTTCAAAAGGTACAGGGATGAGGGTGTGAAGTAAGAAGGAAATTATATTTATATGGATATATATACGGATTGTATAGATACGTATGTAGATATGGATATATTGATAATTTATAAATATTGATTGTTTATAAATATAAATATAGATATATGCATTGTAGTATATATATATAGTATATATAGTATATATATATATATATATATAGTACATAGTATATTAAGTTGTATGTATGTATGAATAGTCGTAAATGGCAAATATAGTATAGCCAATTGTACAGAGAATATATGGATTAAGAGTAGCGAATATAATTTTAATTATTTTTTATTTATTTTTTATTTATTTATTTATTTTTATTTTTTAATTTAATAAATATATTATTTTTTTTTATTTTTTTACTATGGAAAAGGGGTAGGATTAAAAAAGTGTACACTTCTTCCTGCTCCTTTTCAGGCATATCTCAGCAATATAGATAATTTGTTTTCTTTTCTTTTCTTTTCTTTTTTCTTTTTTCTTTTTTCTTTTTTCTTTTTTTTCTTTTTTCTTTTTTATTTTATTTTTGTGAAAACATAAATTTTGTTTATTGTATTTCCATGCTTTTCATTTGGTTTTGTATGTTGATATGTCTGAAATAAATTGAATCAAATCAAATCAAATCAAAAAAATAGCAACTCGTAAAAAATAGCAACTTTACTTAGCACTCCACACATAATGGAAAGTTTGTGTCTAAACTTCTGACTTTGTCGTGATGTTCATGGATGTATTTCATATTTTTAAAATCACACACAGGAACTCAAAAGAAAAAGCAAGCCATCTAAATAATGATATAAGAAGCCCAAAGTCCTTAACAAGATCAGATGAAAAATAGAAAGACATACAAATATTACTAGCAGCAAAACACTAGCAGTAATAGTAAAAGTATGATATGATTGTACATGAAATGTATAAAGAATAAATATGCTCAAATCATTTTGTGATTCTTTGGTAAAACAAACCAGACATTCACAGTGCCTTGGCCTCGGTGCAGGGTTCAGATTCCAGACATTTTTCATCTGCTGCAACAAGAAAAAAATGTGTTATTGGTGAAAAGACGAGCGACACATCCCCTCTCTCCTGAAGCATTTCCATCGCCCAGGGATCTACATTCTCTACATACTTATCAACGTTGTTTTGCTTTCATCTTCACAGTTCCCTTATTCACTACAGTACGGTATATTGAGATAGTATATCCAATATTGTCTCTGTTTCCTGAAGTTTACTTTGCTTCACCTCATCATATTTCCATTATTGTATTAATCTGACACAGTCACAAATAAATACATTATTACCTCATGGCCATGCATCCTGCCGTCTCTCTTTCACTCTCTTCCTAAACTAGAAACCGAGCGTGCTGGCAGCGCTTGCATTTGCACGCACCGCCGGCACGCGCACTAGCAAAGATCTTTAGGACAGCAGGGGTTGGTGTCATAAAAACACTACCACTTTTGTCCAAAGGGGGCGTTAGAATCAACACAATCGTAAGTTCCTCGTAGTCAGGAGTCATGTAAATGTATATCCTAAATCACTTTGTAATTTGAAATCACTTCATCATTCAACTCTGGTCTGAACGTGGCTTTTATTGTATAATTAAAATACAACGATAGGAAAAAATACATATATATACATACATACATACATATATATATATTACGATATTGAGTATTTGAATACAGCCCTGTTGAATTTGGGACAGAGAGAAACACCGTTAGGCATTTCAAGTCCTGGGTGAGCGCCTCTCTGACTGAAAGCAGTGAAAGCCGTTTGTTGCGAAGTTATAAAAGAGCTGTTGAGTTTTTCCACTGCGGTGCTAATGGAGGTGGACTCACTGGGAGGCCAGGTTTACAAGCACAAGAGAGAGAGAGAGTGTGTGTGTGTGTGTGTGTGTGTGTGTGTGTGTGTGTACACCTAATTGCTCAAACTTAAGTTCACATGAGGGGCTAAGTGTGTGTAATTTTCTTATTAAAACATGACGGTTGGTCGTAATGACTCACTCTAGTGCTGTCAGGGGCAAGGCATGAGGACGGGTTTAAAGCTATATTGCGTAACTTATGTTGACCCCATGAGGAATTCTGAGTAATTACAACAACACTGAATGTGCATCTACATGAGGTAAAGCCTTCAGTGACTGTGCATGGATTTGTATTCCTTCTGCTGTACGTCCAGGTTTTTTCTTAGCATTAGAATCAACAACTAACATTTCTTGGGCTCTTCTTGGGATTTTTCTGAGCTCCTGCACCAGTGTCTGGGGGGTGGGGGGGACACCAGTGTGTAAACACTGCCATACTGAGAAATATAGAGAGTTTTGTGGAGTTGATAGGCTTAATAAACTTTGTGTCAACTCATTTGGCGATTTCTCGACTATGAACAACATTAATTTACATCAAAAAGTTACGCACTATAGCTTTAAAAAAAACTTTTTCTAAATTGTCTTCACAGGAAAGAAAAAGACAAAGTTCCAGACATTTAGGAAGTTTTTCACGCGGAAGAAGAGAAAGGATCCGCCGGTGCCGGGCGAGGAGGCGGGGCTTAAAGCCAGCCATTCCAGCGGCAATGTCTCCAAAGCATCAGAGAACAACACACTCACCAGATCAGACAAAGAGAAGGGATCAGGGTAAGATCACACACACACACACACACACACACACACACACACACACACGTAGGCACGCACACACACACGCAGAGTCCCACACACTCACACACTCACTCACTCACTCACTCACTCACTCACTCACTCACTCACTCACTCACTCACTCACTCACTCACTCACTCACTCACTCACTCACTCAATCACTCACTCACTATCACTCGTTGTGTGGGTCGTTGGAGTAATATATTGGCATTATCAACCTTAAATGTGGAGTAAATTCTGGATAACTCTTTTGACACTCTCAAAATTAGTATGACGGACAGGTAGCGGATGACATAAAGTGATTTTGACCACAAGCATTCTCCAGAATCGCTGACTCACCTTTTAGCCCTTCAAATGTTACTAGTATGCAAAATAAACACTTGTCTTTTGTTTTCTACCTGATTGCTTGGCATCACTTAATACTACAAGATAAATATCAACAATCAATCAATACGTATTTACACAGCCCTTTACAGCAACCAGCAGGTTTCCAGATATCTCCGTCCCCTAATTTCTATTTCTAAGAAAAGGACGCTGGTGTTTTAGCATCCATCTCCTGTTCGGTGTCCCGGCTTCCTGTTATTCTAAACGTGTGAGCGGATTGGTCTTCCTGTGGACAATCCTAATATCCTTTTGTTATTCTGAGCCGTGCCACGTCCTGCCAAGGCTGCTTAGGAGTTTGTTTGTCCGTGTTACAGGATATATAACTTGTTACAGTGTTAGGGAAGCCATTGTTGTTGTTGTTTTGATTTTTTTAACCATGTTTCTATATTGTGTTGAGTGGTATTTGGCGAGACACTACAGGCAAAAATATAGTTTTTTTCAAGCACTGGTCAATTTTGGCTATTTTTGGCTATTTTGCTTCCATTACGTGTCTTCTTTCATACTAGTTTAAATAAAAGATCCAAATTGTACACAAAGGTGTTTATTTGAATAAACCTTGTCTGTTTGGATC